>OY757906.1:135453074-135498074 GCA_963585895.1 Sepioteuthis lessoniana
GGTATGTTTTCATGTCATCTCCCCACACATGTTGGTAGAATTTCCTTTGGTTATTTTGGAATGTCCTCTTTTGTCTGAATTGTTTTACCCTTTCTCAATATCTTTTTAATCTTTCGCCAATACTTTCTGGTTTATTTCTTCAAGTTGTATTAATTTTCCTGTGTTACTTTTTGTCCCTAAATATTCCAGCGTTTTTCCTTTGTTTTATCATTTTTGTCTGTTTTCGTTGATTTTTTATTCGTATTTCTAGTCGAATTTTCCATCCAGGTTTTGATTTTTCGTCGTGCTTTTTAAGGGTGCCCCGATTTTCTTACAAACTAATTTCCCTCCGGCATAGATTAATTCATTTAATTCTGTTATATTATTTGTTGATATATTTGTTAGTACTTGATTTCTTTTTTCCATTTCCGTCTTGACTGTTCTCCATTCTATGTTTTTAAAATTTCTTAATGTATTTTTGTTCTTTATGTTAGAGTTTGCTCTGTGTTGTTTGGTTGTGCTGTGTTTCAATTTTCAGAAGTTGCAGGTTCATTTCGGTGAGACTGTTTTTGTTTGTCAATATTCGGCGTGGCTGATCTTTTATTACTATCTTGTTCATTATTTTTTTCTGGTGTATTTCTAGTTCATTATTTGTTTTCTGGTATTATCATTATTATTATTACCTAAGAATCAGGAAAAAAAGACTTAGGGACAGGAGATCAGAGGATGTATCAAGCCTATCTAGACAATAACACAGCAAAAATCAGTTTGGATTCCGAGAAGAGTGATCGGAAAAGATATGATGTCACGAAGACCCCAGCGAAAAATTTGCAAGGAGTAAAATATTATTTTAGAACTGAATGAGATTAACGTTAGGAAAAATTTATAACAATGATAATGAAAATTTCAGCGTCAGCAGCAGTGACAGCACCAGCAGCTGAATTCAAACACTTTGAAGGTAGAAAGATCTTACCTTAAAACGTACTCTTTTCTTCTGACTCAAGAAAAAATATAAGAATGTAGCAAACCAAAACAAGAATTTAAAAAAGAAATTAGAACCCAGAAAAATGACACTAAAACCATAAACATAAGTATGATTTTGTAAATTATAGTTCTATTATGGAAGACACCATCTAAGTTATAAGACTTCACTAGGGAAAAAATAAATTGTGCATATATATATATATATATATATATACATATATTTTCTTTAAAGAAAAAAACCAAAGACCTGTTTTCTTGTCCTGAAGGAATTACTCCCATCTATGGTTTAACTGGACCGAATAATACTTATATATATATATATATATATATATATATATATATATATATATATATAAGAGGTGCATACCATAAGTTTCGAGACTGTTTTTCGTACGGGCATTTAAAATTGTCGTAGAGTCTTGAAAATTCACTATGTTGTTAAAATATATTTTATGAGATGACTGAACCATTTTTATGATTTCAGCTTCAAATGAACAACTACAGCAGGAATTGGAATACACCCTACTAAGGCCTGATTGTCACTACTGGTGATTTTCAAAAAATGCAATCTGGACGTGAGGACAATTTAGAAGAACGATATGCAATCAAATTCTGTTTTAAACTTGGAAAAAATGCCACAGAAACTTATGGAATGCTTCATACTGATTTTCGACCCTCTTGCATAAACCGAGCATGAGTTTTCGAGTTGCATAAGAGATTCAAGGAAGGCAGGGAGTCTGTGAGGGATGTTGAGAGGTGTGGGAGGAGTAAGGAAGTCAATACACTACAGTTGATTTGCCAAAGTGTTAGGGTAACTATTTTGAGGTTTTAAAGGAGTCCAGGAAGAGATTCCGACAGAAGAGGCCAGCGCTCTTCAAATCGGGTCAGTGGCATTTCAACCTGGACAATACACCAGTCCACACCTTGTCACAGACTATTTGAGCAAGATGGGCATCAAGACAGTTCCCCACCGTCCCTATAGTCGAGACCTTGCTCCCTGTGACTTTTGCTTATTCCCTCAGCTCACAGGCTGTCCTTATGAGAGAATTGAGGAGATGAAAGAAACTGTGACGAAGGTCATTGACCCGCTCACTCAATAGGACTCCCATGGGGCCTTCCAGAAGTTGGTGCAACGGTATAGCAAGTGCATTGTAGCCGGAGGGGATTTCTTTGAAGGGGATTAGAGTTTCATGAGAGTACTATCAATAAAAGTGCCCACACGAAAAAAGTCTGGAAACCTATTAAATGTACCTCGTATATATATATAATAAAAGAAAATGAATATAAATATGTAAAGAACACTAACAAATAGTGCTCGATGCTTCTATGGAAGAAAAGTATTAAAACTTAGATTTTGTGAATTACACAGTCGTCTGACAAAAATTGCAAAAAAATGGCTAATCAATCGTATTTATAACGTGACGAATTTGTCATGTGGTATGATGATTACTCACGTGATATGTACTTGTCTACATACATATACACATACATACATATGTGTGGGTATGTTTAAGTATGTATGTGATTTTTGAACAAATATTTTGTTGGTAACATTCTTTTTAAACGTGTCAGAGCTCATTTGATTTCACACAGTTAAATGGTTCCGAGTTTAGTAAATAAACAAATAGATCTCTTTGATCTACATATGAGAAGCTCACATGTACTACTGTTATATACTGACCCTCGACCGAGCCGTCAATCAAGAGATGCATCTGTGTAAATAAGCGGAAGAACAGCGGAAGCAAGCGGACGATAGAAAATAATATAACCAGGTGCCCGGGTGGTTCGACTCAGTCGGAGACAGGGAGCTAGCGTGAGAACCGGCTGGCTTTATGCCCTTAGTAACCACATGTTGAGCAACCCAAGCCAAGATGAGAAAGAAGTGCTGCTATGGTCGAGGAAGAACTTGGGGCAATATAGCAGTCCGTCCTTGTCTCCACTCATTTCTCACACACAATAAACACCACCCTTTCGAAAATAAAGTGTGAGAGATTTATATTTTATAAAGAAGTGTATTCGTTCGTTATTGAAGCCGTCATTATCAGTTGATTATGTTGCTGTGTATATTTGTATTTGTATTCACGTAGAATACACTAACAATCCAGGTCGGAGTGGATAAGGGGGTTATGCAATGAATGGGTACTCCATATAACAAAAAGATGGAAACCACTTACTCTTCTCAGGTCTAGAATATATAGGAGGAAGGCTCCCATGTGCTCGTTGGTCGGAACTGACCCCCCACGTCTGGTCATTTCAAAGATCTGTTCCTGTTGTCTACTGGCTGACAGATCCATTTCTTTTTAAATAAAAGAACAGCCTGGTCGGCTAAGGCTGAAGAATACTCAAAAGAATACGCAAAAAAAAAAAAGAAAAAACTCAGTTTATTTATACATCAACTGGTAAACACGGATTCTAGATTTCCTACTCACGCAAAAAATCCAAGTTGTTTCGAACATCAACTGGCAAACGAGGATTCGAGATTGATTCGAGGCTTTGAGATTACATTTTGGGTGAAGTAGTCCTCAGTGTAACTTTGAATGGAATTACAAAGAAACTCAAAGCATATGTGCTGAAAAACACAGACAATCTATTCGGTACGGATTGGATTGAAAAATGAAACCTTTGGGACTGCCCTATGAGCCCTTTCTTTCGTAAATTAGAAAGCCCAACCACTAACACCGAAAATTTAAAACAGGAACTCAAACAAAATTTCCCTGAGATATTTTCAGGCGGTCTAGGGAAATGTACAAAAATTAAAGCACTGTTCCAGGTAAAGAACAATGCCCAGCCCATATTTTTAAAAAAGTGAAACGTCCCTTTCCCGGCTCTAGAGCAAATAAATGAAGGACTGGACAGGTTGGAAAGAGTAGGTATCCAGTCTAAGACAGATTTCAGCGAGTGAGCAGCGCCAACAGTCTATGTGAGAAAAAATCTAATCAAATGAGGGTTTGCGCCGATTTTTTAACAGGGTTGAACCAAGCACTAAAAGACCACCACTGAGGAGATATTCAAGACCACCCTGAGGAGATATTCAATAAACTCAATGGTGGCAAAATCTTTTCAGAAATAGATTTATCGGACGCATATCTTCATATCGTGGTGGAAGAAAATAGTTCAAAGCTCCTGTGCATAAACACGCCCAGAGGTCATTATAAGTTTAATAGACTAGCTTTTGGGGTCAAGGTTGCGCCTGCCATCTTTCAGCTGGTCATGGATGCCATGGAGGACATTGATTTATCAACTGCTTAACTTGACGACATATTAATCACCAGCAAATCTGTGACAGAGCATAGGAAGCATATTATGTGCGTATTCGACAAATTCCAAGAATACGGTTTCAAAGTTAAGGAATCAAAATGTGAATTTTTCTTGCGGAAATGAAATACTTGGGGAATAATAATTTATAAAGACAGTCGAGGGCCAGATCCTGACAGGGCTACCGCGATCAAAGACATGCTGGCCCCAGACAAAGTCCAAGCTCTGCAAAACTTCCTTGGCTTGGCAAACTTCTACCAAATATTTATTAAAAATATGCATAATTTAAGCCCCCCACTTGAATGAACTTCTTAAGAAAGATAAAACCTGGAGTTGGACACCAGAATGCCAAGCTGCATTCGAAAAAATAAAAGAGACACTCACGTCTGATCACTCTCTCTCACTCATTATGATCCCAAGCTTGATATAATAGTAGCAAGCGATGTCAGCTCTTTTGGCATCGGAGCCTGCATTTTACACCAGCTGCCAGACGGAACACGAAAAGCCATTGCGCATGCACCTCGATCATTACTACCTGCGGAAAAGCAATACTCGCAGAGAGAGAGAAGGAGGCATTGGGCATAATTTTCACAATTTCCATTGATACCTCCACGGCAGACGGTTTACACTACAAACGGATCACAAACTCCTGCTGTCGATTTTCGGTTCAAGAAAGGTCTATTGGTATACACCGCCAGCAGACTACTACGTTGGAGTACTATACTACTAAACTACAATTTCAAAATTGAGTACTTATCTTCTAAAAATATCTGTCATGCCGACGGTTCCGAAGAACTCCGAAGTATTCGAGTATTCAATCATCGCAACATTAAGAACTAACTGCAAAATAAAGAATATGATCGCGGATACTATAAGAGAGCCCCCCCCCGTCTCACTTACAGACATTAAAATGGAGGCTCTGATGGATGACTTTATTCATACCACAAAGAATAAAATCTATAATAAAGATTACCCGTGGTGTAATGGTTATCGTCACAGGATATGGACACGGCGATACGAGTTCAATTCCTGGACAAGACTGATTGCATTTCACATAGCACTAATACACTTGGGAAAGGTATGAATCCAATTATTCTCCCTCCAGCTATGGGTAAATAGTAGGGCAGACTAGGTTCTTTAGCCTTGATGAGGCAACTAGTCTAGGAGAAGGAAAGCTCTGAATTCAAACCTGCAAAACTCCGCTTTAAAAATTGACCTTGTGTCATATCCTGCCCGAGCGGAGGGGTTGGGTAAATAGGATAATAAAGATCCAAATGTGCCGGAGGTTTTTTCACTTTGTGACGATGTCCTTTTATATAACGACTGAGTGGTGATACCGAGCAGTCTATACGGCCACTTACCACCCATCACGAAAACTATCAAGATTAGATGAACTAGACACGCGGGACACTGCTGGAGAAGTAGAGACGAGCTCGTGAGCGATGTACTCCAGTGGACCCATGCACTTTGACGTCCAGCTCGAACCCACACACAGCAGCTCTGTGCCGATACAGGATGTAGCCCTGGGGATCTGTCGAAAGCAAAGGACGATAGGGAGATGTGGCGAGAGAGGGTCAGGAATATCCGTGCTGACAGCGTGACATGATGATGATGATAATGATATTTAAGAATATCATCATCAAGTCTTGTTGATAGCAGAAATTCACTTGATCCTCTTTTGCCATCTGTCTCTAAAGTCTATCACTTATAGAAGGTCCTCTAGATTGTGTCCAATGTCTGCACAGAGGTGATTTATCCATGTGGAGGAGTCCATAGGAGTGAATCCGTCATGAGTTTGTCCTTACTTTTCCAGCAATGCCCTGCATGTCTTGTTCGTTTTACTTGGTTGATTTCGAAGATGAAAGGTAAGTGGCCGCACAAGTGTTTTTCTTACAAATAATCCATTTGCTAATACAATCGTAATCGTATACCTTGTGTGTGAGGATGATGTAACGACACCTGTCGTTGGTAGAATCCCATGGTCGACTACTGATCAAATGACAGTGAACAACCGGTGCTCGAAGAATACATAGTCGAATCCCCTCGAACCAATATTAGCATTAGTATATCCACTAATCAGTCCAGTCGGCTGAAGCTGTTAAATACGTCGACTGCATCTCTGCAGTGGGGTTACAGCCGATTAAACGAGTGTTCTGGATATGACACTAAGACATCTGGGGATAAGCCTTAATTCTTGGAGCATAGGGGAATGCCATCACTTTCAAGTCCACTCTAACCTGGAATGGTAGTGCCTGTTAGGGTCCTATCTATGAGTAAAGTAGAAATATTTAATCATTTTCAGTACCTGAAACCGTTCAATTGTATGATAACAAATGACTATCAAATTAAATTATTAGTATTACATAGCAATATTTGGAAGAATTTGACTACGTACAAATGATGGAATAATATTGAATAGAATTGCAAGAAGTAATGATCATTACTCTAAACCATTTAACTTTGTGCAACTAAAATTGTTTGTGTTTGATCGCAATACTCGACACCATTTAACTGTGTGCAAATACATAAACTATGGCACGTTTAAAAATTGTTGCTTACGAAATATTCATTGACAAATGCTATATATATATATATATATATATATATATATATATATATATATATATATATATATATATATTTGCGCGTGTGTGTGTGTGTGTGTGTGTAAAACGACTTAGGCATTAATGTTTGATATACTATATAACAGAACTAATCGGCCATATATATGTATCCATCGATACATACAGAATAAACGGAAGGAAAGACGTGATAATCTCATTTACATATATCATCATCATCATCATATCGTGCTGGCAGCACGGATATCCCTGACCCTCTTTCGCCACTCCTCCCTATCGTTCATCGCCCTAGGCAGGTCTTCAGGACAACAACCTGTATCCTCACATAGCTGCTGAATGTACGTTCGTGCTGGTCGTCCTGCTTTTGCGCGGCCGTGTGTGGGGATCCATAAGAGTACATCTCTTATGAGTTCATCTCTGCTTCTCCAGCAATGTCCTGCATGTCTGGTTCGCCTAACTTGAATAGTTTTCGTGATAGGGGGCAGGTGGCCGTACAGTTGGTGTCTTGTTGGGTGTTGCCGCCAGGACTTGTTGAGGATTGCACGCAGCATTCTTGTGTAATTGCCATCTAGTTTCTTCTCCAGCCGTTTTGTTAGCGTCCATGTAGTGCATCCATATAGCAGTATCGATGTGACCGCTGCCTGGAAGAAACTGCGTTTCATTTTATCGGTTAGGTCTGATTTCCATATAGTCGATAGCCTATTGATAGCTGTCCATGCTTTCGTTAACCTCGTTTCGATGTCCTTTTCGGTTGATTCGACGCTGCTTCCTAGGTACGTGAATTTGTCTACTAGTTTAAGAGGGGTTCCTTCTAGAGTGGAGATGTCCCCCGTTTGGTTATAGCACATATATTCCGTTTTATGTGCATTAACATGGAGGCCTATGCTTGCTGCTGCTCGTTCCAAACTATGCAGAAGTGTTTCGGCTTGGTCAGGTGTATTTGCCAGTATCGCTATGTCATCGGCGTAGTCGGCGTCGGTGATTGTTGTTGCGGGGTATCTTCTGCTTCTTTTCTTCGTCAGTTCGAAGCCGTTCTCTTTGATTTTGTCAATCGATGTTCTAAGTACGTAGTCTAGACAAATGATAAAGAGATACGGAGCCAGCGTGTCTCCTTGTAGTACTCCTGCTACTATGTCGAAGTATTCTGTGTCTCCATCTGGTGATCGTACTTTTACTTTAGTGTTTCTATAGAGAATCGTTATTGCCGCTACGGTTTCTTTAGGTATGCCGTACGCTAGTAGGATTTGTTCCATCTTTCCTCTGTGAATGGAGTCGAAAGCCTTGGTAAAGTCGACAAATATTAATGTCGCTTGTAGGTTCTTTGCCCGTACACCTTCAAGGATTCTACGGATGGTTAATATTTGTGAGGTCGTAGATCTATTTCTTCGGAAGCCATTTTGGTTTTTTCTAAGTATGTTGTCGATTTTGGGTTCTATTCTGTTTCGTAGTAGGGCATTGTAGATTTTGGCAGCTATGGATGTTAGTGTTATGCCTCGGTAGTTTTTGGCTAATCCGAGGTCCCCCTTTTTAGGGAAGGGGAGTATGCATCCCTTCGTCCATTTTTCTATCGGATTTTGATTGTATACTGCGTTGCAGTGTCGGAGAAACATTTAATACATACACATTATACATAAATGATGCATACACAAGAAATACCTAAATGTATCCAAACAGATAAAATGTGCACATATTGTTCCGAGGAAACAAAACGGTAAAAGTCTTAAATGATGTAAATGATCAGTGCAATTTACACAGGCAGGAGACACATCGTTATTTTCAATGAAGAGAAATAAAAAAAGACACCTATCTTTTACTCGAATATCGAGGACAAAAGAAGACCAATGTGGATTATGGGATTTCGACATGATCACGAGGTGTCCAAAAACTTCCCTACAAATCCAAGGGGCGACAATTATTCATTGTCTTCTTACAATAAGATTAAAAAATCATTTTATTTCATTTATGAATTTGAAACAGATTTGAATAAACAAATTGCATTTACGTAGCGAAGACTATTTGAACATTCTAAGAAGCAGTCTAAAAGAGAACATGCTAGAAGTTAAACTTGAATGTAATGGTAACCCTACTTCCTGTCTCTATGTAACACCTCTTCCTGTCCCTGTGTACCCCTAATTCCTGTTCCTGTGCACTTGTAGCTACTATTACAAGAACTTAATTCGCGAGGCAACGAAGTTTTCGAACCAATCAAAAACATTCACTACAATCTTAACCAATAAAAACGACATATGATATCTTTTCGTACTTTAACATTACACCGATTTCAACGTTGTTTGATCTTAAATTAACTGAGCCGATTCAAGAATGTATTAACAAAATACAGCCCGTCTTTATATTATTTTGATCTCAAAGATACTATAAACATTTTCTCTATAGTGTGTTTATTTGTATATTAATAAAGCGATCCAAATAATCTCTCTTTGTTTCTAAATGATTCGGGTAAAGTTACTTCCCTTTATTAGAACTTTCAATTACTTATACAGATAGATACAACTCCAGATATTATGTGATGTGAAGTTGAATAAATTCTCTTTTGTTATGTACAACAACTTATTTTCTGTCAAAATAATCCATTGCAGTTAGTTGAGGTTTTGAAAATAGAATTTCATATTCTGATGTCATAATAAAAATACTGAATTCAACCCTCTGAAATCGTTAGGCTGGTATTTGTACTGCTAATTAACAGTACACAAACTCAAAAAGCTGGAACTTCAGCAGGGGATTAGCTACATTTACTTCGCTAAATATTGCAATTTTATATACCATATATAAGTAAAAGTAAAGTTGGTGACCATAGTCGAGGGTGACCCGAAGGCTCCCCTTTCGATAGCTACTACACCAAGGTGTGGGGGAGGGTGCTACTCCATTCCCTGAATTGCTCCACTTTACCCTGAGTCCGTACCTTTTAATGCTGAGTTTTAAGCAAAGGAGGCATCAGGTACCATTTTTAAAGTCTGTGGTGTGACTCGACCTGGGATTGAACCCAGGTCTCCCGGGCCATTGGCGAATAGCCAATTATTTAAGAGCTTGTAAAGAGGTTAAATAACAGATGAAAATATTTTACATTTTCAGACTTTTCTCAAGCCACGTGCTTAGGGACTAGACGCCTATAGCCATGGCAGACTTAACCTTCTGAGGATTAAATAATAAGGAAAACATAAAAGTTAAACAATCCAATTCTAGGAAACAGAACAAGATTCTTCATGTTCATTGAAATGCAAATTAATCTTTCCGAATAATATTTTCACAATAAATACAATCAATGTAGTACACTCAGGTTGTGGATATGAGAATTTTATCGACTCTCCTTAAAAATCATAAAAAAACGCATCAGGAACCGGGAACTGCATGTGTTTAAAAAGCACACGTTCATTCTAATTTGTACATAGAAGCAGATGAACCACATCTTACACTAAGAAAGCGATTTTTCATAGTAAATTGCTTAACCGATCTGTTCGAGAACGTCAAAATAGATGACATTATTGAGACAGAGTTGGACCAAAAAATATGACGACTTAAAACTGGTTAATCTTATGCAAATAAATGAAATCCTGCTAATAGAAAAATTTACCTACCGAAGTATTCGTTTAGAAATCATTGGTTGAATATATATATATATATATATATATATTGACAGAATTTGGCGTTAAATGACCTACAAGGATTGATATGGCATAAAATCTAAACAACCAACCAACAATAGATTTGTCCGTTGAGAAACTGAAAGTAGTATCAGAACATATTCCTTTAGCAACTAAATATTTCAGCTTATAGGAACGAATGTTTGACGAATCCGTTTGAATAAGCAGTAACATTTATCTGGAAGAGTTCAATATACGTGGCACCTTCAATAAGTTTCCAGACTTTTTTTGTACAGGCATTTAAAATTGTTGTAGGCTCTTGGAAATTCAGTATGTTATTGCTATACATCTTATGAGATGACTGAGTACAGCGGGAATTGGAATACACCCTACTAAATCCTGATTGTCACAGTTGGAGAAATCCAAAAATGCAATCTGAACATGAGGTCACTTTAGAAGAACGATTTGCAATTAAATTCTGTTATAAACTTGGAAAAAATTCCACGGAAACGTATGGAATGCTTCAGACTGCTTTTGGAGCATCTTGCATGAATCGAGCATCAGTCTTTGAGTGGCATAAGAGTTTCAAGGAAGGCAGGCAGTCTGTGAGGGATGATGAGAGGTG
Source organism: Sepioteuthis lessoniana (assembly GCA_963585895.1). Lineage (NCBI taxonomy): Eukaryota > Metazoa > Mollusca > Cephalopoda > Myopsida > Loliginidae > Sepioteuthis > Sepioteuthis lessoniana. The sequence goes on from OY757906.1 coordinate 135,464,099, forward strand.
TGGGCGGAGTAAGGAAGTCAATAAACCACAGTTGATAGGCCAAAAAACTAGGGTTGGGTTTAGGGTTACTATGTGGAGGTTTTAAGGGAGTTCAGGAAGAGATTCTGCCGGAAGAGGTCAGCACTCTTCAAATCGGGTCAGTGGCATTTTCACCAGGACACTGTACCAGTCAACAACTTCATCCCTGTCACAGACTATTTGACCAAGATGGGCATCAACACAGTTCCTGAGCCTCCCTATAGTCCAGACCGTGCTCCCTGCTCGCCTTTCTCTTATTCCCTAAGCTCTGAGGCTGTCGTTATGAGACAATTGAGGAGAGGAAAGAGGTTGTGACGAAGGTCATTGACTCGCACACACAAAAGGACTTCCATGGGGCCTTCCAGAAATTGTTGGAATTGTACAACAACTGCATTGCAACCGGGCGAGATTACTTCGAAGGGGATTAGAGTTTCATGTGTGTACTATAAAAAAAAAGTCTGGAAACTTATTTAATGATCCTCGTAATTCTTCTGCAGGCCACTGTCTTGTTGAAGCAAAACAGGGTCCTTTCATATAAGTGTCCACACCGTCTCAGCTTTTGCGCCTCAAAATCCATACGGCGCCCAGTTTGGGTTTTACCTATTATCACTTGATAAATTAACTCTTCTATTCCCTCCATGGATATCAGCAACCAAGGGGGACCAATCAATGTTTTTGATAAGGATGACGTCAATTTTCTCTTAGAAGAATTAGGGAAACTTGTAAGAAAAAAAAACAGGTCTATGTGAAAAGCTGTATGTTTAAATCAACGTTAACTTGTTGAAATGCTGGAAGTTGAAAAATGTGCAGATACAAGTCACGATTCAGTGTCTATCTTCCCGTATATGCCTTGAGTTGTTGTAGGTTTTATCTCATCTTGTCTCTTTTCTTTCTCAATTAATCTAGCCTTCGTCAACGCAGCTTATAATACGCTGACTCTAATCCCTGCAGAATGTAAGACCCCCTGCCCCCAAAAAACAAACCAAAAAAAAATGTGTCATGACATAACACTAAACTTCATCTAGTGAGGAAGCTCCAGTTTTAGAGATTCGAGGATGGTGATGTATCTCAATTATTGACATTACTCCCAGGTCCACTTTGACCCGGGGTGGTAGAATTTGTTATAGCCTCTTTATCAAATAGATCTGTATGAAAATACATAATGCATAACTAAGTGTAAAAACAAGAAACGTTATTTAAAAACTAAAACATTTAAATTCACCTGTAAAATGTACGCAATTATCTAACCTATAGGCATAAAATAACCTCAGGCAGGTGGAAATGCCGTTACGTCAATCAATCAACGAATAATCTACCAGCCAGAGCAACAGGGTTTTGTACTCTTGCTAGATTTTTCATAAGTCATAGATGCCTTTTCCTATATTAGTTGACCTCACAAGTTTAGGAAGCCAAATTTGTTCTGCTCTTCAATTAAAATGTTTTTCCAAATTGCATTAATCCAACATTCTTTACTAAGAAACATGAATACTATAACGGTTATCGATGTTGGAAAATAAAATCAGTCATCAGAATAGAAATAAATGACGGGGTCATTTGCGTTTCACTTCGAGATAATGCCCTTGGTAAACGTGTGAATCTATCTGTTCTCCTCTGTCTATGGGTAGATAGCAAGACACACAGCATTCTTTAGCATTGGTTTGGTGACCAGTCTAAGAGAAGGAACAATTTGAGCTCAAATCCGTTGTATTTGCCGATGCCGGAATGTTTGGGTGAATACGTACTGAAAAGTAAAACTTAATACAACTAACATTCTAAGGTAATTAGGCACTCCAGTTGATTATGGGTTGTTTCCTAGAAAAACGGTGGAAAAGAAAAGAACATATACGAAAAATGAGTGACGAATGAGAGAGAGAGAGAGAGAGAGAGAGAGAGAGAGAGAGAGAGAGAGAAATAGGTTCCCGAAATCCAGATCATCATAGCTGCCGGTGCCCGATTCAAAAATGGAAACGTATCGGTTGCAAATTGACAATGAGTCCTGATTAACTGGATGTAACTCAAAAGAAAACACTGTTGGGACAGTGGGCACGGTATAGAAAACAAGAAAAGTGTTATTTGGTGGCACGACTCGACGATGTAAAGACAGCAGTTGGAACCCAGATGCGAAGCGGTGAGGACTGACCCCACGCAAAAGCATGTGGGAGAACTACAACAGAAAACGGTAAAATTAGCTTTACACGCATCAGCCCATTTGATACGTGATGTGTAATAGTTGCAGCAGAAACGTTCATTTGAACACTGTAGCGATAAAAAAAAATTCTATTTTTCCGTGCAAGGTTACGACCGTATATTTGGTTTGTATCAATTTTCGAGCAGAAAATGCGCTTAAATTACCTTCTAATAAGACTCAGGTAGAAAATATTTAAACCAGACTTACGCTTACATAATTTTCTTGGCATATATATATATATATATATATATATATATATATGATTATTTCCGTGGATGTAGAATAAACTGACTGCTTTACTGTAGAGGGGTAAGACTCCCCCCCAATGTGTCCTGGATATGATAATAAACAATCTGATGGTGAGGCTCTAGTAATGTGGGAACTTTGGGGAATACGAAATACTCCTTCATTGCCATCGCTCCCTGGCCCTCTCTGGCCCGGAATGGTAGCACTTGATAGGGTCCTATCCATGTGCCAAATAGAACAGTTTGTACTTTTGCTTAACTGAATTGTTTAAAATAGAACTTTTTTTAAACATTTAACTGAGTGTAAACAAATTTCTCTTGTTTGATTTCATTGTTTGTGGGATATAGCAGTACTTGGAACCATTTAACTTTATAGACTCATACTAATCTGACTTGTTTGAAATAGAACGGTTTTGATTATTTAACTGTGTGTAAACAAATGACTGATGTTTAATAGAATTATTAGCATTAAATAGCAATACTTGAATACATTTAACTCTGCAATTAAATGATTAAAATTGCACGTATTTGATAAAAATCAGAGAAACCATTTATCTGTGTAAAAAATGAGCTCAAGCTCGTTTAAAAATGTTATCTACAAAATGTATTCAAGAATCATATATTTAATATATATGTACAAAAACATTTGGCTTTGAATAACCTACAAAGGTTTATATGCCATAAAACCAAACCAAATTAATTTCCAAATAATTGCATTTAATCTATATATATTTATAAAAATAATATAAAAATGCCTTAACATTTAAGCAAAGGAAAATATAAATAAAAATAAGAAAAATATTATTTAAATAAATTTTATTTCTTTTCTTTATAATTCGGATTAATCTTACAATTGTGTAATTCCTTTTCTCAGACCTTCAGGATATTTCGTTATTTTAAAATCTTCATCCGGAAAGAAAGCGGGAAGTCCTGAAAAGATAAATGAAATATGTATATAAGCACAATTTCAATTTTACAACATTTTGAAATTACTGCTTGATAAAATTCTAAGATATGGAATTATTTAATACAGCGTACATTTCAACATAACCGACCTGACAACCAGTTTTAATAAATACATGATTATGACTTCGACATCGAGAAGGATGATTGCTTTTTTTTACAAGAAGATTTACAACTCAAGCATCCTGATTAATGATTAATTCAATTTCTGAAAAATGTACAAGTTGTTTTAGACATCTGTTGTCGTTGGATTATAGTGACAGACGCTTATGCAACACATATGCCATTTTCTGGGTAAACAAATCTATAGCGAAGTGACAAACGTAGCAAGAGAACTGGTGACTCTGCAAACCACAGGTTTTATAACGGAGTCTCTTCTCTAAGATTTTTCTTGTCAAAGGATTCCTGTAATTCAGCTGAGGTTTGATGATAGAGATTCTATCTCCAGGTTCGGTTTTTAAGTTAACTCCCAGAAGAGATAATGGAGCCCATTCTAACCCCTTTATACGCACACACACGGTCACGTACACACACACACACACACACACACACACACACACACACACACACACACACACAGAGAAATACACATAAATATGTATTTATATATATATATATATATATATATGAACATACACACACACACACATATATATATATATATATATATATATATATATATATATAAATATAAGTTAGGGATGACACGAAAGCTCCATTTTCAGTAGGTACTACATCGAGGTGTAGGGTAGGGCGCTACTCCTTTCCCTGGATTGCTCCACTTTACCCTAAGTCCTTACTTTATATTGCTAAGTGTTAAGGAAGGAGGCATCATGTACCATTTTTTGAGTCTTTGGTATGACTCGACCTGGGGTTGAACTCAGGTCTCCCGGGCCATTGGCGACCACTCTAACCATCATGCCAAAATATATATATATACAGACACATAAATATATACATCTACATAAATTCATAAACATATATATATACGCACACACACACATAAATATATATATATATATATATACATGTATATATACACATATATACATGCATACACTCAGACATTTATATATAGATACAAACCCACACATCTATATCCACATATGCATACATACACACTCATATGTACATATACATACACTCACACACACAGACGCACACACACACACACACACACATTTATATATATATATATATATATATATATTGTTCCCTCACACTGCTTACTTTCTTTAACCTTCACTTTTACCTTCTCATTCAATATGCATATTATTAGATTTATAAAACGTTAAGTTCAAATTTTTTAAAAGATACTTATGATTTCGAATTAGTTTATTTGCGTTTTTATTTTGTGAATTTACACTGAAACAAATTTAGTTTGGTTTGGTTTCTTTGTTTAATGGCATATCAACCTTCGTTGGTTATTTAATTCCAAAGCTATACTTGTAGGAAAATATTAGTGGTACTATTTAACCCCTAAACTTTGGAATGAGGGCTTCATACATTTTCGAAGCGTATTCATCTGATTAGTCTGTAAGTGAACGTAATAGAGTGATTAGAGTTTGAACTGCCTTACATCGATATCATAGCTCTCCACGTTGGCCACTATGCCATGGGTTCTCCAAACTCGAAAAGACTTTGACTTGATTAAAAGGATATAATCAGAACACGTTTATGAGTCGAAATATTTCAACATAAGTTATCTATTCACTAAAAACCGCACGAATATAAATTTTGAATTTAAAATTCTAATTTTTAATTTAGAATTCAATTTAAGATAAGTATTACTGTATCCTTACGTAAGGTTATTAAGGAATGTTGTACTTCCCTAAATTATAATTAAATCTGGAGTTTTAAGTTGAAATGTATTTAGAATTTAAAAATTTAAAAAAATTCAATTTACTATAATTCCAATCGGTAATAAAAAAAAAATAAAAACCAGAAGTGGGCGAAATAGGAAAAAGAACTCTTCACCTCTCTTCTACCTCCTCCCACCTTCCTTCCTGTGTCTATTCTGAATTATTTTATCCATTAGATCTGAAGAAGTCCTGTTATCTTTTGGTGTTATTGATTCATATCAATACCTATAACAGGATGGAAATAAATTTATAAGTCTAATGTGACCGGTTTTTGTTTTTCTTTAAGAAATAATATATATATATATATATATATAAAGTTCCGATCCTACGAAAACAATCTTTATTTTAAAAACAACAAATCAGAATCTCTCTCGAAGACGTAATATCTGAGATGCCTGCTGGGTACAAGCATACGAAATTATAAAAAACCTAAATCACAAATTTAAAATCATTTACAGACTTATTAATATATATATATATATATATATATATATATATATAATCTACTCAATTGGCTTGTCGTATCGTTAAGTCCATAATAATCTACATATCAAGACAAAATTCAGTCGGAATGTTCATAGCCCACGTTAGTGCGGTGTAAAAATATAAAATCAATCTTAGGCAATGAAAAATTATAAAACTTAACAAATGAATTTGATGACTCACTGTTTAAATGAAATCCATGTGTGATGTGACTGAAGATTGTTGCTCCTGGTTAGTAAAGGCCATATAAACCGCCATGTCCATAACCCCATCCACCAAATCCGACGGCATGGGGGATAGCGTGGGTGGTGTGGCTATAGGTGGTAGCTGCTGGATAACCAAATCCATGGCCCCATCCTCCGAATCCATGACCCCATCCTCCGAATCCATGACCCCATCCTCCGATTCCATGTCCCCATCCTCCGAAACCTACTACGTGAGGGATAGCATGAGATGTGTGATAGGTGGTAGCAGCTGGGTAACCAAATCCATGTCCCCATCCTCCGAAGCCATGTCCCCATCCTCCAATTCCATGTCCCCATCCTCCGAAGCCTACTACGTGAGGAACAGCGTGAGAGGTGTGGCTAACTGTTGTAGCAGCTGGGTAACCAAATCCATGTCCCCATCCTCCAAATCCATGACCCCATCCTCCGAAGCCATGACCCCATCCTCCGATTCCATGTCCCCATCCCCCGAAGCCTACTACGTGAGGAACAGCATGGGATGTGTGACTGACTGTTGTAGCTGCTGGGTAACCAAATCCATGTCCCCATCCTCCGAAGCCATGTCCCCATCCTCCGAGTCCATAACCCCATCCTCCGAATCCTACGGCATGAGGGATAGCGTGAGATGTGTGGCTATAGGTAGTGGCGGCTGGGTAACCAAATCCATGTCCCCATCCTCCAAATCCATGTCCCCATCCTCCGAGTCCATAACCCCATCCTCCGAAACCTACGGCATGAGGGATAGCGTGAGATGTGTGGCTATAGGTAGTGGCGGCTGGGTAACCAAATCCATGTCCCCATCCTCCAAATCCATGCCCCCATCCCCCGAGTCCATATCCCCATCCTCCGAATCCTATAGCATGAGGGATAGCGTGGGATGTGTGGCTATAAGTAGCGGCGGCTGGGTAACCAAATCCATGTCCCCATCCTCCGAATCCATGTCCCCATCCCCCAAGTCCATGTCCCCATCCTCCGAAACCTACTGCATGAGGGATAGCATGGGATGTGTGGCTGACTGTTGTAGCTGCTGGGTAACCAAATCCATGTCCCCATCCTCCGAAGCCATGTCCCCAACCTCCGATTCCATGACCCCATCCTCCAAAGCCTACCACATGAGGAACAGCGTGGGATGTGTGGCTGACTGTTGTAGCTGCTGGGTAACCAAATCCATGACCCCATCCTCCGAAACCATGCCCCCATCCTCCGATTCCATGTCCCCAACCTCCGATTCCATGTCCCCAACCTCCGAAGCCTACAACATGAGGGATAGCATGAGACGTGTGATAAGTAGTAGCAGCTGGGTAACCGAATCCATGTCCCCATCCTCCAAATCCATGTCCCAATCCTCCGAGTCCATATCCCCATCCTCCGAAACCTACAGCATGAGGAACAGCATGGGATGTGTGGCTAACTGTTGTCGCTGCTGGGTAGCCAAATCCGTGTCCCCATCCACCAAATCCATGCCCCCATCCTCCAAATCCATGTCCCCATCCTCCGAATCCATGTCCCCATCCTCCGTAGCCTATGGCATGCGGGATAGCGTGAGATGTGTGACTATAGGTAGTAGCGGCTGGGTAGCCAAATCCATATCCTCCATGCAATCCACCAATACCCCAGGAGGGGTAGTGTCCACCGATGTAAGTGCTACCAAGACCAAATCCGCCCCAGAGTCCTGAAATATTTAGAAATAATAAAAAAGAATAAGATATATCAAAACAAAATCATCAAAATTTTCTTCGTTAATCAATCGTAAATTTTTGTCAACTGCTTTTACTTTGTAAATATATGTGCTTGAATAAATATGAATCTCATCTACTAAAAAATAATTCACTAATTAATCTATACATAAATACGAACAAAGAGATCTCAGGGGTCAATTTTAGCGACAGGTATTCAATGATAGTCTTCTTTGGTTTATTTTTTTTTGTTTATTGGCATATCAACTTTCATGGGTTATTTACTGCTAAAGTCATTCTTGTTGAAGGGCAATAGTCGTACTATTTAATCCCCAGCTGGAGGAATAACGAGGTTCATGCCTTTCGCAATGGTATTAGTAAAAAAAAGGAACGTAAAAGCGTGATTTGAGTTTCAGAATTTACTTGCTACCATATCCATATTTACCACCCCTCCGATCAAGCAGGATATGACACAAGGTCAATTGTTAAGCGGAGTTTAACAGGCTTTATTTCAGAGTTTTCCTTCTCCTAGACTAGTTGCCTCACCAAGGCTGAAGAACCTAGTCTGCGCTACTATTTACCCATTGCTGGAGGGAGAATTGGATTCATAACTTTCCCAAGGGTATTATTACAATGTGAAATACAATCAGTCTCGTCCAGGATTTGAACTCGTGTCGCCGTGTTCATTTCCTACTTGCTACCATATCACAGTCTTTGATTTTAGACACTACTCCACGAGGAATCCCTACCTTATTTATTATGACAAATTGAACTCGTGTTTTAGTTGAGTTACAAGTGTAGAAGATAGATGTTTCTGTATTCAGCCCCCAACTGCCAATCCATTATGAACCACTGTTAAAGGATGATTCCTATTACGGTCTTACCTCTCAACTCAATTGCCAGTTGGTTTTATGGTATATCAACCATTACTGGATTATCTAATGCTGAAATCTTTTCTTTTGTGCCAACAATTATATCTTTCAGTAACTAATGATAATAATCGTTTTAAAAGAAATATAGATTCAATAAACTATTCTTAATACTAATTATTTTCACTGTGATATGATTTTAAGCATTCCTAACAAAAAAAGAAGATTTTTAGACAGATCCATTTGCCTCATTGATTGGACCCTATCGAGAACTACTCCAAATTGGTACAAGAAGAAGGGACAACGTGAAGGTGATTCCACAAATCGCAGACTTCTAGAACTAGAGCAATAACACCGAATGCAGTTTAGTAATTGATAATAAAAAATTGTAAATAATTATGCTATCAATTAACTATTCTTATAATTATAATTTGTACAGTCATATAACTTCAAGTATTCTTATCTAACACTAATGATTTCAAACAGATATATTTGATCCATTTGTATCTTAACGGCTATTACCACTCCGGTTCAGAGTAGACAGGGGAGTAATGGCGGCAAGAAGATGCCCTCACACATTTCAGAGCTCAAAAACTGGAGCCTCACCAGTGGATGCAATTTACTGTCATACCTTGGACATCCTTTTAGCAGTTGATAAAAAAAAAGCATAAAAAACAACAGCTGAATATATATATACGAGTCTGTATACATCATACGCTTTTATAGGGTGTTCTAAAAATGATATATCGTAAACTAATAACTTGACCTATTCTTGTTCAAATGCTCTCAAATTTTAACTGCATCTGTAGAAATAACTCCAAATTCTGTATTCATTGTTCTATGCGTTTATCTCTGCAGTGATAGAAATGCCATTTATTTAAAAACAAAAAAAAACGTTTAAACATGAAAGCTGATTTTGAGTTGTCTATACATGCTGTTAAAATTTAAGAACGTTTGAAGTTGAAACGGATAGTCATGTTTTTAGATTACAAAATCATATCAATTTCTCTGAAACACCATGTACATTTCAAATCATACTAGATTGTTTAAAACGCTTTCTATGTTTATATGTAGATTTTATTCGTTCGTGTTGTTTTATTTTACATAAGTAAATGTGAACATTTTACTTACCAGGGAAGATGGCGTTTGTAGAACTGCAAAGTGCAAGCACTGCAAAAGTATAAAAATTAATACTGTAATCAGTAAATATCATCACGTATTTTGTTGGTTGGTTGGGTTTTATGGCATATCAACCTTTGTAGGTTATTTAACGCCAAATCTATTTTATGTAAATAATCAGTTCTATTTAAAACAATTCAGTTTAGCATGAGTACACAGTTTGTCAAAAACATTTCTATTTCAAATTTTTCAGTTTATTCAAGCAGTTATATATAATAATTCAGTTTAGTGGATGTACACTTTCAATGTCAAAAAACCAGTTCGATTTCAAATAATTCAGTTTAGTATAAGCACGCAGTTTAAATGTAAGTATGGTTTAATAGTAAAAAAAATTCTATTTCAAGCAATTCAGTTTAGCATAAGTATGCCGTTAGTTCTATTTAACCCATAGATAGGGCCCTATCAGGTGCTACCATGCCCGGCCAGAGTGGACCTGGGAGCGATGGTAATAAAGGGGTAGTCTGCATTCCCCAAAGCTCCAGCATCACTGGAACCTCACCATCAGATTGTTTAGAGTTATATCCAGGACACTCGTTGGTGGGGGGGGGTCTTACCCCTCTGCAGAGAACCAGTCGGTGTACTCTACAGCCCCAACCGACTGGACAAGCGTATTTTGTATTTAAATGTGCTTTTCTTTAATTTTCATTCTTCTTTCTCGTTTTCCTTCACTCGGTTTTCGTTTTAATGACAAAAGTTTAGGCATCTTAAGATAAGGAACGTTGAATTAAATTAAGGTAGTTACGTAGGAAAACATTTAATGTTGCTTTCAGCATCATCAGAACTCCAGATATGGAATCAAAGAAACGTGTTTAAACTCGATAATTTAGCAGACATATTAAGATTCGAACAGAATCTATTTTCACACAGCTGACAATCTTCCCTCAATATTTGAGAACGATTCGAACCATTTTAGGTCGGGGTCAACTCGATTTTGACATCTGCAGTTCAGGCATACTGAAAACATAAATATTGGCTTAAAATTATTTTATCACGTTTTGCCAAATTTCTAACATCTGTTGCGTATTTTTGAATTAAATGTTACTTACATACAGCCACAGTGAAAGCAGTCGTCTCCATGTCGAAAGCTCTTTCTGAAATCTGTTGAATAAATGAAAAAAATATTGCATTATATTTAAACAGAGCGTTATTAAAATTATGGTGTTCAGAAAGTAAAAACGTTTTATCTGAGAGGATAAAACGCAATTGATAAAAAAACAATATGTGTGTGTGTTTGTGTGTGTGTGTGTGTGTGTGTGTACTTGGTCTGATGAACACATAAGCGAGAAACTGACAGTTAAAAAGCACAGTTGTCTCAGTGTCTACGCTATCCTAACTGAAATTTATACGCTGTATCAATTATACTGTCCATTCTTTATTTATCAATATAGAAAACAATATATATATATATATATATATATATATATATATATATATATATATATATATATATATATATATATATATATATAATTAAAATTTATCAAAAACTGCGATGGATTGGAAGAGGAAAACTAACCCATAATGTCCATCAAAATGAATAAAATCATCCATTTGTTATTTTTGATAGACTTTTTACATTATTCTTCTTTTAAGAATTTATGGTACTTCAAATATTATTAAATCTAGGCTCATTTATGAGATTTATTTCTTTTTAGAAACAAAGAAAATACTTTAGTTAGATCTATAAATGTTAATTTCTAAATGTCTCATTAACATCGCTTGAAATTGAACACAGCGATTTCAAGAAAGATCGGTTGAAAGAGAATTACTGCATTTAGGCATTCCATACATATAGATAATTCTGTGACAGAATGAGCTCTGTTCATAAGTTTTCTAGAAAAAGAAAAGAACGTCTTCTTCTCCTTTTGAACTTTATTTATTTAAAGTTTTTTCCTCTTTTTTTCTTGTAAAAGATTTTAAAAATTCAAAACGTTTCGTCGATTGTCATTTTGATGATAAACTATTCACTTACAAAAATCAATAAAACTACGTTCTTTATAAGATTATTCTTTTAAAAATAAAACTAACCACCCAAAATCATAAAAGCCAAAATCTGCATGGAATAATGCTCTGCATGTTTACTCTTAAATCGCCCAAACTATTTGTTCATTAGATGAGATTTTTTTTAGGTTTTCTGGTCGCCAAAACATTAGTAGATGGAATGAGATATTTTTCAGGAAAAATCTTATGCTGTTATGTTATCGCCTGGGAATCCATTTTCCCGGGAACTGTATGTATATCCTATTGATACAGTTACTATAAAATAAACTCTGGTTACTTCTTAGCTTCTATCCTTCACTATGCGTCACTCACAATTGTTTTGAGGGGGTGTCCTCGTGGTGTAATGGTTAAAGCCATGGACTGCGGAATCGTAGTAAGCGAGTTCGTACTCCAGTCGCGCTATTACGTTCACTTTCGGGCAAATACCCTTGGGAAAGGTATGAGCCCCCTTATCCTTCCAGCTATGCGTTAAATAGTACCACTACTGTTCTTCTATGAAAATGGCTTTTGCATTAAATAACCTAAAAAGAGTTGATATGCCATTAAACAACCAAACCAAACAATTATTTTGACTTGACTGTTCAAATCCATCCCAGAGGTTACATATTTGCAGAATTTATTAACATTTTTTCTTTCAGCTTAACTGGTAGGATAATCTCACCAGCTTTGGGAATACCCTTCATTTAGACTTTCAAGAAATATTCTCGGAGACACAATATAAGTGTTAAAAACAAAGTAATGTTGTAGCAGCCTTCCCACTCCACGATAAACCTGGTGACCGTCAAAAGGGTCAACCACGACAACACTCGCGATAAGTGACTAAAACAGTCACAGGAGAGCCGTAGATTCCTACCATGTCAGCATGTCTGTCAGTTCGTAATCGGCAGATGATAAGTAAGGAGCTAAGATTTCGGAGCTGGCGAAAAGGATCTTATTTTTCCATAAAATGAAGTCCATTCTAAATGGACAACGATACGTGGAACATTAAGATTTTTCCTTCATCGACTCAAACATGCCATGTCACGTCTTCCGAATTTGAGATGGCTCAAGAGGAAGTATGAAACAAATAAAATGAGTGGTATTTTTTCTTTGAACACATGTCTGACTTATTCTTTTCTTTGTAATTGTAGTCCTCATTTCATCTAATTCTTAGTTCAAGCAACTTTTACAGAGACCTAATAATGCAGCAAAAGCCAAGGCATAGAATATTCTAAGTAAAGGAAATATTTGTGAGTTCGGGAAATAATTACGTTTTACTACAGACGGCCGTTAACCCAATGAGTCAAGTGTTCACCCATGGTTCGGGAGACCAGGTTCAATCCCAGGTCGAGTCATACCAAAGACTCAAAAAATAGTACTTGATGCTGCCTTGTTTAACAGTCAGCATTATAAGGTAAGGATCAAGGGTAAAGCGGAACAATCCAGGGAATATAGTAGCGCTATCGCCTACACCTCTGTGTAGCAGCTATTGAAAAGGGAGCCTTCGGGTCACCCTCGACTAAGGTCGCCAACTTTACTTTTACAGAGGATAAAAAACAAATCTAAGTTAAATTTATTAAAATTATATCATAAAAATGTAATCTCTTCATTTTCAAAGGAAAACTTTTGAATTTTGATGCCTTTTGAAGATATTTATAATATTTGATCAGTTATTTTTGTTAAATTCTTATTCTAAATTATAACATACATTTGAATTTGTGAAAAAAAAAAATTGAGTTTAAACCGGTTCATTGGGTAGAGTGTTTGCCAATGGCCTGAGAGACCTAGGTTCAATCCCAGATCACGTCATACATCAGACTTTAAAAATGGTACTTGATGCTTCCTTGCTTAACAGTCAGCAATATAAGGTACGTATCAAGGGTAAAGTGGAACAATTCAGGGAAAGGAGTAGCGCCCTCCCCTACACGTCGGTGTAGTAGCTATTGAAAAGGGAGCCTTCTAGTCACCCACGACTACGGTCGCCAACTTTACTTCACTTTACTACTTCGTTTTAAGGCATCTCAGTTCTTATTTTTTAATACCAAAGACAATACTTTTGGCAAATAATTATACGCTTTCAAATACTAATTCCTATTTAATATTAATCTTTTGCAAACAAACCGTTTTAAAATATTTTCAATTTCTTTGTTTCTGAATATTCTGACGCCTATGAAGGGTTCTTTTGATTTGAACTAATGAAAATCTAGTGAGTATGAAAGATGTGGAAGAGCTTACCATCTTCATGATATAAACTTTACTGAGGTTTATTTTACAGAGTGTGTCCTTGAATAATTCTACATGCAGTTTTGTACGATCTTGGATCTGTTTCGGTTGGTTGACTTAAACTTTGTGATTTGAGTTAAATATTCAACTCGAACACAAATATGTTTTGTTTAAGAGGAATCACCTATTACATGTCAAAGAAATTGTAGTTTAAAATTTACGATGGAATAACATATTTAATTATTTATTCATTTATCTATATATTTATCTATTTTAGATATTCAAGTATATCGAATCATAATAAATATAGGTTCACGGTATGTTAGATTTACTTAAATATTCGGATGTTCAAAAAATAATTATCTTTTCTTTAACTTGAGAAAATGTGAAAACAAATGTGAGTTAGATTTATTTAGATACCATAAAAATTTAATGTGCTTTTTCCCTATGATTGCAGCTCAACAGGAAGGCAGACTATTAAATCCGTGTTTAATGAGATCTGCAGTCCTCGAAAAAAAAAAAAGCTTCAAGATTGTGTTTTCTGCTTCTAAATTTTCTGCAACATTTGAAATATTCTTGTGATCAAAACAAGTGAAAATCTGTCGGTACTAAATGTAATGAGCGATTGTGGAATGTGGAAGAACCACTCATCCTAATAATTTGCCAAGTGTGACTTTGAACAGACGAAATTTCGTATCATTTAACTTTGGTTCTGCTATGGCTGGTTGGACAATAATTCACAACGATGAAATTCTTTATTACTTTCTAAACAGTTAACGTTCATCATCCTATGAATTCTAATGCATTTCAGTTCTTACAATTATCAATCACGATTTTAAAATCTATTTAGCAAAGTAAGCTGTGATTATAGAATAACCGACTGCCTCATTATAAAGGTGTAAGGCACCACCTAACGCGTGTCTTAGAAATGACAATAAACTATTTGATGGTGAGGCTCCTGTTCTGGAACTTTGGGTAATGTGAAATATCCCTTCATTGCCTTTATTCAAAGGTTCACTCTGATCAGAGGTGGTAGTACTCTATACTGTCTTATCTATAGTTCTACTAGAACATTTGATATACTTGAAACGATTAATTCTAAAAGAACTATTATTGTTAGATAGCAATACTTGTGATCATTTAACGGAGTACTGACAACTGAGTTCTGTCTCCACACAAAACGGAATATATGTGCTATAACCAAACGGGGGACATCTCCACTCTAGAAGGAACCCCACTTAAACTAGTAGACAAATTCACGTACCTAGGAAGCAGCGTCGAATCAACCGAAAAGGACATCGAAACGAGGTTAACGAAAGCATGGACAGCTATCAATAGGCTATCGATTATATGGAAATCAGACCTAACTGATAAAATGAAACGCATTTTCTTCCAGGCAGCGGTCACATCGATACTGCTATATGGATGCACTACATGGACGCTAACAAAACGACTGGAGAAGAAGCTAGATGGCAATTACACAAGAATGCTGCGTGCAATCCTGAACAAGTCCTGGCAGCAACACCCCACAAGACAGCAACTGTACGGCCACCTGCCCCCTATCACGAAAACTATTCAAGTTAGACGAACCAGACATGCAGGACACTGCTGGAGAAGCAGAGATGAACTCATAAGAGATGTACTCTTATGGATCCCCACACATGGCCGCGGAAAAGCAGGACGACCAGCTCGAACGTACATTCAGCAGCTATGTGAGGATACAAGATGTTGTCCTGAAGACCTACCTAGGGCGATGAACGATAGGGAGGAGTGGCGAGAGAGGGTCAGGGATATCCATGCTACCAGCGCGATATGATGATGATGATATATATATATATATATAAGTGTGTGTGTGAGGGAGTGTGTGTGTGAGAGTATGTATAAATATGATTTTATATTAAATAACACCCGAGGGTTGATATGCTATAAAACGCAACCCACTAACGAACCAACCAACTTTAGATTTGCTATGAAATATGGTTTTGTTGTTCATGACTGTGATCCATTGGACTAATGGGTAGAGTGTTCGCCAATGGTCGTGGAGACCTAGGTTCAATCCCAGATCAAGTCACACCAAAGACTCAGAAATGGTACTTGATGGCGCCATGCTTAATACTCAGAACTATAAGGTACGGATCAAGAGTAAAGAGAAGCTATCCAGGGAATAGAGTAGCACCATTGCCTACCAATGAAAAGGGAGCTTTCAGGTTGCCCTCGACAATGGTCGCCAACTTTACTTTTAGCGTCCGCATACTTTTGAACATGTATCAAAACTGCGCAACAATTAAGCAATATTATCTACCCACCCCCACCCCCAGAAACTTGCAGGATGCGACACAAGGTCAATTTTCCTGTGGAGTAAAGCTGAATTTAAATCAGTTTTCCATTTCCTAGATTAGTTGCCTGACCAAGGCTATAGAACCAAGCCTATCCTACTATTTACCCATGACTGGGAGTAAGAAGAGATGGATTCATGCTTTTCCAAGGACATTACCACCAAATGAAACTAGCAAACAGATTTATCTAGAAGTTGAGCATCGTGATTCCATTTCCAAAGAGAATTTACAATAACGATAATTGCGCCTTCACGAATAAGGACCGTGTGACAGACGAAGAAAAGATAAACAATAAACAGTTAGTAAATATATACCAGCCATTATTTCATTAAAAAACTACCAATCGTATATTTCTTGTGTGTATCAATCATACAATCAACGAAAGAAATATATAAATTCTTTTAGAGAATAAACTTAAAAAAAAAGATCGAACATACCTGAGATGCACAAGGAAGGCAAGTGTATCCGGAGACTACCGAGTTGACCAAGAAATCGAAGGCCTTTTATAAGAAAGATTTCAACATCCCCCGCAAATTAAAAGAGAACTGAACATCTTTGAAGTTGCTTCTAAATTCATAAATAATCTATAAACTGTGGGAATAGCGGTATTTTAGTGTCCTTCAATAAGGTTAACCTAGCTTTAATCAATTATAAAACCACATTTAAATTCAATTATTTGATATTTTCCCACATTTCAAACTTGACGATATGAGTTAAATATACAAATCGAATAGAAGTATATATTTTTATCTTTCTTTAAAATTACAAAGAAAAATTAGCTATTATTTGTCTAGGAAATTGTCGTTTAAAATTTACAATAGAATAACATATTTTTTATCTATTACTGAGACTCAAGTATAGCTTCTCATGATAAATATAATAATGTTCGTAATTAAATCATTAAGAATGTAGCCTAATGATAAAAAAAGCGTTTGTTGATTGATTGATTTTAATGGCATAGCAAATGATCTGGGTCATTTAATACTAAGGTGTTTGGTTGCCCAGTTGGCTGGGACTGTAGAATACACTGACTGCTTCTCTGCAGCGGGGTAAGACCATCCTAAAAAGTGTCCTGGGTATGTCACTAAACAATCTGATGGTAAGGCTCTGGTAATGCTTTGGGGAATGCGGAATACCCCTACATTACCATCGCTCCCATGTCCACTCTGGCTCGGAGAGGTAGAACGTGATAGGGTCCCAACTTTTGATCAAATAGAACTAAACTGTGTACTTATGTTAAACTGAATTGATTGAAATAGAACTGTTTCTGTCATTTAAAGTGCGTACTTATGCTAAACAGAATTGTTTGGAATAGAATTGTTTTTAAATAGAACTAAACTGTGTAGTTATGCTAAACTGAACTGCATGAAATAGGACTGTTTTTGACATTGAAACTGTGTACTTATGCTACATTGAATTGTTTGACATAGAACTGTTTTGACATTTAACTGTTTGTCAACAAAAAAACTATACTTATATTAAGCTGAACTGTTTGAAATTTAATTCGGCATTAAATGACCCGGAAAGGGTTTATACGCTGTAAAACAAACCAACCAACCAACCAACCCTGGCATTTGGTAATTGTGTACATTTTATATCAATATCAATCTTTTTTCGCACTTCAAGTGTTGTTTTTACCCAGTTATATGATACCAAGTATTCCTATCTAATACAAATAACATTCAAAAAGACATATTTAACTCATAGGTACTAGCACTCAGGTACAGAAATGACCTGGGAATATTGATTATGGATGAATATTTCACACTCTTAGAGCTCCAGAACTGATGCCTCACCGCCAGATGCAGTTAAGTGTCATATCTAGGACACTCCTTTTTTTTTATTCGAGAAGTCTTACCCCTTTATCAGGGGGATAAAATCAGCATAATCAGAAATCCACCGACAGGGTGAACATTTGTCTTATATGATAAATATTTATTTTAAATATATACTATTTCTCTTTAAATGGATTCTAAGTAACACTTCTCCACTGAGCTCATTAATACAGTTATTTTGTATGAATTTATGAAAGGAGGAAGCAGCAACATTCTTATTGTACACTGATGTTTTCTTCTTAGCTGTAAAAATATCACGTTTCCACTAAACCAATATTGTCAAGTCGGCTGGAGGGGGCTGTAGAATACACCGACTGCACCTCTGCAGAGGGGTAAGAACCCCCACCAACGAGTGTCCTGCATATGACACTAAAAAATCTCATGGTGAGAGTCTAGTAATGATGGGGTTTGGGGGAATGCGGAGCACCCCTTCATTGCCATTACTCCCAGGTCCACTCTGACCAGGCGTGGTAGCACCTAATAAGGCCCTATCTATGGGTTAAATAGAACTAAACTGTGTAGTTATGCTAAACTGAAATGTTTGATTAAACTGAATAGCTTGAAAAAGAAATGTTTTTGACAATTAAACCATACTTACATTTAAACTGCGTGCTTATTCTAATCAGAATTGTTGGAAATGGAACTGTTGTTGACATTGAAACTCTACTTATACTAAACTGAATTGTTTGCTATAGAACTGTTTTGACATTTAACTGTGTGTAAACAAAATCTGAAGTTATACTAAACTGAATTAGTTGAATTAGAACTGCTTGACTAAATCGAATAGCTTGAAATAAAAACGTTCTTCACAATTAAACTGCACTTACATTTAAACTGCGTATTTATGCTAAACTGAATTGTTTGAAATAGAACTATTTGAATAAAAATGGATTTGGCGTTAAATAACCTACAAAGGTTGATATGCCATAAAACCCAAACAACCAAGCAACTTAAGCAACGAGTTCTTCAAGTAACTCTCACGGAATTTCAAAGCGATTCTTCTATTTTCCGTTGGTAAAGGGTATCATTTAACTTTCTGATACTTACATTTCAGCCTCTTAGCGAGTCACGCCGTGCATGAGATACAAACTTTGTTGGTGTAAATAGGTGGTCAAAGTTTGGTATTGGCCAACTGGTACGCCTACAATGACCAGCTTCAAAAGTCAAGGAATAGTCCCTCTTTATGTTGGATGATACTCGAGTATATGCAATATTTCCCGTCCGTATATTGCTTTTATTCAACTCTCCCTCCTCACAGTAGTTAAAAACTCGTGATAAAATTGATTGTAGAACCTGCCGGTAATGAGTTCATTCCCTGGTGTAGAACGTTAAAAATAATGAAAAAAAAGGAGGCATCAAAAGGTCAAATCAATTTGGCAGCATGAACTGATATTATTTATTACCTCCCTTTAATAGACCCCTACCGAAGGCATAATGATATATGGTCAAAATTTAATGACAATAGCAACAACAAAACACCAAGACACTATTCGTCGCAAACCTATGTATATTAAAGAAAGAGCTTTATATATATTGGCAGTTCAATCTACTTTAGTTATCTCAGTCTTATGATTTGCTACTCATATGACCTGCACTTCGCGGTAGCATTTTTTTCAAAAAGGGTCTCAGTTTGTGCTCGTGTAAAAACAAAACAAAGCAAAAAAAATAGTACCCCTATAAAAAAATAAAATTAGAAAATGAAAAAAACACAAACCATGGTTATCTTCAATTTCAGACTTTAGTATACTAATAGATATACATAGTCTATTAGTCAGCAGGGTCTGTTGAATATGCCGACTACATCTCTGCTGAGGGGTAAGACCTCCACAACCAACAAGTGTTACATAGCTATATAAACTTAAATTCATTTATCTGTGAGTAACCAAGAAATAGTAATACTTGAAACGATTTAATTGTGGGCAAACAAAAGTGCTCTTGTTTGTTTAAAAAATTACCGATAAACTATTTGCCTTTCCATATATATATATATATAGTGAGAGAAAGAGAGAGAGAAAGAGAGAGAGAGAGAGAGAGAGAGACTGGGTCCGGTATTTGATAAATCATATGGGTTGATATGAGATAAACCACCATCACACTAACCCAAACAAAACAAAACAAATTTATATGTTTATGCATGTCTATGCGTATCGTGTTTGAGAGTCACACACATATAAAAAGAGAAAAGAAGAGAGGGGGAGAATCACGTCTTTCCTAAGGGCTTTGGCGCAAAGTGAAAGTTAAACTGCCTCATCCAAGATTTGAACTCAAGAGGCTAATTCAATTTTTTAAGATGATAAGCGCACACCTCCTGTATAATTCTAAAATCAAATCCAGTTAGAAGTACCGGATAATAAACGTACCAGCAATAACGCCGAGTATCAAATAAACGTACATCAACAGTTGGAAAGTATTTTATAGAATAAATAGCATTAAAAATAGTTGACTCATTCATATACCAAGGTAAAATATAATGAAAACGATATTTAAGTAATATGTGGATTGCTATTCAGAGGTTAATGAACATATAAAAATTTGATCTTAAGAATGATAAAGTAACATTGGAATACATCCAAGCTATAGGTGTTTTTACATCAGTATATTTACACCACTTGGATTTTAACAAAACCTCAGGAAAAAAAAAGTAGATTTGAACTACAAAAATATGTTGCGTGCTATTTTGAACTAATTCCAAAAAACAGAACCCTGTAAAACAATATCTTTACAGCTACTTCCCATCTCACAAACTATCTGTATAAGATGACCGAGACATGGTAGACTATGGAGGAGAAGAAAGGACAAACTCCTACGTGGCGCTCTCCCATAGACTTCCACATATGAACACGCTGTGAGGACAGTATATTTTGTCTAGAAAAGTTTTCAGGAGGGACGGATGGCGAAAGACAGTCAAGAGAATATGTGTTGTTTACCCATCTCGATGATGTTGATGAATAGGTAGAAAGGATGAGAGATGGCCAGGTAATTTGGCACATTCTTTAATTTCTAATGTTCCATCTTCGAAGAAAAAGCAGGCACCAATCGATAGCTGAAACTAACAGTAAATAATAATCAGCAGAAGGACATGAATAACCTAATAAACGCAATTAGTCGCAAGTATTTAAATTTATCAATTCAGAAATACTCAAAAAGCGAACTTTTTTACAGAATTATTATTTACTTTTATTTAAAAAATGATGCTTATTTGGTTTTTCAAGCTATAAATGTGAAATATAACCACTGCCAAAAATTATAGAATTTGCTGACATAAAGAATATTCATCTTGTTTTATTATTATCATTTTTTAGCAGTAAATAAGCTAATATCAGTATAGATACAAAAATAGTAGAGCATTAATTTGAATAATTTACTCTAATTTCTTTTGAGTATATTTTATGGAACCTGAATATCAATTTAATACAACTGTTTACAAGCCATGATTAGTTCCCTTTAGCCCTCTTTAACATTATTTTCTTCTATTTGTGTGTTAGTGCTGCTTTTTTTTTTGGCTTTTAATAAATAGTTTATCCCAGTTTTTATTGAATATTTTATAAAGACCGACTGTTCGGCTAACACAGAAAAATGCTTTACGTCTTCTCTGTTAATGGTTTATTTACTACTAAATAAAAAAAAAGATGAACATCATGAACATCTTCAGATTCTAATTTTTTGGCATAGGGTAATAATCTTCATAATTTTCGTCTAGACATGCTGATAGCATGGATTCCTTTGTCTCTCTCTCTCTCGGCATCCGTCTCTATTGGCCATCGCCCGTAGTAAGTCCTATAGATGACATTCAGAGTCCGTAAAGAGCTGAGGAATGTAGGATTGTGGTGGTCGGTCAACATTTGTGTAACTAGGAGAACATCATTTCTGGGTTTACGATTACTCTTTCAGAAGTGCTCCGCATATCTTATTGGGATTGCTTGTGAGATGGGAGGCAAGTGGCCGTACAACTACTGTTTTATAGGATGCTACTTTCATGATTTGTTTAAAACTGATATTAATAAAACTTTGTCAAATAATTTGGGATTTTGGTTTATTGTGAGTTGTTTTTTAACGACATTTATGGTCCATCACGAGATGGTGGAAAAGAAAGGACTCTATATGAAAAAGGATAAACGAATTGAAAAGTTTAGACTGTGATAGTTCCAGATGCTCGGGTTAAAAATGTAAACGTATCAGATTGGTTGGAACGAACTCAAACGAGAACGCCGTTAGGGAAGTGTGCGCTGGATAGAAAACAGAAAAATAGCTGGCAACCGGACACGAGGAATTAAAGACAGCTGTTGAAGATCAGCTACAACCATATGAAGACAGGCGAAAGTTGCGGCCTCCATTTTGCGGCGAGCTCCGAAAAACAGTCTCACAACAAGACGCAAAGGTGTGAAAGCGAAACTAGCGTTCGAGCACGTGGGAGAACTACAACAGAAAATGGGAAGGTTTATATCAAGGCCAGTGTCTGTTCTCATTCTCCTCACGACAATTTGTTTCTTTCTGTCTAACTAATTCGGTTGACTCAGCTTTCATATGCTGTTTCTATCTTAAAAATGTGTACAAGCGAATAAACGTTTATATTAGTGAACCAAGACGGTGGTTTTGTGTGTTCCTTCCTTTTTCTCACGGAGAGGTTACAACAGTTGTACAAGTTCTATTGAAACCGTACCAGCACAAACTTCCACTTGAACACCGTTGCGTTACAAACTTATATTTGTATCGTGTAATGTTACAAGTGTCTATTTAGTGTCGCAGCTGTACAATTTGAGTGAGCTGTTGATATCTTGTATGAAACGTTATCTGTATATAACTTAAAGAAATAAATGGTACTCAGAAGGAACCTAATAATCTAAAGGTCATACTGTTTAAAAAAGTCGCTTACATATAAGTTGTAAAGTTGGCGACTACAGCCGAAGGTGACCCGAAAGCTCCCTTTTTAATTGCTACTACACAGAGGTGTAGTGGGCGCTACTCCTTTCTCTGTATTGCTCCGCTTTACCCTTGATCCTAACCTTATAATGCTGAGTATTAAGCAAGGTGGCATCAAGTACCATTTTTGTGTCTTTGGGATGACTCGACCTGGAATTGAACCCCGGTCTCTCAAACGATTGGCGAACACACTACTCATTAAGCCAGTTTTATTTAAAGGCAGTAACCAGCTCAGCTATTAACTACTACTTATCATTATTTAATAATTTTTAGTAATTGTTAGAGAGGAATTTAAGTGAAAAGATAAACCTTACTGTTCGTCGATCAGACCAAAGTATTTAGGAGTTGAAGTAAGATGTTATTGCTTTTATTCGTTCAGAAACATGTTGTACTTAATGGATGGGGAAGAGACCCCCGAGGATATAGCTAAAATAGTGACCTATTGATGTTACCAAAAATAGAATTTACTGATGGAATAAATATAAAGACAAAAGCATAATCTAAAGATTTTTGTCGTGTTTTATGGCTGAAGTTTACTTACCTCCGAAACAGCGTCTCATCTACCTCAAATGACATCAACCTGGTATGGACAGCTATCGATAGACAATCGGTAATATGGAAGCCAGACTATTTAGATAGACCAATGCGCAGTTTTTCCAAGCAGCGGTCGTGTCAGTACTGCTATATAGATTCACCACATGGACGATGACTAGGCGTTTGGAGAAAAACCTTGACCGAAATTGCTCAAAAATGCTGTGAGGTGTATTGAATAAGTCCTGGAGACAACATTCCACAAAACAGCAGTTGTACGTCTACCTATGACCCATCTTGAAAACCATCCAAATTAGGCAAACAAGACGTGCGGGACACTGTTGGAGAAGTAAGGACGATCTCATAAGCGATGTACTCTCGTGGACCCCTTCACGTAGACGACCAAGGGTAGGGTGACCAGCAAAAACCTATATACAATAGCTCTGTACTGATATAAGATGTAGAATGGAAGACCTGCCGAAAGCTATGGATGATTGGGACGGGTGGCGGAAGAGGGTCAGAAAATATGTTCTCGCGGCACACCATGATGATAATTATGGCTGAATAAATCGTATATTGCCAGGAAATTAATTTCTTTTTAGACACATGAACAACCAGAAATTTAAATGGTGATAGTCACATCTCAACTGTAAAGTTGACAAAAAGCAATCATTCTATTTTCTCTTTCCCTCATTTGATCTTAGCAATTATGAGTCGACTATTCGAAAAGACTAAAAAGAAGGAAGCATAGCAATTTGTATTTAGATGTTGATAGGAATCAGAACAATAATTTAAAGAAAAACATCACATGAGTGGGAGTGTAAGTAGCAAACGTATTTCAGGTTTATTACTTAAGGATTCTGGATTGGTTAGTCGTAGTAGTTGCTATTAACTCGTTAGTCCCTTTAAAATGAATTTTCCGAGGGATTTCCTTTGATTTCAAACAATGAAAAAAAGCCATGTTAAGAGATAAGCTATATTTTTCTGCTCTTCAAATAATACCGACATCAAATTTATCTTATCTCATTAAATGAATTTTCTTAAAAATGCAACTACAGAAATATGCATGTATTTAGTATATTCTTATACTGAAGAAGTAATAAATTTGGGTTATGGTTTAGTTGATGCATGACATGATAATGTGCATTCATTTATTTATCTGAATTCATGTGTATGAGTGTGTGTGTTCGTGTATTGATAGCTGAAGAAAGGATTTTGTCTTCAGCATCTCGGCGACCAACTGTTCGTGAGTTTTCTTCGTCTAAATTGCCCGTGCGTCATCTTGGCGCGAAAATAGACAAAGAACTACGCCCGCACGAAGAGCCAAAACAAGAAGTGTAGAAGAGGAATGATTAAGCCTATTGGGTGAGAACGAGTTAGGTGAGAGATTCAGGGAGAGAAGGGTCTCGAACAGTCAGAGTAGCCACGTTGGCAGAGAGGGGCCTTTGGCTGTTAGAAACCGGACGCTGAGAGGTAAAGACGATGAATAGAGATGGTTCAGCATTTTTGGTAGCTGTCGGGGGTTTCTCAAAGAACTTGTAATAGTCAACCACACACATACGCACAGGGTATCAGAAAAATGCCACAGACCTCGCCTCCTATTTTGCTGTCTCAGGTCTGTTGTTTTTAGCTTTTATTTTCTTTCTCCATTTCTTTATTTCTTTATATTGTTTTTTTTCTGTTCAACATAAAAATACCCAATCGACCGGGTGTAAGATTTAAAAATGACATAGATCCTCAGGAGACGATCGATCAGCGGCCACCTCGGCGCTGTGGTTATTTCATAGATGATCTTAAGATTAGAATAAAGAAATTCAATAAGTGACATTTTTAGTGGCTAAAAATACGCACTGTTTAAAGGGAATATCGACAACCTATATTTAAAACATAAATTCAAAACCTAAAAATGTGATGTTCTTTTTCTTTTTTGGAAAAGAGAAGCAATCCTAAATTTTTGTTCTCTAAATAGAAAATTTATTTTCATGTATCATAACTGAAATTGGTTTGTTTATTTGTCAGGTTCTATGATTTTGTTTCTTGCACCGGTTTATTGTGTCTTTAAACGGTTTACGAGGATGATTAAATAAGTTTCCAGACTTTTTTAGTATGGGAACTTTTATTGATTGTGCACACATGAAACTCTAGTAACCTTCGAAGTAATTTGCTCCGGCTTCAATGCACTTGTTATAACGTTCCAATAACTTCTGCGAGGCCCCATGGAAGTCCTCTTGTGTGAGTGTGTCAATGACCTTCTTCAAAGTCTCTTTCATCTCAGTTGTCTCATAACGACAGCCTATGAGCTTAGGGATTAACCAAAAGTCACAGGGAGCATGGTCTTGACTATAGGGGCGGTGAGGAACTGTCTTGATACCCATCTTGGTCAAATAGTCTGTGACAAGGTCGACTTGTGAACTGGTGCATTGTCCTGGTGGAAATGCCATTGACCCGATTTGAAGAGTCCTGGCCTCTTCCGGCGGAATCTCTTCCGGTGGAATCTCTTCCGGAACTCTTTTAAAACCTCAACATAGTAACCATAGCCCTAACCTTTGGCCAATCAACTCTGGTGTTCTGACTTCTTTACTCCTCCCACACCTCTCATCATTCCTCACAGACTCCCAGCCTTCCTTGAATCTCTTATGCCAACTAAAAAACTGATGATCGATTCATGCAATTTGGTCGAAAAGCAGTCTGAAGCATTCCATACGTATCTGTTGCATTTTTTTCCAACTTTAAAACAGAATTTCATTGCATATTGTTCTTCTAAAGTACCCTGACGTCCTGATTGCATTTTTGAAATTCACCAGCCGAGACAATCCGGCTTTAGTAGGGTGTATTCCAATTGCTGCTGTAGCTATTCATTTAAGCTTAAATCATAAAAATTGGTCAGTCATCTCATAAGATGTATAGCAATAAGATACTGAATTTTCAAGAGTCTACGACAATTTTAAATGCCTGTACAAAAACGTCTGGAACCTTATCGAAGGCACCACGTATTTTGTCTTGAACTTTTGGAAGTATGGAGATAACTAGTGTAATAATTTTTGTACTTGGTCTTATGTTTGAGGATTATTTCTGCTAAATGGTATCCTTTCTTAATTAAATTAAAAAAAAAGGAACAAAATAAAAAAAGAAGTAAAATGTATGGAAGCCTACAAAGAAATATTCGCAGACAAACTGTTCTCAGCAGACAATGAACACATCTAATCAGTTTGCCAACTTATAATTCATATTATCCAACGATAAACATTAATCATTGCTTTCTTTAAAAGGTTTAATTTCTGATTGTTATGAATTTATGACGAAGATATTCTGGATCACTTAAAGACATTGTTGATCATTCCATCCTGTTAGCCAAGCTTAGAATAAACTGACTGTATCCCCTTCTAACAGTTAGGACTACTCCACCAAACAAATGTGCTATCCTGAGTATGACATTAAACTGCATCTGATAGTGAAGTACTTTCTGTAGGTCTGGCGTGTCTAGAATACCTTTTTATAGAAATTACTTCCAGTCCCACTCTGAACTGGAATTATAATATTTATAAGGGTCCTATCTATGGATCACTACCGGCTCATTGATCTCGTGAGTAGAGTGTTCGCCAATCGTCCAGGAGACCTGGGTTCAATCCCAGGTCGCGTCATATCAAATACTCTAAAATGGTACTTGATACCTCCTTGCTTAATACCCAGCAATATAAGGTACGTATCAAGGGTAAAGTGAGGCAAACCAGGGAAAGGAATAGCGCCCTCTCCTACATCTCGGTGTAGTAGCTATTGAAAAGGGAGCTTTCGGGTCGCCCTCGACTAAGGTCACCAACTTCAGTTTTTTTTTTATCTATAGATAAAATATATGTTTAACATTATTTATATTTGATAGGAATAACTGATGCCATATAAATAAAAATGCTTTGCAAGAGTAATAATTACTCTCGTATTTAAAAGTGTATACGATGAGTTACTGCGTCCAAGTGGATGTGGCATATAAGTTGGTCTCAAGATTTTTTGTCCAAAATTCTGGGTTAGACCTATACCTGTGGTATAGGTTTACCAGCAAACATAAAGTAGACGACATGTAGGCCAAAACACAACCACTTGTCTTAAATGAAGATAGACTATGATAAACTGTAGCAAAAGTATATAAGTCTATTAGAGTTTAACTTTATAAATGAGAATGAGTAAATAACTCGAAAATTATCTAACAATCGATATTTTAATCACCAATAAAATAAACTTCAAATATCTTTTATCTAAAATGCAGAGTAATAATGCAATTGTGTGTATGTCCAATAAACCACCATTTTGTCTCATTAAATTGCCCTTAGTCTATTAGTGTATGATGAATGTACTTTTTCTCTGAAAATGGTCTATTAATTTCTGGTTGGTTGGTTGGTTGGGTTTTATGGCGTATTAACCTTTGTAAGTTATTTAACGCCAAATTCTGTCTATATTGTACATGCATTCAACCAAGGATTTCTGAACGATAAAATTTTCTATGGGCAAGATTTCATTTATTTGCATATGATTGATTAATTTTTGTGAAGTGGCGTATTTGAATGAATTAAATCAGACATTAATGAAACACGCCAATATGACACATGAGGGCTTATATTCATAAAAAAATTTCCTATCTATTGTGCTGTCATAGAATTGCGCAAATAAAAAACATACCGTCGTTGTCTGATTGGCTCCATGAGTGCTGTGGCGCTCCACTTAGAGTTTCAATTTAGTTATTGGAAACGGCATGGGAGATAGAGATAATATTATAATTAATCTTTTGAATTGGATCACCATGACCAGAAAATCTGACGAACACTTACGCAAGACATATGGAAACACCTTTTTAGGTGTCATCAACCGTGTATACCGTGATCTCCACCACTGGAGATCGAACCAGTTACCACAGATTGCAGAAATGAAACTCTACAACTGAGCCAGCATTCTATATCGTACACAAGTGACGTCAAATTAACTAGTCATGGTAAGTGCGTTGTCAATTCGCGGTAAGTCGTGCGTAAGTGTTCGCCGGATTTTCTGTTCATGTTAATTCAATTCACAATATAATTCCTCTACTTAAAAAGACTGCTTTTCAATAGCTACAACACCGAGGTGTCGGGGAGGGCGTTACTCCTTTCCCTTGATTGCTCCATTTTACACTCGATACGTACCTTATATTGCTGAGTGTTAAGCAAGGAGGTATCAAGTACCATTTTTAAAGTCTTTGGTACGACGCGACCTGGGATTGAACCTGGTCGCCCTCGACTACGGTCGCCAACTTAACTTACTTTATTCAATAAGAAATTGTAGATCAATATTCAATATGTATTACAGTTTTATTATTTCGTATAAATTTATTTTTTCAAAATCAATCTCTGTTTTAATAAGTTAGACATGTTCACCAAATATGCATCTACTTTTTCACTGGTTAATCCCTCTGTGTTAAAGCTTTGGATTTTAGCCCTGTCACCAAAGTCGACTTCTTTTCTAGAAATTTTTTTCTGGTTTAAAGGATTGTTAACTCAAAGACGTGATGTTATGGCTAAATCCTGATTTTAGATTTAAATTTAGGGGTCCTAGAGGCAGCACCCCACAAAGCAGCAGCTGCACGGCCACCTACCACCCATCACGAAAACTATCCAAATTAGACGAATCAGATATGCAGGACACTGCTGGAGAAGTAGGGATGAGCTCATTAGTGATGTACTCATCTGGGCCCCTTCACATAGCCGAGCAAAAGCAGAGCGACCAGCTCGAACGGACTTACAGCAGCTCTGTGAAGACACGGGGTGTAGCCCTGAGGACCTGCCATAGGGATGGGTGGCGAGAGAGGGTCAGGGATATCCGTGCTGATTTCACGACAAGATGATGATAATGATGATATACTCGCAACCATAATGATATCGATTACAACAGTACATATACAAATACATATGTAGAAACAGGCGGACTCAAATACACAAGTTGTTCAGGTACGAACGTTTATTAACTTCTGATTTCAGTTCGTCGACACGAGAAGAGAGACAATTCTTACAAGTCTTTCGTATCATACTATGCTAACAAAACTCAAATGCTCGGCGCATCTCGCGGAGTTTTAGATCTCAATTCATCTTTGCTCGTCGGGACCCGAAAAACTTAACCCTATGCCTCAACGGTCGAAACCCCAACTACTCGACTCTATGACAGAGAACTCAATTCTTTATGCCCCAATGGCAGAGACAAAAATTGTCTGCCTAAATGGCAGAGAACCCAACTTTCTGTTTACATGGCCCAAAGTCAACTTTCCAACTCTCGACTCCATGGCAGAGAACTCAATTCTCTATGCCACAATGGCAGTGACAAAATTGTCTCCTGCCTGGCCTACAGTCAACTCCAAACTGACTGGTCCAATGTCAACCTTCCAACTCTCTTTTTCAAAATCTTCAAATTCTCAAGACCATCGTTTCCGGGCATGACGTCATTCACACTCCAGCTTCATTTCCTATCTGGGGTTTATTATCACAATTGTGATTGTCATATCCTTTGCGCACGAGCGTAAACTGTACCCAATGTTTGTGCACCTTAACTAAGAGCCGAATAGTTCAAAGCCTAACCAAACTGAATGATAAAATATAATTAACGAAAAATTATTAATATAAAAAAATCATTCCATAATTATATAACATTTTTATCAGTTATTGACACCTGGATCCTGAGAAAATAAAGACGATTCAAGATATACCAACGCCTTACTTGGTTTAATAACTGATTATAATCAGATAGTCCCTTAATGTGTACAAGTTTGGGCTGAATCTTAACCCCCCCTATAAAAAAGATAGGAAAATCACATTGGGTGAATAACTACTAAAAATCTTGTAAATAACTTTGAAACAAGTTACGACTTTTGTAAAAGTTACGATTTACTGTTAATGTATTTTAATTCAAAACTAGAAGTAATTGTAATGTTGTGGATGTTTCAGATTCTGGTATTGGTGATTTTATGCAATGTAAATTCAAGAATGAATTTCAGAAGTCAAAAGCGCTGCTTTACATTCATTAATTCTGAATAATGGAATAATTAAATGTTAAAAAAAATTAAACTGGAAAAACTACTTTTCATTGACTGACGGTCTCCCATGGTTAATATAAAATTTATCTCAGTCATAAAAAAATTAAGTAATGGTTTATCTATGAAACTGCTATCAGTAATAAATATATTCTGTTTAAAGTACACTCCTGTCTTAGTCTCATAACTAATTATCATCAATCTATGCCAAAAGTATACAAATTAAAATGAAAGGTATTTCTGGAGTTAATTTACATGAATTCAAAAAATAGATTTCAAATGAAATTAGCACCTTTCTCACTAATTAATTTTGACTTAAGGAAATTATTGGGAATGAATAAAAAAGAAAGACAATTTTTTATTTTAAAGTTTCCGTAAAATCTAAAATAGACAAAAATATACGCTTCCCATAAACTTTGAATAATGAACATTCATATCTGATTAAAAAAAGTGTATGACTACATAGAACCAAAAAAATTCTATATCATGATTTAAAACTATCTTTTTATGTTAAAACATCCTAGCCCATTGCGCAAAAATTGGCTGTTTCGTGGACAATTAGTTGAACATTGAAAATTTGTCAAACATATGATAAATCATACAATGTGCGCATGTTAATGGGCCAGAATTTTATCAGGAATCCATTTATGACCTTTAAATAGCCCGATGCTGGAAAGAATCTAATATTTATAATACTTTTGACATATACGTAAAAGGGCCCAAAATCAATATATTGAATCTAAAAGTAGACTCTGCAGGAATATTAATAGCTTATTAGTAGTATATGACAATATAAAACTAAATGAAAATAATGCGCGTCGTTTGATTTAGATTTTTCGTCTAACAATGGAATTATACATGTCATATGATATTTATGTACAAAATCAGATCTATCAAAAATATATTTGCAAGAAAATAAGGATCATGGATGTTTTTCAAATATAAGAGGTAAAAATGATTAAAATCACTTTAAAGAGATAGCATGAAAGTGTTTGTATATATATATATATATATATATATATATATATATATATATATCATAATCCCTAAGTCTTGCTAACACGGAGTTCTCAAATTCTCTCTCTCTCTCTCTCTATCTATCTATCTATCTATCTTTCTTTCTTTTTTTCTTTACTCTCTCTCTCTCTCTCTCTCTCTCTCTCTCCCCATCTTTATTATCCATCGCAGACTCTATCCAGTGCCCGCACACAGCGTGTGTGAGCAATCCCCTTCTAATCGGCCAACTATGTCATGTCCCTGTATCGGAGTCTAAAGAAGAACATGGCCTGTGATATCGTTCGTCTTACTT
The DNA here is from genome assembly GCA_963585895.1 of Sepioteuthis lessoniana. Lineage (NCBI taxonomy): Eukaryota > Metazoa > Mollusca > Cephalopoda > Myopsida > Loliginidae > Sepioteuthis > Sepioteuthis lessoniana. The sequence continues at coordinate 135,495,979 of OY757906.1, forward strand.
GGATGTTTTTAAGATGCAAAGTAACTTGCCATGAATCTGCTTTTTGGTGGGGTGCTGCTTCCAGAATTTGCTCAAAACAGCTCTTAACCATTATGAAAAGTTCTCATCTAGCGTTTTTTCCGCACGTTTTGTTAGCGTCCTAGTTGTACATCCATACACTAGTATGTACATAGAAGCAGCTTGGAAGAAATCCCGTTTCATTTTTTTTGGGTGATCAGATTTCCACATGATCAATTACCAGTCGATGGCAGTTCACGACTTCACTAGACGTATTTTCCCATTGCAATCAGTAGATGAGATGTTGCTGGCGAGGTATGTGAACTGGTGTATTAATTTTAGAGGCTTACCGCTAAAGTGGAGTGGCTCCTTCTGGTTTTAAACACATGAACTTTGTTTTAATTTCGTTCACGTAAAGGTCAATGTACCTTGCTGGCTGCTCCAGACTATGAGCAGGCATTCGGCTTGGGCTGGTGTATTTTTGAGACACACAATATCACCTGCGCAGTCTGCATCTGTTATAATTTCAGCAGGATATCGTTTGTTTCTTTCCCTGTTTTTAGTGCAAAACCATTTACTTTTATATGATGCATCGACGCTTGGGGCACCTTGTCAAGGCAAATTATAAACATACGGCGGCTATAATGTATCTCTAGGAAAGATTCCTGAGACAACGTTGAAGAATTCGATGTCACCATCAGGTAAGCAGACCATGACTTTTGTATTTTTGTAGAGCATCATTATAGCTGTATCACTTTCTTTGGGGAGACCACATTCGAGTAGTATTTTCTCCATATTCCCTCTGTGTATGGAATAATGCTTTAAAGAAATAGAAGAGCAATAGTGTTACCTCAAAATCTTTGCACACACTCCTTCGATGATTCGACGCAGACAGTAACCGAGAAGTTATGAATCAATTTCTAAAAAAACAAAAAACAAAAACGTTTTGATTTTTCTTAGAATTTTCTCGATTTCAGATTGGATACAGTCGAAAAGCATGGCATTATAAACACAAACATCTATAGCTGTAAAGATTATACCTTTGCAGTACTTAGTGACTCCGAGGTCGCTTTTTGTGGGTGAAGGGTAGAATGCAGTCTTTGTCCATATCTCTGCTGTCGTTTGTTTTTAGACATTGGTACATAATCGAAGAAGTAAGTCGTCAAATTTTCTTGTCATCCATACTTCTGGAGGTATTTCGTCGAGGCCTGCTGCTTCATTGCTTTTAATTTTTCTCAGTACCACGTTAAGTTCTGTAAACTGACCAACTTTGATGTCCCGTCGGCTATTACTAATTTTTTCAATAAATTTATTAGTGACTTAGGAGGGTTTCCAAACAATTCTTGAAATGTTCTTTCCTTTTTTGTTGTTTTCTTCTAGGCTGGCAACTTTTAGCTTTGCTCTCAATGTGCTCTTCCTTCTGCTCACTTCATCTAACTGTCTGCTATGCTAATCGAGATTGTCTCTCTTTAACCGAGTTTCAAATTTTATTGATTTTGCTCTGAATGTGTTCTTATTGTTCGTTTTGGTATGTGTTTGTGTGTTGGTTCTCTTTAGGTTTTCTTAATTTTCCGCACATTAGCATTTATTGAGTTTATTTTGTTAAGTAAAAATGCTCTTTCTTATTATCTCGTTTTTCTCTTATTGCCTCCCATGGAACTCTACGTTTGACTCTTGATTTCGATGGAATGCATTCTGCTACTGCTGCTGCTGCTATATAGACGGTAACAATGTTTTCATATTCATGAGTATGTGTTTCTGATTCCTCTTTAACAGAATCAAACTTGATTCTTACAGTTACCGTATATTAATTTCTTTTATCATTATTGTTGAGTAAAGACCTGTCATGTCGTGAATCTTTAACTGCTGATTTTATTTCTGCGTAGATTCAAGGGGATCTTAGCTGAGACGATTCTTTGATCGGAATATACTCCTTGTAAAGATGAGGATGTCTCACTGTTCAAAGCGCTATCAATACACTTCTTATTCACGAATATATAATTTACCTGTTCTTAAGGGTTATTTAAGTATGTATGAGTCCAAAGTTTTCCATCATATTTTTAGGAAATGCTCATCTGTTCTCAAGAGAAAAATATGCT
>OY757906.1:135500574-135565574 GCA_963585895.1 Sepioteuthis lessoniana
TTAATAAATTTTATTTCTTTAAATCGAGTGAAAAGCTTGTTGAAAAATAGAAGTTACAAATTCTATTTTTGTAGGAAAAGAAAAGTTAAAGTGTAAATATTTGAAGCGAGAAAGTGAAGATTCATGAAATGTAGAAGTTTTTGTTACCCTCAGTCTACATGGATATATTTTGTGGGTGTAAAATACCAGCGTGTGAGTGTAGTAGAAAAACAACGTTACGACACTAACGTCAGTCTTTTAAAAGATATTTTTGGTAATAACAGTACAAATAAATCTATGTAAGCCATAGCATATTCGTTCAATTTAAAATAATTAGACGACATTGGAATCAAATGCATTCTTAAAGCAAAAAAAAAAATGTTTGATTTTCACTCCAAAGGAATAAACCAAAAGTTTTTTTTTAGGTCTCAGAATGAATCTGTGCGATCCCCTGGAGAAATATTCATTTTATTCCTATTTATAAGGTTGGCCCGAAATTATTTCATGGTTTATCTATGATTGCAATGGGTTAAAGTGTATTTCAAACAACCTTGGAGGGAAAAGATTGCTTAAATCAAGTTTGGGTTTTGGTGCTTGAAATTTTTTGCGGCTAGTCAAATATTTTTGCCGATGAATCACAAAAGAATTTTAAAATCGATGCGAAAAAGCTAATTTATTAATAAATGCAAAAATGTAGATGGAAAGTTATAAAACTCCCCTTATATATATATAAAGAAATATTGTCGGATTTACGTCCATATTTACTTATATATATATATATATATATATATATATATATATATATATAATAACAATGTTGGTTGTCACTAGATTAATTTGTGGATTTGTGGCGAACCAAATGCTATATAATATGGAGAGGGCTCAATATCTAGGATAGAGCTATTATATAATAAGAATAATAAATAAATATATAAATCCAATATATATATATATATATATATATATATATATATATATTAGGTTGTTTGGAAAGTAGTTACGTATTTCACTGGCATGAATAATGAATCAACTAACCGATGCGGAACAAATGTAAAATGACACGAAACTGTCTAGGATAAGTTTTTTTTTTATTTATATTATCCGACAGTTTGCTTTTGGTGTGTATCAGAGTTTAAACTCAATGGAGGATAATCCAAAATATCTGCCATTACTTACTGTATGAATTACGAAAGGGTATTAATCCTACAAAGGTATTAAAAACCATCAGTGCCGTGTATACTGATGCAGTAAAGGTTCGTACATATCAAGCATGTTTTAGGTGGTGTCCCCATATCATGATGGTTAACGTACTGTACTGTGACATCGTAGGAAACCAGTTCGAACTCCAGTCACGTTATTACGTTTACTATCAGACTGATACCATTGGGAATGGTATGAATTCTTTTATCCCTCCAGATTAAATAGTACCTCTCCAGTCTTTCTACAAGTATGGCTTTGGCATTGAGTACCCCACAGAAGTTGATTTGCAATGAAATAACGAAATCAAAACAGTGGTTTAAAAGGCGATTTTGACATGTCGTATACAAGCTTTTTTCTATATGACGACATCATATAGATTAATGGATTTTAAAGATGATTAGAGAAATGTACCAATTCCACGGAATAAGAGATCTGGCGCTAAAAATAATGAGCATATTTACACGCATCAACGTCTCAAGAAAAATGAGGAAAAACATGAGCAAACGGAAACTTGAGTTCCTCATTGGTTTTTACTAGAGAACCAAACGCAAACGTCCACGCTTTGCTGTTTTTTTTTTAAAACCTGGAATGCGAACCTTTCTTTATAAATTTCCTTGTAACAGGTGTTAAAAAATGTGGTCTGCATGTTAACCGAAACCGTTAATATTCTTTTCTCAATTGTGTCTCATAAACGCATTTCCGTCACAACATATCAGATGTATTTCCATTTCTCTCTAATATATATATATATATATATATATATATATATATACGGGAGTCATTCAATATACAGGGTGAATTTAGCAATATTAAGACACAAATTTCATACAGCAAAAAATATTCTTCATTTTTCAATATAATCGCCATTATTTAATAAGATTCTCCCATTGGAGAATAAGCTTTGGTATTTCTTCACCTTAGAAATCTTTTTACTGAATCTTTAGCCATTTGTTTACGGGGCCCTTTACTTTATTATCACTGGAAAACTTTGTTCTGAGCAAAAATTGTTTAGGGGACTAAACAAGTAGTAATCAGGTGGGGAAAGATCTGGAACGTAAGGAGGATGTGTCCTCCTCATCTTTTTCGAAAATTGAGAGGGATGCAACTGGGAAACTGAAATCTCTTTTGATTCCACCCAGGTGATAGCTTTTGAGGAGCTCAACGATAGCTGCCATTAGAAAAGGCAAGATCAGCATGTACACTTTTGTATGTTGTAACCAGAGAAATTGCTAGTTGTTCAGAACTATCCGGTATTTTAACTCTTCTTTCAGCAAAAATGAGCGAATTAACTGAATCAAGTATTTTTGGTGCGCTCACAATTGAGGGTTTGCCTGGCTTGTCTTCATCTTGAATACTATTTAGTATATTTGTCAATAATTCGTTTTACGTAAGTATGTTTCTCTTCACACATAACCCTTTTTTTAGTAAAGTTTACATGGTTTATACTTTTCAGCCACAAAAAGTTTGATGACAGACCTCTGTTTAAGCCTGAAGAAATCTCTTTGATTTGGCGCCATTAAGAATATTCTTAAAATGTCTTTGTTATTAGCCGATATTAAACAATTCAAAGTTTGCATTCATTGAACAAATTTCTGAAAAACAAGGAATTCATTTTGCTTTAAAAAATGTCTATATTTACTGAACCTCGAATGTATATATATATATATATATATATATATATATATAATTTAGTTAGTTGGAGTTTTAAGTTTTTTGGGCAATCTTTGCTTTTAATGATTTTTACTATATCAAGTAATATTTTAATTTTGTCATCGTTTTTAAGTTTCTCGAGGTTATTTGTTATTTCTGTTATATACAGACATTTTTTGATGTCTGAGGGTGTGAGGTAAATGTCAGATAATTTAGCCATTATAGTTTTTATGAGGATGTTAAATGGCAGAATATCAGAAGTGAGCAATGGCTTTGATTCTCACTGATTGCTCTATGCGTGTAGCCGGCACAATCTACCAAGCGTACATTTGTTTCGTATGTATCAGTGGAACCATATTCGAAAGACTTTTCGAACTTGCTTTTCAATAAAATAAACATGATGGTAAAACAAAAAAGAACTCAAATAGAACTTTTCAACAGTGGGCAAACAAATAACCACTGTCATTCAGACACAGCAGATAAATATCTATAAACAGAAGCATTTTATAATAAAGAATCATAAGCCCTCTCGAATCAAAACCGACCGAATATCTTTTGTTTTTATTTTTAGAAAGAAACATGTATACACTGTGAGAAAAAACATTTTCGACAGACTTTAAAGAATGTTAAACCCTATCATTGGTCAATCATTAGCCTGCATTTAACTGCAGTTATTTGATATGAGCCCATGTTTCAAACAATTTCATTTTAGTAAATTATTCAACTCTATTGAAAAATAGTATCTCATCTTTTTTTTAAAATTACAAAAAAACAATTGTTAAATGTTTTTGGAGGATGATCACTGAAAATGAAAAATAGAATAAAATGCACTTTTTCTTGGAGTGCCTTCGAAATATACGATTGGTGATTATAACAATTTTATGGTAAGATAGATTATACTCATAGAAATATCAATGTAGCTAAATGAGTCGAAAAGCATTTATTTTGCACCGTAAATATACAATGGTGAGCATAAAGATTAAAACGATGTTAAGAAAAAGTCTAAATACCCCAAAAAACTTTTTATTTTAAATCTTCATGGAACATTTTATCAAGGAAACGTAAAGGTATAAAGATAAAGTATATAATTCCAAAATATAAAGCTCAGTAAAATATATTTTGACAAAGTTATGAGAATAATTATATAACATTCGAAAAAAATAGATGATCAAAAATATCAGAACAATTAACAAAAGCATACTATTATAATGGATACACCATGAAGATAGTGTTCATAATTCATAAGTACTTGACGTGTAGACCTTTACTTTCAATAACAGATTGACATCTTTTGCTACACGAGCGAATCCAACAATGGATATTTTCTCCCATTCTCCTTTCAGATTAGTCCATAGTTTTTCGACGTCTCTTGGATTCTTTTCCTTAGCTCTTTTATTTTGTAACTTCCAAACATTCATGCCTAGGCTTTGAGCAGGCTACTCTATAACGTTAAGATCCCCCTCAGAAGAAAACATCTAAGCAGATTTTGTTGTGTGATACAGAGAATTAACTTGCATAAATACATTTGCAATTCTCAAATTAGGTTCATGTTTCTTCAATATCTCTTTGTATACAGTTGCGCTAATTTAACCGTGTTTCCTTGCAAGAAGTTCTGTACCAGCATCAGGAATCATGTCAAAAACCATCACACATCCTTCTCCGGATTTAACACTACTTTTAGTGCACTAAGGCGAATATCGTTCCTTAGGACTGCGTCGAACGAACCTTCTCCCGTCACAACCGAATAGGTCAAACTTTGACATATCGCTGAAATGAACACAATCCCACTGTTCTTCAGACCATATGACAGGTTCAGTAGCAAATTTCAATCGGCTGATTTTGTTCTTTTTAGAAATGTAAGGCTTCGTAGAATCTACTTGACAGTTCAAATTTATTTCATTAAGTCTTCTGGAAATCGTGTGCCTTGATATTTTAATCCCAAGGATAGCATAAGCCCTTTTAGAGATAGCGGTTGCTGTCGCGAATCGATCCTTTTGTGATTCATTACCAATCCATCTATCTTGCCTTGCAGTAATTTTCTTAGGTCTGACAGGTGGTTTCTTGACTTCATATGAACCAGTTTCCTCAATTTTTTTTTTTAAATACTATGAATGACACTTTTAGATTTCCCCCGCAGTCTTTGAAATATCTCCAATAGAGAGTTTATTTTGATTACGTAACTTGACTATCAGTTTTCTAAGTTCCAATAATATCATAGATTTTTTTGTCATATTTTCAATGTAAGAGCCGGTGAAGAGCCGTTGTAATTTAGTTAAATACTCTATTTCATTTTCTTACCCTAAGAATTTTTAATGATGCAAAATAATTATTAAATTTTACGGATTTATTTGATATTTTACATGTTTTTGATCATCTATTTTTTCGAATGTTATATAATTAATCCTAAAATATTTTATCAAAATAACTTTATTGACCTTTGTATTTAGGAATCATATAATTTATCGCTATATCCTTATTTTCCTTGATAAAATGTTCTATAAAGCTTTAAAATAAAAAGTTATTTCAGATTTAGATTTTTTCTCATTATCGTTCTGATCTTTATGCTCGCTACTGTATTTCGACATTATACCTTTTCTTGTGATTGTACTTCTTCGCACTCTAAATATCGAGAGAATACCAGATTGATTGAATAATTCAAGGAGTAGTTCACTGATTTTAACAACATATCAACCCGTCTTTGGTTATTTTTATGCTTAGAAGTCAGGTAGTTGCATTCTTTGTACCTCAATATTTATGTTTGAGTATTTGCTTCATAAGAGTTTTTTTTTTTTTTTGCTCACGGTCCAATTGAAAACGAATAATTTTAAACAGTGCTTTTTGACCAAAAATGGGACCCTAAAAGCTATTATCAATCCGGATCAAAGTAGACCTGGAAGTAATGGCAATAAGGGGTAGTAGACAACCCAGATATATCCTGTTTTTATTGCTTCTGTAATCCACTATTCGATTTTGTTAATATATTCTTCGATACCCTGTATTGCTTCATTCACACAACCCTCAGTAGTGGCGAGTTCTTTTCCTTCTACTTCTCCTGTTTGTATAAAGTATCTGTCATCTGTCAAATTCAAGGTCTTGTGCTTCTTCATCAATTTATTCATTCAACGGTTCCTATTTCATATGTTGTACGGTTTTAGAAGAGTCAATAATACATTCTAATTAGATATTAATTCGTTTAATTAGATTTCTGTTTGTTCAATAATTTTCCTTGTTTTTCTGTTGTATTACTTTCTAAAGTTTTCTTTCATGTCTCTTTGATCGTCTTCTAATTATCCTAGATATTTCTAGTTTCTTTCTTCTACAAATGTCTAATGCTTGCTCGATATGGCAATTTTTTTCCCTGAAGTTGAGTCCTTATTTTTTTCTTTTTATCAGCATGGCGCATATTTCAATTCAAAATTTCATTCCTTTATCTTGGCTGGAGATTTTCATTTTGAAAGCTCGTCTTTGGAAATCTGAATCTTTTTCATACTTGTCAAATATTTTAATATCCTTCATCCATTTGGGTTGGTTCATTTTTCTTGTTATGCCGTAACTTTGTCATCTCCCGTGGGATCATTTCCATGAGAATGGTAGCCATGAATTTCACTGGAATTCAACTCTTTAGATTTAAAAAAAAAACCTCTGCTGTGGTTTATTCTCTAGCATCTGATTAACTCTTCAGTTTTCCATAGACCTCATGATGAATTTTACTTCTCGCCCTGATATTTTAAACATTTTCAGACATTCTGTTTCCCATGTTCATTGGATCATATAAGACTTTTTTATCTGTCCATTCCATGGTTACATTTTCTTCCCTGCCTTTACCTACTTTAAAATATGCTGATGTTTATATAATAAGTCATTTATTTCTCATGTTCCTGAATGACCTCATTTTTTACCTGGAAATAGCCCATTGCTTTCAAAAGGGTAATATTTTGCCTTTGTTTTTGAAGTTATGGAACTTTCACATAATTTGCAAACATTTTATGAGTCCTTAGTTGCTTGGAATGGTTTCATTTTGGTATTATTTTAGATCAAGGAAGTTTTCTTTTTTATTATCCATTTGGAAATTTTTGTCTCTTGAAGGAATTTTGGTAGCTGCTGAACTAATTCGTCGTAGATAGATATGGATTTTTTGACCCATAATCCATATTTACCATTAAGTTTTGGAACTGAACACGGCGACTCGAGTTCAAATCCTGGACGAGACTGATTGCATTTCACATAGCACTAATACCCTTGGGAAAGGTATGAATCCAATTATTCTCCCTCCAGCTATGGGTAAATAGTAGGACAGACTAGGTTCTTCAGCCTTGGTTTGGCAACTAGTCTAGGAGGAGGAAAACTCTGAATTTAAACCTGTTAAACTCCGCTTAAAAATTGACCTTGTGTCATATCCTGCCCGAGCGGAGGGGTTGGGTAAATAGTACGATTAAGTTTTGGTGCCTTCCGATTTGCAACTTTCTTGGGTGTTATCTTTCAGCGAATCCAAATATATTTCAGCTTTGGGTTTCATAAATTTCTTGGAATTCATTTTTTATGCTGTTCAACAAATTTTACGGATTTATTGGTGTATAGTTTGTGTTCCTAGAATTTACTTCCAGACACGTTTTGTTTCATTTGCATCCGGCTTCTCAGTCTTTTTATTTTGTGCCCAACGACAACTGACTTTAGCAAAGTGTTGAGGACCAGTAAAGAGCAGAGAAGCAAGACACGAACACGCGTTTGCATGGAACAAAGTATATTAACGAAAGTATTATACAACATAGATAAAAAGGTGTTGAACGTCAGTCTGACTGCTTAAGTGTTAGGCTAGAATAACCTTAGCGCCGAGAGAATATTCTCCCTGTATTAAGAGCAACAGTAAGAGTTCATTAGAGTCCGCAGGTTGGGTACCATAACAAAAAGACAAGCTTATCAGGCACAATCTTGTGTGCTGTAATCACAGAAGTTCATCACGCAGAATTTTGTGTGAAGTTCAATATGCACAATTTTATGTGTTGTAACCACTGTAAGTCATCATGCAAATTTTGTGTGCTGTAACCACAGAGGTTCATCAGCCACAATTTCGTGTGCTCGAAGCACAGAAATTCTTCATGCAAAATTTTGTATGCTGTAATTACAGAATTTCCCAGTTGTTCATATATTTCCTCATGTCAATTTTTTTTTCACAATTTTGGAGTGTTATTTTTTTCTTGTATGGGGGCCCTTTTCAGTTAGCTTGTGTGTCTATTTTCCTGAGCCAATATTTTATTCTATTTATTTTTTTCAGTTTTGCTGCCTTCTCTACTGTTGTTGTCGAAGTTGTTCCATTTTATTTTATTGAGGCCTATTTGTTCCTTTTGCAAACAAAGACAAGTTGATTACAGAGGTCAAATGTTTGATTACCGTGGACTTTGATAACTTTGGTTTGACCGTAGTTTTCATTGTCGCGGAGTTGTGACACTATGAAGTGGGTGCGCCAAGCAGACGATCTTTTTGTTTGTTTTGGCGCGAAACCAAACAAAGGCCTGAGCTGGAGATCTCGACTCGACCGGAAGTGGGCAAGAGAACGCCAGTCAGGAGTTGGAAAAAGAAACTCAGGGAAGGCAGTTGGCGAAGCCTGACGCAGAGGGGCGGTCGAGAACGGTCAGCAGAAGGAATGCAGTGAGGAAGACAGTCAAGACGAGTCACCATTCCTAGTAGCTTTGTAGAAATTTCGCTAGAATACACGATAGTTTTAGTCGGCAGAGGCACAGGAAATGCAGTGTTACAGAACCCCCCTTCTTGCACTTTGAGTTGACATAAGCCCTTATTGTTCGTGTTGTATTCTCATGTGCCGTATCCTAACGACACAATAATAAAGACGCAAGAAGACTTCTTTATAAAAATATCTACCACTCATTTTATTGCAAGGGTTCGAAAAGGGTTACTCAAGGTTTGCGTGTGAGAGGGAGCTGGAGACCGAACATAACTGAAATATTTTGACCCCAAAGTTATGGCCGTCAGCGTTGTGTCTTTCTCGTTCTCCAGGGCTGCTCAACAGGAGCCCTGGAGTCCACTCTGCTGGGTGCTGGCTTTCCTTACTACTTCTCGTCTACCTCCACCTCCAACTCTACTCAACTGAACTGTGTTCTGTTCAATTCGTCGGCCTTATATTACCTTCAAACTCCCACACGGTGATATGGACACGCCTCCACGCCTCCGCAATTGCTTCCAATATCTTCCGCTATCTTTGGAATGGCCTGTGTGATCATCATCGAGCGGAAATAACTGTCATGCAGTTCAGAGGTCACTCTCTTCCGGTGCGTCAGTCTATGAGAGTATAATGGGATTTTTTTTTACCTCGTCCCATTTCATCAGCCAATTTCCGCCCACGCGATTTCCTCTCCTAACTGCCATTAGAATGTGTCACTTTCTTCCGGTGCATCAACTTGAATGGCATTTTTGGCCGGGTCAAAAGATCAAAACATAACATTCGTTTGTTCATGTTCTTTTTCTCCCGCTCCCTCGGTTGTATTCCTTGTGGCCATAAAGAAATGTGAAATACCCTTATCGGAACCACTAGATTATTCATCGGCCAAGACAGAATTGTTCAAAGAAGTTGATAAGTATGGAGGCCAAAGGGGTATTGTCACAGAGTTTCACATCTCCGGTACCACGCATGTCGGGATTTGATAATGTGATTTTTCATGATGGAGTTATATCCTCATTAAATTGCAAACTTCTGAAATTAGTGGACGAATTAACACACCACGGTAGCAATAATTCAGCAACTAAAAACGAAGTCAAGGGATGGCATAGAGAAAACACGTGCTGTTATTAATACTTGTTGATCATTTAGAAATCTGATCTCTTCGATAGCTCTTCCAGTCAATAGCCTTATCAATACTACTGTATGGTGGTATCCCGTAGACACAAACGAAACACTAGGAGAAAAAACTACATGAGAACTACAAAAGAATGCTGTGGGAAATTTTTAACTGATCCTGGAAGTAGCACAACACGAATAAGCAGTTGTATGACCACTTGCCCCTCATCTCACAAACCGTGTAAAAAAGATTAGCAAGAAATAGTATGCCCTACAGGAGTAACAGGGACGAACTCATACACTCGTCAATAATGCCGGTTGAATTTTATATTAGATATCTTTTTAATCATCCAAATTGAAAAGATTTCAGAATTTAAAAAAGGATGAATAAATAAATAAATAAATAAAAAGTATCTCGTAATTTATTGTAATAAAAAAAACTCTACTATCATGAAGCAAACTTAGAATTATCGGAAAAATCAAATCGTCTGTGTTGTTAATAAATTGAGACTCTCACTTTCTTTCTTTTTCTCTCTCTTCCTTGTTGCTGTCTAGGTAGATTCAAAAGATATACAGCCAAGCAGACGAACTCAAAAACTGAGGAAACCGTTCCGTTGTGATGTCAGCCGAATTTCCCGACAATTTTTCGGCTTTCTTTTCCTATCTCTTTCGATGTGGCAAGCCACAATTCCCATGATTCGTTATTTCTTTCTATTTCACTTTAATTTTTTCTTTCTTTAAAGATTACATCAAAAAATGTCAGAGATCTCACTTTTTGCCCTGTCGGCTGGGGCTGTAGAATACACAGACTGAAACTCTGCAGAGAGGTAAGACCCCACCCCAAATATGTGTCCTGGATATGATACTAAACAATCTGATGGTGAGGTTCCAGTAATACTGGGGCCTTGGGGAATACAGAGCACCCCTTCATTGCCATTGCTCCTAGGTCCACTCTGGCCTAGCGTAGTAGCACATGATAGGGCCCTATTTATGGGTTAGATAGAACTAACAACATACTTATCCTAAATTGAATTGTTTGAGTAAACTGAATAGCTTGAAAGAGAAATGTTTTTGACAATTAAACCGTACTTACATTTAAACAGCGTGCTTATGCTAAACTGAATTATTTAAAATAGAATTGTTTTTTTTTACATTGAAACTGTATTTACTTTAAACTGATTTGTTTAACATAGAACTGTTTTGACATTTAACTGTGTGTAAACAAAATATGTACTTCTACAAAACTGAATTAGCTGAATTCGAATTGTTTGAATAAACTGATTACTTTGAAATTGAAATGTTTTTTAACGATTAAACAGTGTACTCATGCTAAAGTGAATTGCTTGAAATAGAACTGATTATTGCATAAAAATGGATTTGGCGTTAAATAACCTACAAACGTTGATATGCCATAAAACCCTCAAACCAACCAACCAACCAGATCTCACTTTCCGTTCTTTCTTTCCTTCTTATTTTCTTTTATTTCGTTCTTACTTTTTCGCTTCAATATTTTTCTTTCTTTAAAGACTACAACAGAAACAGCAGAGATCTTTCTTTCTTTCTTTCTTTCTTTCTTTCTTTCTTTCTTTCTTTCTTCCTAGCTCTTAAGTTAGCCTGCTGTTACGACTACTGACTTGACAGTTTGTCTGCTTTCTTTTCTTTTCCATTTCAATGTAGCAAGCAGCAAATCACATAATTTGTTCTTTTTTTCTTTCTTTTTCACTTAAATTTTTTCTTTCTTTAAAGGTTAGAATAAAAAACGTCAGAGATCTCACCTTTCTTTCTTTCTTTCTTTCTTTCTTTCTTTCTTTCTTTCTTTCTTTCTTTTTAAATATTATGTATACAGACACGTAGATGTTCACACAGAACGCCACACTTGGGTTTTATATTATGAGGAGATTGTCTAGTATTTCAAGATTTGAAAACCTTCTGTAGAATCATCGTTGCTAGGTTCGCAACTTTTGGGGCTTGTTTCATTAAACTTAAAAGATTCCTCCCAAATTTTGGTCATTCGTTTCTCTTACCTTTTCATACTTTTAAAAGAGCAGTGTATTTTACGTAGTTCGTCTTCTCTACTTCATATATTAATCAAATGACTAGTTGCTGCGGCCTTTGAATGAAATTAGAACAGACATTATTCGTATGATAACTACAGGGGCCTCCATGTTTGCACTTAAGTCATTTGAGTCCTGCAGAAATATTTCATGTGTTATATATAACGGATATACCAGACCTAAGGGTTGTTAATTACATGCGCTTCACAAGGATAATTACCTGCGCAAAAGCATATACAACCCGCAAACTACCCACACATATATGCACCAACATCTGCACACACCTACCTATACAAATTCACACAAAACTTACAGGTGCGTTTAGCATAACGGTTATCGTCGCGATGAATGGAATCCGTGACCCAAGTTCAAAACCAGGACAAGGCTGTAAGCGCTTCTCTTTGTGCTCACATCCTATGGAAAGGCAAGTATTCATTCTTCTCTCCCTAGCAATGGGTAGATTGTATAGCAGACTAGTTTCTTCACACACACACACACATACACCACTCGCAGTAAGAAAGTGAAGAGTACGGCAAATGAAAGACGCAAATCTTCAAATTTAAAAACTTACTATGGATTTCACATTTATGTGACTTTCAATTCTATGGACTTCATAACCAACACATAGTGGTCCACGGCCACACACACACACACACACACACATATATATATATATATACACACAGATCAGGTATATATGTATATATAGATACATAAATATATATATATGAGATATATATATATATATATGTACATGCCACAATTTTGCACTATCAACATTTCTCTGGTCCCCCACTTTTTTAAAAACTTTTTTGTGCATGTTCCTCATGACCCTTCACCTCCTTTCACCTCATTCCCTTGTTGCAACTCCTTTATGAATCCCCCAATATACGCCACCCTTTTTTACTCCCACTATCTTAGTTAAGGTAACAGGGCATGTACAAATTCTTAAAGCTTAATTTTTGAGTAAATAAACGTTTTTGCTTTGTTTTTACCATTTCATTTATATGATTTTTTGGAAACGTTGAGTTTATACGACTTGCACTCCTATAATCTAAATTGGGCGGTATGCCACTTGTTCCCACAACAAAGATGGCGGACACACACAAATATTCAGTCTCGGGAAACCGTTTGCCAGTTGAACCACGTGACCTGTTTAAAACTACGTCCGCGTTTGAATTTCGTCCCGCGTTTTTTGGAGCCGATTCCAAGACACGTATTTTCTATAAATACGTCATCTTCAAACACTCTATATCTTTTTCCCAATTTCTATTGCAGCGCTAACACATTTCTCTCTTCAGTGTGATTCTCTTATTCACCAACAGACGTCAAAAGCCACAAAATGGATAAACCTCGCAGACATTCATTTCTTCAAAATACTTTGACTATGAGACTTTTTTCCAGCCTCGGAAACACCGACTGTTTCAAACCACAGGAAGAAATGAACATTTAAAAATATGTAATCAACCTTTATAGGACGCTTTCATTATTTAACCCTTTATGTAGTTTTAGTTGTGTTAGACACACACACACACACACACACATACATCCAGGACTACTTTTCTAACAATATAGAACTGTAGCAATATTTTAAATGTATCATTGCATGTTTTGTTATGAGTATAAATTATAAAGTTTCATATCTTTCCTCATTTGCTTCATTTGCTGCATTTGTCTCCATGTGCCTATTTTACCTTTTTTCCATATGCCTTTTGCGTTGACCAAGCCAAACATAACAGACCATTAAACTAGAAAATGGGAAACCTAACATAAGCAAAACATATACTGAAACTTAAACATTAAATTTTGGTGGACTAAACATATCTACCAAATAACATGTCCCCCTACAAGTTGACAGTTTCATAAAAAAATTAAAGATAAAATTTATGTATGCAAATTTGCTATCGAAATTGTGACGCAATCTTTAACATGGCTTTCTAACTCGAGTCAAACTAATTAATTTTTAATGAGGTATATCCGGCTTAATTTTATCGCTTCATCTGACGAATCGTCAACATTAATTTTCCACATTACATTACAATATTACAAGTGAATAAAATCGAACTGTTGGCTGGGACAGTAGAATGCACCGACTGCGCCTCTAAAGAGTGGTAAGACCTCTCCCTAATCGTTAACGAGTGACTTTAAACCGTCTGAAAGAAAAGCTGTTGTCCGAGAGATTTTGGGAATGTGTTGTTATTTTTAGATCCACTCAGACTCAAATTTGTAATAACAGTTATGGTCCCATTTACTGGTCAAAGGTCAAATAGAACTGTTGAAATATTTAGAAATGAGTATAGCTTTTAGTTATTTGTTACTGTTAAACTGTGTTCAAATTATTTATATTAAATGGGAATACCTAATAAGTAAAAATAGTAATGTTAGATAATAATAATCGAAACCATCTAAATTTTATGCAAACAAATGTTTAATATTGGAATTATTAGTGTTATGTAGCAATGCATGAAACCATTTAACAGTGTGCAAGCAAATAATTATTGTAAGACAAAATTATTAGTCTTGAATACAACAACCATGTCAAAAATACATTAGGACTCTTGAGAGATGGAAAACTGAAAATTCTTCTGAATCGTGGGAATGGATAGCATCAAACAAGCTTACCCAGTCGGCTGGGGTTGTAGAATACACCGATTGCACGTCTACAGAGGAGTACGACCCCACACCAACAATGAGTGTCCTGGATATAACACTAAACAATCTGATGGTGAGGTTCTGGTAATGTTGGAGCTTTGTGGAATGCAGAGCACCCCTTCATTGCCATCGCTCCTAGGTCCACTCTGGCCCGGAGTGGTAGCTCCACATCGGGCCCTATCTATGCATCAAATAGAACTAAAGTGTTTACTTATACTAAACTGAATTGTTTGAGATAAAACTGTTTTTGATATTGAAACTATACTTACTCTAAACTGAATTATTTGAAATAGAACTGTTTGACTAAACTAAATAGCTTGAAATAGAAATGTTTTTGAAAATAAAGCCGTGTAATCCTGCTAAACTGAATTGTTTGAAATAGAATTGTTTATTTGTAAAAAATGGATTTGGCCTTAAATAACCTAAAAAGGCTTGATATGCCATAAAACCCAAACAAATAACCAACCATCAAACAAGCGAAGATAAAGGAAAAATCAAGAAAAGAGGGCATCAGAAGAAAGAGAAATCTTTTTGGAAAAAAAGCTCTGCGTCAGAAATCACATCAAAATATAGGGGGTGTCCTCTTGGTATAATGGTTAAATCGACTGACTGCGGAAGCGAGTTCGAATTCAAGTCGCGGTATTACGTTCACTTTCAGACAAATACCCTTGGGAAGGGTATGAGCCCCCTTATCCTCCCAACTATGGGCTTAATAGTTCCACTACTGCTCTTCTAGAAGTGTTATATTGTCATCTACAGCATCATAACGACACAATGATAAAGACGCAGGAAGACTTCTTTAGAAAGATATATTTACCTCTCACTTTATTGTAAGGGTTCGAAAAGGTTATTCAAGGTTTGCGTGTGAGAGGGAGTTGAAGACCGAACATAAGCTGCAATATTTTGACCCCCACTCTTATGGCCGTCAACGTTGTGTCTTTCTCGTTCTCCAGATGCTCAACCGTAGGCCCTGGGCCCACTCTGCTGGGGGATGGCTTTCCTTACTGCATCTTATCAACATCTTCTTCGGACCTCAACTCATCAGGGCCCCAAGGCCCCCTCGGCCTAATATGGCTTTCCCTACCACATCTCGTCTATAACTCCCTCCCCAACTGGAACTGCAACTCGAACTTCTGTCTTGACTGAGTTATATAATAGTTCAATACACACTCAATGGTCTACTCGATATTTGAAATCGAATGTTGGATCGTCGTCAAGCGGAAATAACTGTCATGCAGTTCAGAGTTCACTCTCTTCCGGTGCGTCAGTCTTTGAGTGTACCATGGGAATTTTTTACCTCGTCCCATCTCATCAGCCAATTTCCGCCCATGCGATTTCCTCTCATAACTTCCATTAGAATGTGTCACTTCCTTCCGGTGCATCAGTCTGAATGGCATTTTTGGCCGAGTCGAAGGTCAAAATACAACAGAAGGATTGCTTCTGCCTTAAATAACCTGGAAAGGTTGATATGCCATTAAACAAAGAAACCAAACAAAACCAATCAAAAGTATAAATATCTAAGAAGTCCTCCTTGTAACATATTCGGAATTATTCTTTAAATGGACAAGGGAAGAAGTCAGACAACTGGACGAAAGAGAAGAAAATTGATGACTATGCATAAATCTTACACCCGAGAGATGGCATCGGTAGACTATCTGTGAGAAGAAAATAAGAAGGAAGAGGACTTGACAACATTAAAGACTGCGCAAAAGGCAAAAGGACTCGATAAATACATTAAAAAAAGGAAAGGAAGACTAATTAATTGAGCCAGTGACTCTAAAAGAAAAACAAACAGAAAAACAGCAAAAACAAGAAAATGAAAATTGAAAGAAAAGTAACTACGGATACTTTAAGTAAGAAGTTGTCGGGATTTGCAGAAGAGAAAAGTTGGACATGAGAAGAAGAAACGCTAAGAGAGAAACTGAATCTTTTCTAATAGCAGCACAAAATAATGCTATCAGTAGGAATTGTTAAAGCATATATTGATAATACGCAACGGAATAGCAAACGTAGGTTCATTTGGAGACAGAAAAGAAACATAATAAGCGAATGCAGCAAACTTGTAGAAAAATAGTAAAAGACTAGAAACGAATGGGTAGAGAAGATAATCCACAGTGAATTGTGCAAGAGATAAAAGTTTAACCATTTGACCAAATGGTATATGCACAAACCTGAATCTGTCCAAGAGAATGATACGCAAAAATTCTCAGATTTTGAGATATAACCTGATCAGCTAATGCCGACCACTAGTACAGGCCTCATGTTAATTATTAAGAAAAAACCTGCTATCAGGTGGATTTTGCTGTTTCACAGACCATAAAGAGAAAAAAAAAAGAAAGAGAAAAGACAGATAAATACTAATACTGTAAAATCTAAAAGAAAAAAAAAAAAGAAAATGTACAAATACTTAGACCTCGGTAGAGAACTAAAAAATTAGTGAAACATGAAGATGGCTCGTTCGCTTGGAACTGTCTCGAAATGTTTAAAAAGGAGATTAGAGGAATTGGTAATCAGAGAAAGAATCGATACCATCCAAACGACAGCAGTGTTAAGATCTGCTAGAATACCGAGAAGAGTCCTGGATATCTGAGTAAACTTGATGTCGCTTAGATCCTAGTGAAAACTCTCAAGAAAGACCATAGGACACTGGAAAATGGAATTTTTAGCAGAAGAGCAATATCTAGGAGTGATTAAAATCCAAAGAATCATCTTTCAGGGAAACACTCTATTACATTTTGACCTTTGTCAGCCGATTAGTGTGGATTTTGTTGCCAGGATGTGTATCTTAAGGTGAACAAGGGATAGTATAAATGCAACGTCAATTGCACCGGAAGAAATATATGTGGGCATCAGGAAAAATATAGAATGATGGAAGTTTTCAATCCTGGAGTAAGTCGGAGTCGGCCATCAGTTGAGTAAGCATGTCACGTCGTTTTGAGCGAAAACTAATGGCGGTGCCTCCCGGTTTGAGAACCTTCTCTGTATCAGCTTCCCGTGAAAGTATGAAGAAGCAAGCCTCTGAATATGTTATATCAACGTGGTGTAAATCTTAGCGGTCCTCTCTCTCTCTCTCTCTCTCTCTCTCTCTCTCTCCCTACCACACAATGATTTCGATATTTTGTAGTAAATAAAAAAAGAATTTATATTCTTATAAAGAACTGTTATTTTCTCTCCTTCAAACCCCGATATACAATAACAGTTTAATGATATCACTTAATTATATACCTTCAAAAGGCACAGGAGGCTGAAAATTTATAAAGTCACAGGAAAAGATAACCCAGCTTTTGTAAGCTGTGCCAAGATATTTTCTGGAAGTGAAAAAGAACTAATTGCACCAGTGTAATATATTAACATGACCTTCAGGTGTTGAACACAGCGGATTTTGTTGACAGATATATTGGTATGATCGGAGTAATTACCGGAATGTCACCATGGCCTGCAGATGTTGTTGCATCGGCCGGGTGAAGCTGTCAACAACATCCGCTGTGTTCAACACCTGCAGGTCACGTTATCATATTACACCAGTTGCTTCCTAAACTAAGTTAAAGAGTCAATATTCGAAAGAAACTGAAATCAAACTTTTAACTGACTCTTTACACAATTTATGGCATGAATATTATTGTTTTCTGAATTAGTCACGTGAAAAAGCACCTATTTATTTTCTATTAAACCGGGACATTGGCCCAGCGGTTAGAGTGTTCGCCAATGGCCCGGGAGACCTGGGTTCAATCCCAGGTCGAGTCATACCAAAGACTTTAAAAATGGTACTTGATACCACCTTGCTTAACACTCAGCATTATAAGGTACGGTTCAAGGGTAAAGTGGAGCAATCCTGGGAATGGAGTAGCGCCCTCCCCTACACCTTGGTGTAGTAGCTATCGAAAAGGGAGCCTTCGGGTCACCCTCGACTATGGTCGCTAACTTTACTTTATTAAGTAAATAGAAATTTATAAACAAATACATTAAAACATCGTTGGATTTTACATTCATAATAGGATAGTATTTTGACATTTTCATTCTTTAAAATGATACTTTGAAAGAGGAACTTGAATTGAAGTAAGAAAAAAAAAAATCATTATATTTCGGTCCATTCAAATTTTCAGGTATTCTAATACATTGAATAGACTCTGTTTACTATCAGCCCAGTCGGTTGGGCCAGTAGAATACGCCGACTGCTTTTCTGCAGAGGGTTAAGAACCCTATCCTTCTTCAAAAAATGTCCTGGATATGAAACAAAACAATCCGATGGTGAGGCTCCAGTAACAATCGAGCTTGGGGATCATCATCATCATCATATCGTGCCGCTAGCACGGATATCCCTGACCCTCTCTCGCCACTTCTCCCTTTCGTTCATCGCCTCTGGCAAGACTTCAGGGCCACATCCCGTATCCTCACATAGCTGCTGTATGTATGTTCGAGCTGGTCGTATAAAACAAAACCAAATAAATCAATTTAATACTATGCTGCCATCATCATCTCATCATCTTGTCTTGCCATCGGCAAGGATATCTCTGACCCTTTCTCGCCACCTCTCCCTATCGTTCATCACTTCTGGCAGGTCCTCAGTGCTACACCCCGTATCCTCACAGAGCTGCTGTATATAGTTTCGAGCTAGTCGCCTTGCTTTTGCTCGGCAGTGTGAAGGGGCCCATAGGAGTACATCACTTATGAGCTGGCCCTCGCTTCTCCAGCAGTGTCCTGTATGTCTGGTTCGTCTAATTTGGATAATTTTCGTGATGGGTGGTAGGTGACCGTATAGCTGTTGCTTTGTGGGGTGTTGCCTCCAGGACCTGTTCAACATTGCTCGCAGCATTCTAGTGTAGTTGACGTCAAGCTTTTTCTCCATTCGTTTAGTTAGAGTCCACAGAATGCATTCAAATAGCAGTATCGACACGATCGCTGCTTGGAAGAAACTGCATTAAATTTATTTATCAATTTAACTTTTTTAAATGATTTTCTTTTCGCCGACACTTGTGATACTTCTCGTGAATTACAATGGCAGCGGAACAATTCTTTCTTCAAAAATATTAAAATCTGATTTAAGAATATACAGCTAGATTCTCATGCCTGTTTCAGCTTTTTCTCTTTTCACAATATTTTATCGTTACTTTGCACGCAGAAAAACCTGTTTAGTTTAAAAGAGGAATTACTTTTAAAGCTTTTAATGTATACATTCTTTTAGTTTGGTTTACTGGGTTTTATGGCATATCAACCTTTGTAGGTTACTTAACGCCAAATCCATTTTTATGTAAATAATCTGTTCTACTAAAACAATCCAGTTTAGCATAAGTACACAATTTAATAGTCAAAAACATTTCTATTTCAAACTATTCAAGCAGTTATATGTAACAATTCAGTTAAGTGTAAATACAGTTTTAATGTCGAAAAACAGCTCTATTTCAAATAATTCAGTTAGGCATAAGCACGCAATTTACATGTAAGTACGGTCTAATTGTAAAAAAAAAACATTTCTATTTCAAGCTATTCAGTTTAGTCAAACAATTCAGTTTAGCATAAGTATGCAGTTAGTTCTATTTAACCCATAGATAAGGCCCTATCAGGTACTACCACTCCGGGCCAGAGTGGACCTGGGAGTGATTGCAATGAAGGGGTAGTCTGCATTCGCCAAAGCACAAACACTGCTGGAACCTCACCATCAGATTGTTTAGTGTCATATCTAGGACACTCGTTAGGGGGGTCTTACCCCTCTGTAGCGGTGCAGTCAGTGTATTTTACAGCCCCAGCTGACTGGGCAATACACAGAGTTAAATGTCAAACAGTTTTATTTCAGATAATTCAGTTCAGCATAAGTACACAGTTTAAACGTCAAAACAGTTCTATTTTGAGAAATTCAGTTCAGCACTAATACGCAGTTCCAATGTCAAAACAGTTCTATTTTAAACAATTCAGTTTAGCATAAATACGCAGTTTAAATGCAAAAATCAGTATAGTGAAAGAAGCACGGTTTAGTTCTATTTAACCCATAGCTGGGACCTTTATCAGGAGTTACTACTCCGGGCCAGAGTGGAGCTGGGAGCAATGGCAATGAAGGGGTACTCCGCTTTTCCCAAAGCTCAAGCATTGTTGGAACTTCACCATTAGGTTTTTTAGTGTCATTTTCAGGACGTTCGTTAGTGGGGGGTCTTACCCCTCTGCAGAGAAGCAGTCGGTGAATTCAACAGCCCCAATACATTCTTTTAACGTTACGTATTATTTATCGATGTATATATTCTTATATTTCAAAGAAAAGGCTCTCTTTTCAATAGCTACTACACCAACGTGTAGGGCAGACGCCTACTCCATTCCTTGGATTGCTCCTCTTTACCCTTGATACGTACCTTATAATGCTCAGTGTTAAGCAAGAAGGTATCAATTCCCATTTTATCAAGCCTATTTTATCATAAAGATGCTAGAACGCAGTTGCTGAGGGTCAATTAAGCTAATATAGCAATATATGATACCATATAAACAATATGCAAACAATAGATTAATATTAAATAGTATTATTAGTATTTGCAATACTAGAAACAATTTAACTGAGTACAAACGAATGAATAATGTTGAAAAAATTTAAGTATTAACTAGAAATATTCGAAATCATTTAATAAATAGAATTATCAGTTCTGAATAGAAATACTTAAAACCAGTTAACCGTGTACAACCTCTTAGGATGTCAACCTAAAATTAGATCAATAATACGACAGATTTAAAAAAAAGAGTCATAGTTTTTTTCAAGTTATTTTTATGGGGTGATGAGAAGTGACGTCAAACAACTTTTTTTTTAATTTCATATCATTTATGTTTGTCGGCCTTCTCATACATTGAATGAAAGGGGAGTACTTAGAATCATAGTTATAATCGTACTAAATGTTATTATCGACCAGAGCGCAAATCCTGGATGAAGCTGTAAGTGTTTATTTCGTGCTGATGCCCTAAGGAAAGACATGAATCAATCCCTTCTCCTCCTATCTATTAGTAAGTACTCGGTCAGGCAATGTTTTTAACCTCGATATGGCAACCAGTCTAAGAGAAGTTAAATTCTAAATTCTATTCCGCTGTACTCCGTTTAAAAATTGACTTTCTGTAACATCCTCTTTTTGGTGCAGAGTTTTAATAAATATATTCTCAAATATTTGTGCCTCAGTGTAAAGCCAAGATAAGCTTACTAGGTGGAGCAAAAAAGGGTAAAAGATATAGAATGTTTATTCTAATTATTTTTGTATGAGATGAGCTCGTCAATAAGACACATCCTTAAATTTAGGCTTTGGAATTCTGAAAAAAAAGTAACTCGTATATAATACGCACTGACTTTTCTGGATTTGTAGCCTTGAAATTTAACATATGTTCAAATTTTTAACCGGTTCGTTTTGGCTAAAATGAAAGTTTACACGAATTATTAATATTTTGAAGAAATCAATTATACTATATTTAGATATATTCACAAAAAATACAATTTTTTGGTAAAAATAAGGTCACACTAAAAAATTATAAACAAACAGCCTTCCAGTTGTTTTTTTCTCTGAGGGGACATAAAACTGAATTGTTTGTTTTACATTAGTTAATTTGGATAATAGATATATCTTACATTCGTTCAACTCCTTCTGAATATGGTGATGAATATACGAAAAAGTTAAAGATAAAAAGTTAATATTTAGTTCTTGTGAAGAATAAGTTAGCGACCATAGTCGAGGGTGACCCGAAGGCTCCCTTTTCGATAGCTACTACACAAAGGTGTAGGGGAGGGCGCTACTCCATTCCCTGGATTGCTCCACTTTACCCTTGAACCGTACCTTATAATGCTGAGTGTTAAGCAAGGTGGTATCAAGTTCCATTTTTAAAGTCTTTGGTATGACTCGACCTGGGATTGAACCCAGGTCTCCCGGGCCATTGGCGAACACTCTAACCGCTGGGCCAATGTGGGAAAAAAAAGTGCGTGCTATTCATGAATAATTATGCTAGCCAGTAATGAATTGTAAGCAACCAAGTAGAAAAGGAAGAATTTAAAAAAAAACACCCTATGCATATATATATATAATGATTTATCATTAATCATTTAAACTGATTCTCAAAATTCGACGCTCTTCGGCAAGCCTGAAGATATTGATTATAGCTGAAGGGAAACTGATCATTACACTTATAAACATGTGATAACGGATGCAATCACCGGAAATATATCAATCAAAAGTATAGAGAGACTTTGGAAGCAACATACTTCTGAGACCATACAATTTTCTTTTGAAAATAAGTGTAACCCTAAAAGTATCGTACTAAACACATATGGGAGAGTAAAGGTGCAACAATTTGTAAGGAAGGTTTAGTTTCTATGTTTAATTTCACGAATATTTAGTGCTAAATCCATCATTTTACAATAACACCGGTGATTCTATTTAACACATCGCTGAAGGACAAGGGATTTAATATTTTCCTAGGGAATTAGTCCGAAAGAGAACATAATAGAGTGACAGCAGTTTGTACTTGTTCGCCAGCACTTTAACCATTCATCATCATCGTGTCGTGCCGCTAGCACGGATATCCCTGACCCTCTCTCGCCACTTTTCCATATCGTTCATCGCCTCTGGCATGTCCTCAGGGCTTCATCCCGTTTCTTCACATAGCTGCTGTATGTATGTTCTTGCTTGTCGTCCTGCTTTAGCTCGACTATATGTGGGGGACCATAGAAGTACATCACTTATGAGCTCGTCCCTGCTCCCTCAGCAGTGTTCTGCGCGCCTGGTTCGTCTAACTTGGATAGTCTTCGTGATGGGAAGCAGGTGGCCGTATAGCTGGTTCTTTGTGGGGTGTTGCCGCTAGGACTTGTTTAATATTGCTCGCAGCATTCTTGTGTAATTGCCGTCTAGCTTCTTCTCCAGCCGTTTTGTTAGCGTCCAAGTGGTGCATCCATACAGCAGTATCGACACGACCGCTGCGTGGAAGAAACTGCGTTTGATTTTATCGGTCAGGTCTGATTTCCATATGACCGATAGCTTATCGATAGTTGTCCATGTCTTCGTTAGCAGCGTGTCGATGTCTTTCGGTTGATAAGACACTGCTTCCTAGGTAGGTGAATTCGTCAACCAGTTTCAGAGAGGTTCCCTCTAGTGTGGAAATGTCGCCAGCTTGATTAAAGCCCATGTATTCACTTTAACCATTAGTCCACGGGAAACTATGAATTTATATTAATTCAATAAATAATACTGCTGGAGATGGAGTTGGTCGTATCGTAGCAGTTATCGTCGTAATAAATGGATTTGTCGGCTCAGGTTCAGTTCCTTGACAAGGCTGTTTACATTTCACATCGAGCTAATAGTCTTGGAAAATATTTGAACCCTTACTAATCTCCCTCTAGCTATGGATAAATAGTAAAACTCTCTAGGAGAAAGAAAACTGATTTAAAACCAGCTGTACCCTGCTTAAGTCTTGACTATGTGTCTCATCCTATCCGTGACGAATGGGTGCGATGAATAAATGCTACATAAATTGGTATATTTTTTAGTATGAAATTTTTAAAAAAAATTCTTTGTAATCTTTTCATATTATGGTATGCTCTTTTGATTGACTTTTGTCAAATGATCATTGTTTATCTAATTATTATCTCAAATTGATCTTCATCACGTTGCATGCTATCATTTTTCGATTTGATCTTAGTGATTGGTGTCATAGATATTCATGTAAGACATATTATTTTACTTGTTACTGGGCTGACAACGTTTTGTAAAATTCTCTTCAGTTTCCTTATTTGATTTTTATCATTAAGGGTTTTCGAACTATTGTCTTCACCTTTATTGTTATTTCAACAACGTTTCGGTCGATATGTCTTCTGGCCTTCTTCAGGTAATTGTCGAACTCGGGAACCTACTCGGAACTTCGAACTACGCCCTTTATTAAATCCACGGAGGTCGCCTGTTCTGATTCCGTTAGCCATAACCGGATACAAGTGTTACTGCACAGGAATGTGAGATGGTTCGTTATTCGTGCCAATTTTTGATTCAATTGTTTCCATTGATATTGTATCGGGTCCGTACCGACTAGATATTAGTTGTCTAAATTTCTGAGACGAAGCTTGATGATTTTTATCATTAAGGGTTTTCGGACTATTGTCTTCATCTTTATTGTTATTTTGACAACATTTCGGCCGATAGGTCTTCCGGCTATCTTCAAGTGTTTATCGAACTCGGGAACCTACACGGAACTTCGAACTATGTCCTTTATTGAATCCACGGGGTTTGCTTGTTCTGATTCCGTTAGCCATTACCGGATACAAGCGATAAGTATTCCTGTATTGTTACTCCCCTGCAGTCAAAGGAGGACACAGCGTAACGTTTACAGGAGTTCTAACGAGTTCGTAACGTTCTAAGGAGACAATCAACTGGAGGTTGTAGGTTCAATCCTGATTGCAGGTGAGTAACAATACAGGAATACTTAACACTTGTACCTGGTTATGGCTAACGTAATCAGAACAGGTGACCCCAGTGGATTCAATAAAGGTCGTAATTCGAAGTCCTGTGAAGGTTCCCGAGTTAGACAAACACCTGAAGAAGGCCAGAGGACATATCGACCGAAACGTTTTGGAAATAACAATAAAGATACAGACCATATTCTGAAAACCCTTAATGATATAAATCATCAAGCTTCGTCTCAGAAATTTAGACAATGTTTCCTTAGTTGGACATCGTGGCTTTAAGGTATCTGCTATTCTTCAGTAGTCACACATTTAAGTACTGACTAAGGTCATTGCTACTTAACTTAGAACGCTATTCCATCGAAATGATTGACGATATCGGCATTTTCTCAAAGGAAATAGCAAAACGAAAGAAACAGGTGCGCAGTTCACCTTCAGTATTTTCTTGATTTATAAAGTTTAGAATAATTTGAAGGGTCTAGATAAATTACACGATAGAAAACCAGCGGAAAGAAAAGACCTGCTTTGTGTCTTTGCATAGGGAACGAGTAAAAAAGTCTTTTATAATAAACTTTAAAAATGCATTGTATGATGGTTAATCAAGCCCTAAAATATTGGAATGTATCATCAGTTTGTCCTGCAGGAAGCATGCTTCTCGAAGGGTTGGTGAAAAATTTACTTATATTCTACGGAATTCCTGATCAGAAACACCTCAGGCGTCGGGCAAATAACCTAATTCTTTCCTCTTTTAGACGAGTGAGCAGGTGATTCCTTGAGTGAAGACCATCTTATAATGAGCTTTTAGTTTATATAGTAAAACACGGGCATGAGTGTTCGGCGGATTCTTTAATAGTGAAAGTTATACAAAACATTTATTATTATTGATTGTCCCTGAAAACCATCACAACAAGGAGAAATTAAATAATTTTTTGAGAAATCGAGAGTGTTATACAAACACTTGATTCTTATTTGATTCTTACTCGCATTTAGATCAGAGCTTTTCAAACCTTTTATTGATCTGCTCTTTTTATTGATATTTATCTTTTTATTGATATGCATCAAATTTCATTTCCATTTAGTCCCAAATAAATAAATTGAATTTTAGATGACAAAAGATAACTAAATTACCAATGTTTAATAGAATTTACAAAAGAATCAGTAAACTATGAATGCAAACGAATCTTTAATTCTTAAAATTTTTAAATGGAAAGAATGTATTTGATGGTCATAAAAGAGACCACGAATAACCGGGTACAAGTGCTACTGCACAGGAATATGAGATGGTTCGTTATTCGTGCCAATTTTTGATTCAGTTTTTTGAATTGTTTCCATTGATATTGTATCGGGTCCGTACCGACTTTGAGATTTGGAGCTGCGAATCACCACATGCCCAAAGAACTTCTCTGTTGACATGCACATGTTTAAAGCAAAATTACACCATGCTTTTTCGAGTGAAAATATGGTTGTATCCGTTGTTAATGACGTAAAAAAAGAACCAAATCTTTTGGATCAGAGCCAGATCATTCGTCATTTGAACGACCCGTACTCTTTGGACAAGTTGTATATGAAGGACACAACACGACTGACCATCACGCCCAATCAGGCATTCTGCTATATCTAGTGACTAGTCTACAAGATCCAGTGATATTTTTCTGTTGTTAAAAAGAAATTTATAAATAAAAACTTCTAAATTCACCATGTGTAGATCCCTACGATTTTATTCACCCGGCCAAAATTTGGTGGACTACTTTGAAAAGCCCTGATCTTGATAAATAAACGAATATCTATTATTTTTAGAGTATCTAAGAACCAGTCTCCAAAGATACCACAACATTTAAATACTTACTGGGATATTAAATTAATACAAAAGAAAATTCCAGTATAATAACTTTATTTTATTTTTACAATCAGGATAATGGTTGTAAAAATGTTAGTAAACGTTAGTATTTTGGTTTGAGGATATTCGTCATTGCAAAATCTTGGGCGGGAATGATTGTCGAAAGTCCTGAAAATATAAAAAAATATCGATACATTTTTTTTCCACATTTACAAATATTCAAAAACAAAGACCAGATAATTATATTAATTTCAATTAAACGTACCCATAATTTTCTGTAATAATTTTTCTTGTTCCTTATATATATATATATATGTAATGACAAAAATTATTTCGTGAGTCAGGAACTAACCTACTACAGTTTCGCCTAAGCGGCTCATCAGGGTGCCTAATCCCGTCGGGATTAATGTTTCTCTACTTAGTATTGAGCACTTTTTTGCACTTGTAGCTTAGCAGCAATTACGGTGTTTTTTTTTCTTTTGACCAATTGATTGCGTATCTGTTGATTTTTTTCAATTGGTATGACAAGGTTGGCCTTTTCTTTTTTTCCAATATATATATGTATTTTTCCCCTAGACAGTGATTTGTTGTATATTCTTATCTTCGAATTACTTGCGGTTTTTTCCCTTACCGAAAGTGTTATTATTCAATAAGTTATTTTATATATATATATATACATATAGTTTGAAATATCTATGAATAAAGAGAGCTCAATACCATTGATTGAGTGTATATATCTGAATAGAATAACTTAGGCATACAATCAATGGTGCTTGGTAACTGTCAGTTTCATGCTAATGCGTTCAAGTATATTGTATATATATATATATATGTATATAGTAGAGAAAAGTTGCAAAATCTTAGACATAGTTAAAACTCATAACTCAGTGTTTCACGGCTATGATCTGGTAATGCACATGTGAATTATTCAACTGAAACACTGAACTTTTCTTTTGTTTACTTTTTGAAGAGTATAACATTTTAGTAGTTCAAGTCGGACGTATGCATTACCAGTTTACCAAACGATTACAGCCGTGTAAGATTAATTCATGAATTTTTACCCTGTCATACATTTAACATTTTATTAATTTTTACAATTGAAACGTATTTTACATTGAACAGTGAAAAAAATTGAGTTAGAAAAGCTTTTGACGTTAAAAATCTAATTGTAAAACACACACCGACACACACACACCGACACACACACACACACACACACACACACACATATTTGTACCGGACATTGGCATAATGGTTTGAGTGTTCGCCAATTGTTAGGGAGAACTGTTATGGAGTCATACCAAAGACTCATAAATGCTACCTCGTTTAACACTCAGGATTATAAGGTAAGGGTAAAGTGGAGCAATCCAGGGAAAGGAGTAGCGCCCTCAAACACACCTTGGTGTAGTAGCTATCGAAAAGGGAGCTTTGGGTCACCCACAACTACAGTCATCAACTTTATTTTACTTTTATACATATAGATATAGATATATACGTGATAAGACAAATAAAAATATTACTTTTATGTAGTTTATCTTATTATAGTCTGACCTTTGGCTATCCCCAGGAGAAAAAGGTTTTAGTCGAAAAAAAGTTTTTTTAGAAAGTTTCTAAAAGTTTTTAAAAATTACATAATTTTAAAACTAATTGATATGTTACTCAAACTATAAATTACATATACCCATTTTATTTTATAGTCTTAATTTTCACTTTTGATTCCTAACTGCCAAAATCATCGAAGATTTATTAAGAATTGCTAATTATTTTTAATGAATTCTAATTACAGGAAATTGATAATTATGTCATAGAATTTCTAACAGGCAATAAAAAAAAAAGATTTAATGACTTACGTGTTTAATGAAATCCAAAGCCGTAGCCATGCAATCCGTGAGTGGTGTGACTAACAGATGCAACTCCTGGGTGGTGAAGGCCAAACAAACCACCGTGTCCATATCCCCATCCGCCGTAGGATACTGTATGTGGTACAGCGTGTGTTGTGTGACTATAGGTGGAAGCGGCTGGGAAACCAAATCCATGTCCCCATCCTCCGAATCCATGACCCCATCCTCCTAATCCATGTCCCCATCCTCCGAATCCATGACCCCATCCTCCTAATCCATGTCCCCATCCTCCGAACCCATGACCCCATCCGTAGCCTACGACATGAGGGACAGCATGAGAAATGTGACTATAGGTGGTAGCGGCTGGGTAACCAAATCCATGTCCCCATCCTCCGAATCCATGACCCCATCCTCCTAATCCATGTCCCCATCCTCCGAACCCATGTCCCCATCCTCCGAATCCATGTCCCCATCCTCCGAATCCTACTACGTGAGGGATAGCGTGTGATGTGTGATGGACTGTTGTAGCGGCTGGGTAACCAAATCCATGTCCCCATCCTCCGATTCCATGTCCCCATCCTCCAAAACCATGTCCCCATCCTCCGAAGCCGACTACGTGAGGGACAGCATGGGATGTGTGGCTAACTGTTGTAGCTGCTGGGTAACCGAATCCATGTCCCCATCCTCCGAATCCATGACCCCATCCTCCGAAGCCATGTCCCCATCCTCCGATTCCATGTCCCCATCCTCCGAAGCCTACTACATGAGGTACAGCGTGAGAGGTATGGTGGACTGTTGTAGCAGCTGGGTAACCGAATCCATGACCCCATCCTCCGATTCCATGTCCCCATCCTCCGAACCCATGTCCCCATCCTCCAAATCCTACTACATGTGGAACAGCGTGTGATGTGTGGCTGACTGTTGTAGCAGCTGGGTAACCAAATCCATGTCCCCATCCTCCAAATCCATGTCCCCATCCTCCAAATCCTACAACGTGAGGAACAGCATGGGATGTGTGGTGGACAGTTGTAGCAGCTGGGTAACCAAATCCATGTCCCCAACCTCCGAATCCATGTCCCCATCCCCCGAGTCCATATCCCCATCCGCCAAATCCTACTGCATGAGGGATAGCAT
The DNA here is from genome assembly GCA_963585895.1 of Sepioteuthis lessoniana. Classification (NCBI taxonomy): domain Eukaryota; kingdom Metazoa; phylum Mollusca; class Cephalopoda; order Myopsida; family Loliginidae; genus Sepioteuthis; species Sepioteuthis lessoniana. The sequence goes on from OY757906.1 coordinate 135,530,111, forward strand.
GGGATGTGTGACTATAGGTAGTAGCTGCTGGGTAACCGAATCCATGCCCCCATCCTCCAAATCCATGGCCCCATCCTCCAAATCCTACAACATGAGGGACAGCGTGTGATGTGTGGTGAACTGTTGTAGCGGCTGGGTAACCAAATCCATGTCCCCATCCTCCGAATCCATGTCCCCATCCTCCAAATCCATGTCCCCATCCTCCGAATCCATGTCCCCATCCTCCAAATCCATGTCCCCATCCTCCGATTCCATGACCCCATCCTCCAAAACCTATTACGTGTGGGACAGCATGGGATGTGTGACTATAAGTGGTAGCGGCTGGGTAACCAAATCCATGTCCCCAACCTCCGAATCCATGTCCCCATCCTCCAAATCCATGGCCCCATCCTCCGAAACCATGGCCCCATCCTCCGAAGCCGAACGGATGATGTACACCGTGGGTTGTATGGCTAACTGATGCAGTTGCCGGGTAGTGTAAGCCGTATCCACCCCAAAGTCCTGAAATATTTAGAAACAAGAACAAAAATAGAAGCATATCAAATGAAATATATATATATATATATATATCAGTTTGAATCTTTAAGGGTTACGTCTCAATTCGCGCTTGCAAACACAAACACACACACACACACACACACACACACACATTATATATATATATATTGGTGAGTAAAAAAATTTGCAATATTTTGCTGAAGCGTTGCACAATCCGGCAGTTCCAGATGCTTTCGCCGACTTCTAGATGGTGACGATGGGCTGTAAGATACCAAGCTCGCTTGATACTCTCTGATTACTCCTCGTGGATATTGGTTCTTATGTGTTCGAACACAAGGTCAGTATCAACCCTTTTAGGCTTACTTGATCAAGCCTGATCGTCGAAGTTCTTGCAATACGATCAAATTATCTTGACCTATTTGGTGGGTGTATTGTGATCAACCGGCGCCTTCACCCTTCATAGAACCAATGTTTTTGCTGGCTTCGGTGGCATTATGTATAAACTGGAATTTGTAAAACAGGTTCTCGAATTAGACGACGTTGCAATTTCATCTAATCATTAGTTGGCTCTCTTACAGGGTGATGGAATGCAGAATGTGTCTGCGTACAAACTCTTACAATACAACAACCAGGTAACTTGCATGGCTATAACTACTACAGCCATGATTTATACCAGCTCGTCCCAAAATATTGCAAAACCTTTGTTTCGCTTCAGTATATATATATATGCGTATATATATATATATATATGTGTGTGTGTGTGTGTCCGTGAAAATGTTTAAAAGTAAGAGATACATTTTTAAACAATATTTCTAATGCAGACCAAAAGGAAATACGAGAAATTTTAATATTTTTATTGTTAGCTTCCTTTTTTTATTGCAAAAACTTATTTTTACTTCTTAGCTTCTTTTTATTTTTAAGACACATATTTATTTCGTAGCTTCTTTTTATCGGACGAACTTATAAAGTTACATTTTTAGAGAGAAAAATATCAAAAACTCAAGATCTGATTTTAAACGAATACTTTTAATATTTCTTTGCACAAAATATACTCCTTTCTTTTCAGTGTCACGTACAAAATTTTTGTAACAACAGAAATAAACTATTTATAGAATAAACGAATACTTTTCGTTTGAATCAAATCGTGAAATTTTCTACTAAAAAATAAGGGATTTTTAATTCTTAACTTCTTTTAGCTTTTGCATTTTTATAAATTAAAAAAGTAAATAAACAAAACGAATTGGTTTTTCCTTATCGACTCAGCGGGCATTTTAGAACGAAATTAAACTTTTTGTCCTAAGAAGAAAGTCTTTAACAAAATAGTTTGTTTTCATTTCATTTAATGGCATATCAACCATTGTAGGTTATTCAATGACAAATCCTTTTTTATACATATATAGTAAGTAAAGTTGGCGACTGTAGTCGATGGCGACCAGAAGAATCCGTTTTCAATAGCTACTACATCGAGGTGCAGGAGAGAGCGCTACCCCTTTCCCTGGATTGCTCCACTTTGCCCTTGATACGCACCTTATATTGCTGAGTGTTAAGCAAGGTGGTATCAAGTACCATTTTTAAAGTCTTTGGTATGACGTGACCTGGGATTGAACCCAGGTCTCCCGGATCATTGACGAACACTCTATCCAATTGGCCGTTTTATACTAAATATGTATTTTGTAAACACATTTTATAGACAATATTTTTAAACGAGCTTGAGCTCAGTTCCAATTAAATCAACTCAATTTAGCATAAGTCATTTGTTTGCACTCAATGTGAATGTCAAAATGCACGGTTTAAATGTCAAACAGTTCTATTTGGCCCATATATAGGACCCTATGAGGTGTTACCCCTCCAGGACAGAGTGGGAAAGATGGCAATGAAGGGGTACCCAGCATTCACTAAAGTTCCAGAATTACTGGTGCCTCACCACATATTGTTTTGTATCATATCCAGGACACTTATTGAGGAGTCTTACCCTCTGTAGAGATGCAGTCGGTTTATTCTACAGCTCCAGTTGACTGGACCATAGCAAAATAGAATTAAGATAATATTTCTAAGCAGGTACGTCTTTAGGGTTACACATTTTTGTAATAATATTTTAAGTGCAAACAAAAAAATTCTATTGCATGAAACTCCTAAATTGTTTGTGTCTTTTATCGTCAATTATTTTAAGAGGAAATGAAAACTGAAATTAAAACAATGCTGATTTTTCGAAAAATATGAATAAAAACGGCTCTGTATGAGCATTAATTGTAAAAATCAAAATTTAATCGAGACAAAGAAATACGAAAATTGTGCATATCTTTCACCTGTATAGGATGGTATATTTCTATTCTTATTTTAAAAGTAAACTAAAAAAAAAAATTTAATTCATTAAAAAAATTCGTTTCAATTAATAGGTGAAATCTTTCAATTACAAATGAGACTTTTAATTCTTATCTTGCTTCTTTCTATACCCTTTCTATCATACCCACAAGAGTTCTTAAATTATTTTAGCTCGGTCATGGACCGGGTACTTCTGCAAATATATATATATATATATATATATATATATATATATATGTATGTATGTATATATATATATATATATATATCGGTTATTTTTTATTGTATTTATAAGTCTTCAATATCGTTGATAGAGCATGTATGTCTAAGTTAGGATAAGGTAGACACAGAATTAACGGCATTTAGTGTCTGACACTTTCTTGCATATGAGATCATAAGAATTTGGCAGTACAGCTGACTGTGTCCACGATATATATATATATATATATATAGAGAGAGAGAGAGAGAGAGAGGGAGAGGTAGAAATAGAGAGAAAGATGTAACTCTTTCAATTCTCTCTCTCACTCTCTCTCTCTTTCTCTCTCTATATATGTATATATATATATACATATATGAATCACCCTCCCTCTCTCTATATGTTATTGGATGTGCTTGCTCCTCTGAATATATATATATATATATATGTATATATATGTGTGTGTGTGTGTGTGTGTGCGTCCTTCTATGTGTATGAGAGTGAGATCATTCTGTTTGTATCTGAATAGTTTTATATGATAGGAATAATTGTTACTTACCAGGGAAGATGCCGTATGCTGAACTGCAAAGTGCAAACACTGAAATAAGATAAAACAATTATATCTTAAGCATAAAATAGTCTAATGGCATTTTACTAATGAAATACATTACTTTTATTTTCATAATTGTCTTTTTGAAAATCTTTTGCATCTAATTTCAACATTCTGGTTCAACACATTCACTTTCTCCTAAAATACGGAATGCAAAACGGAAATACGGAAATTGCTTTTGAAAACATTGAAAATCTATTAAAAGACACAATACGGAATCAAGAAAACAAGATAAAACTTAACTAAGTAATCAGAAATATTCATTTCTTATTTTCATTGAATGTTCAGATGATTGGAAGAATTTTACTTTCCTCATGAATGTTCTTTATCGTTATGTGAAATGTATTTTATTGCCAATCGTTCAGAGGGAAAAGTTTGTTTTGCGTCTATTTTGCGTTTATCTATTCAGTATTACTTACATGCAGCCAAAGTGAAAATGGATGTCCCCATGTCGTTTGCTCTTTACGAAAGCTGTTGAGTAATAAAAAAAAAGAAACATTACATTTGAAATTGAATCATTTCCCTTTATCATCTGCAGAATACATGAATTATTTTTTCTTTTATCAATGCAATTAGTCATTTAGTTATTGAGAAAACTCACAGCCATATGTAATACCGTCATTTTGAACTGTTAATTCTTTTAAAAAATCAGAAAAATGTTCTGTTTGAAGTGGATAGCTTACTACGTTGAAGCATTCAATACAAATAAAAAAAGTTCTGTCTGATGTGGATACCTTATTACGTTGCGACATTCAATACAAATAAAAACGTTCTGGCTGAAGTGGATAGCTTATTACGCTGTGACATTCAATACAACGAAAAACTCCCTGCTATAATATGTAAAACCGTCATTTTGAACAGTTAGTTCTTTAAAAATCAGAAAAATGTTTTGCCTGAAGTGGGTAGTTTACTTTGTTGAGACATTCGATACAAATAAAAACTTTCTGGCTGAAGTGGATAGCTTACTACGTTGAGACATTCAATACAAATAAAAACGATCTGGTTAAAGTGGATAGCTTACTACTTTAAGACATTCAATACAAATAAAAAAGTTCTGGCTGAAGTGGATAGCTTACTACGTTGAGACATTTAATGCATATAAAAACGTACTGCCTGAAGTGGATAGTTTACTATGTTGAGACATTCGATACAAATGAAAACTTTCTGGTTGAAGTGGATAGCTTACTACATTGAGACATTTAATACAAATAAAAACGATCTAGCTGAAGTGGATAGCTTACGACGTCGAGACAATCATTACGAATATAAGTGACACATTAATAAGTCCGTATGTGTTTGAACGAGCATAATTCAATCAGTTTTCATGGTTCTCTTTTTCTTTCATAATGATCAATCATTTCTTGTCGGTTTATATTCTGTGTTTCTAAAACATCCAGCCTTAAAAAGTAAATAAAACTACAGTGTATTTAAGAAAAGTATTTTCTGTTTTTTCTAAATAATTCATTAACATATTTTTTAAAACTTGGGGTTTCAATTTTCATGATCAGGTATATTTGAAAGCAGAATGAAGTCATATATCTATATATCTGCGTGTGCACACATACACACACACAGAGGCATATATATATATATATATATATATATATATATATATATATATATATGGAGCTTTGAAATTAGATCAAACATTTTGCTGATACATTCAGAAAAACATTTTAGAAAGGAAATGATTGGTTTTGTTTGATTTTTTTGTTTAATGGCGTAGCAACCTTCATGTTTTTTTTATGGCAAAGCCATGCTTGTGGAACAACTACAGTACAGTTCGGTTTCTGTTCGGTTTCTTTGTTTAATGACATATCAACCTTTGTAGGTTATTTAATGCTAAACCCAACCTTTAAGAAGAACAGTAGTGGTGCTATTTAACCCATCGCTGGGAGGATAAGGGGTTTCATACCTTTCCCAACGGAATTTGTCAGAAAGTGAACGTAATAGCGCGATTGAAGTTCGAACCCGCTTACTACGATTCCAGAGTCCATCACTTTAACCATTATACCACGAGGACACCCCCTACTACAGTACAATTTACCTCATAATTGAATAGATAAGGAGAAAGGAAACGAAGAGAGATAAGGGCGATTCTGAGCAAGATTTATTCACTCTAATCAATACGATTCAAGAAACTAAGTAGAAGCCTTTATTCTTTAGAATTTGGGTGGCATCCTCGAGGCATCTTGGGTGAGTCCTCCAGGCACTGTGACTAACACGTTGGACTGCGACATCTTCGTAAGCGAGTTTAAACTCCAGTCACGTATATTACATTCCCTTTCAGAATAATACCCTTAGAAAAGTTACGGACCTTCTTATCCTCTCCAGCTATGAATTAGATTATACAACTACTGTTCTTTTATGAGAATTAAATAACTTGTGAAAGTTGATTTGTTAAAAATTGCCCCTGCCCTCAAAGAAAAAATTCAAAAGAACCAAACAATTATATCCTTTGCGATGATTTAATTGGACGATTGAGAGCAATTATTTCTCTAAGATGAATCCTTCATCAGTTGAAGCTGAACAAATACGAAAGACAGATACTCAAAATTTCATCAGTCGGTATTTTAGAGTAAAGAGGTTGCATCTCACTGAGTGCACAACATATGGAATCACGAGTTGAAACTTAACTTTAACTTAGTGGAATACGAAAAAAAAAAAAAAGATATTAAAATATATAAAGAAGAAACTTACCAGTGTTGAGATCTACCAGGGATGGCAAGTGAATCCAGACACTACCGATGAAAGTGACAAACCACTGGCCTTTTATATTAAAGACTCGAGCACCCACTCAAATCAAAAGCAGACCGAACACCTTTTGAAGTTGTTGCTAAATTAAAAATTATCTACGTACTGTGGGAATGGTATTGTTTGACAGTCTTTCAATAACGTTAACTCTATCTTTCAAAAGTACTAAACCCACATTTTAAATAAAATAATTTAATATTTTCACACATTTCAAACCCTATCAGATAAGTAAAATTATTCCGATCAAATAGAAATTATACTTTGATCTTTTGTTTAAAATTACAAAGATAAAAATTGTCGGGATGATGATCATTGAACATTTTTGTCTGTACTTAGGAAATATTTTTTCATGATGACCAATATCATTTAATGGTGCGATGAATCACAAAACATTCGGAGAAATATCAAGGAATCTGTCAACTAAGAAAGACAATAAATTGAATGGGTATCTTCAATCTGATTTTATTATAGCTAAAAAAAATCTGGGTTTGGACCCTTTGTTGTTATCAATAAAATTCGGGAATTTAGGGAATCAGGTTAGGTGTGTCTTGGTTCCAGTGTTGGTCGGTCGAGCCCGTCTGACATGGATTCCGGAAAGCCGGCATTCAGGTCACGCATGCTAAGACCGGCATTACTTGAGCCTCAGAGGGCTGTAACCCCAGGCTCTAACAGTCCTCGGAGGAGCTAGTTTTATCACCTGGCGCCTGAGGCGACCCTTTTTAGGGTAATGTTGACAGGTTTCGAGGCATTTTGGAACCTCCAAGACCGAGTGGGCTACGGTCCTACGCAGGGTACCCACAAAAAATGCCTTGTGCAAAACTCACGCGTATGTTGGGCGCTCGACAAATACCAGATTCAGTAATTTAGAACCGAGCACCGAACTTAGCTCTACATCTAGATTGTTTTTAATTTCGCTGCCCGTATCATCTACCCCTTATGAATTGTTGCCTATTCAAAACCAAAAAAAACTCTGTCTGCCCAACTATTTATCAATAGTTGGACGGAAACTATTTGGTTTTGATATTAAACAAAGAAATCAGGACCAAAACAAAACGTGCCAAGGCAGAGAACATCAAATGTAAAATACTCCCTCGTTTGTACCTTGAGTCTCAAATCATTAAATCTGTTCTGATTTTTCAAATATGATAAATTTTAACGGTGTATTAACCCGTATGGGATTACTTATTGCGGAGAATCCTCGCCAATGGTTCGGGAGACCTGGGTTCAGTCCCATGTCAAGTCTTACGAAAGACTTTTAAAATGATACTTGATACCTCCTTGCTTAAAACTCAGCAATATAAGGTATGTATCAAGGGTAAAATGAAACAATCAAGGAAAAGGAGCAGTGCTCTCCTCTGCACCGCGGTGTAGTAGCTCTTGAAAAGGGGGCCCTCGCGGCGCCCTCGACTACGTTCGTCAACTTTACTACCTTTTATTTATTTATATTCATATTTTTTGTGTTGATGTTTCATTTTAACGATATATCTAAATCTCTTGAGATTGTTTTATAATAATTACTTTGAGTAGTATTAATCATCATATTTACCAACCCGTCCGCTCGGGCAGGATGTGACACAAGGTCAAATTTTAAGCGAAGTTTCACAGGTTTGAATTCAGAGTTTTCCTTCTCCGAGACTAGTTGCCTCACCAAGGCTGAAAAACCTAGTCTGCACTACTATTCACCCATAGCTGGAGGGAGAATAATTGGATTCATACCTTTCCCTAGAGTATTAGTGTTATGTGAAATGCAATTAGTCTCGTCCAGGATTTGAACTCGTGTCGCCGTGTCCATTTCCTACACCAGTAGTATTAATCATGTTGACGTTTATGTTTATTCGTATAATCTTATTTCTCCTTCGAATATATTTGAGGACCATTGAATAAAGGAAATATTACTTAATGAGTTGGCAGTAAGAAACACTGTTTAAAATTGAACCTTTTTTAAGGGAACCAATATTGATGAATCATTCCATGCTCCAAAAGAATTTCATCATGACCTCCTTTACTGATCCCTTTACCAACAACTTTTTCTTTACTGGTGAATCAGTGTGTTTCTACTCCACAGACTGTCTTTTCGACAAAAGTTCGTAATGGCAAGTCCATATTTAGCCCACTTGTAAGCATTTTTCTTTATTAAAACATGCTTCTCCTCTTTATACATAACATATTCTGTTGTAAATTTGAAATGGTTTGTTTTTCTCTGCCACCAGAATATATAATGACAGACCTCTATCAAGGTTTGGAGTACTCAGCTTGATTTTGAATTGGCTTAAAACAAATAGTTTTTCAAGATTCAAATAATTGTTGGCATAAAGCAATTCCAAACAATGTAGGTTTTATATTTATGCAAAGGGATTCTATAAAACCAAAGATATTTCGCTTTTTTCAAAAACATTCCCCCAACATATATATATATATATATACATATATATATATATATATATTTATATACGTGTGTGTGTGTTTGTGTGTATAAGGGTCATTCAATATATATATATATATATATATATATATATATATATATATATATATAGTTGTTTTCATGCTGTTAAAGTTAGATCTATTTTCGCTACTAAGCCGGCCTTTAACTTTATATATAAGGATATACTTCCTATCTTCAATCAAAGTCTGTTAATCTTCAACTTTAAATGTTGGTGTAATTCAACATATATAGGTCGTAAAAGCCAGTGCTTGGAAGTTAGAGTAAGACAGCATGTACCCTAAGGTATTCTAGACAGTGATCGATTAACATCAAGGCACTCACGGGCTCTTGACACGGCTATCGGTGAACATCGTCTAACAATGAATAGTTGCAGGACCAACTACTAAGATGACTGGTTCTCTGTTCTGCATAGAGCTAGAAGTAAAATCCATCTTAACATCTTAGAGGCGATCTATAACGTTTTAGATTACCCCTCTTAATGTACGAGGAGCATAAGATAGGTTTCCAGACTTTTTACGTATGGTCATTTAACATTGCCGTGGACTCTTGAAAAGTCAGTATGTTATTGATTTATATCTTATGGAATGACTGACCAATTTTTATGATGTCTGGTTCAAATGAACAGCTACAGAAGCATTTGGAATACACCCTACTAAAGCCTGATTGTCACTGCTGGTCAATTTAAAAAATACAATCTGATACTTTAAAAGAACGATATCCAATAAAATTCTGTTTTAAAGTTGGAAAGAATGCTACAGAAACGTATGGAATGCTTCAGACTGATTTTAGAACATCTTGCATGAATCGAGCATCAGTTTTTGAGTGGCATAAGAAATTCAAGGAAAGCAGGGAGTCGGTGAGAGATAATGAGAGGTGTGGAAGGAGTAAGGAAGTCAGAACACCTTGCTCCCTGTGACTTTTCGTTATTCCCTTAGCTCAGAGGCTGTCGTTATGAGACAATTGAGTAGATGGAAGAGGCTGTGACAAAGGTCATTGACCCGCTTACACAAGAGAACTTCCATGGGGCCTTCTAGAAGTTGTAGGAACGGTACAACAAGTGCATTGCGCCCGGGGGAGATTACTTCGAAGGGGACTAGAGTTTCATGTGAGTACTATCAATAAAAGTGCCCCTACGAAAAAAAGGCTGGAAACTTATCGTATTCACCTCGGAGACAGAGATCCAGTCATAATTTACATATTTTGGGAGACGTTTTAAACATTGGCGTGGCATAAAATTCTCCATTTTTTTGTCACATCCTTTGTTTCACCTCTTTTCCAAATTCAAACCACCCTTTTTTAATCGTTTCTCCTGTGTGATCGTTTGAAGAGTACCGGACGAAAGGGCCCTAACATCCTTTTATTTCTTAAATAATTTGTTCTCCCATACACATATGATTCCGCTATCAGTTCTTTTTAATCTATTGATAGGACCCTAATAGTTGCTACCACTCCAGAGCACAGTGGACCCGGGAGTGATGTCAGTGAAGGGGTATTCCGCATTCCCCAAAGCTTCAGTATTACTGAAACCTCACCATAAAATTGTTTAGTGTCAGAACAGGACACTCTTAGGGAAGGTCTTACCTCTCTGCAGAGATGCAGTCTGTGTATTCTGCAGCCCGACGGACTCGGCCAACGAAAATAACTTACGTCAAAAACGTCTTTGACAACAGTTGTGCCATGTCAGTTGAATGAATGCTCTTGACAATGCTGGGAAAGGTTGATCTTTCAGAGGAAGAGAAACTAAAATTTGAGTTTTGACATATGAAATTTGTTGTGTTCACTGAATAGCAAAGAGGATTAAACTTAGAAATATTATTGTAAGAAACTTTCTTAAGACAAATAAATATAAGATCTTTAACTTTAAATGTTGGTGTAATTCAACATATGTAGGTCGTACAAGCCAGTGTTTGGAAGTTAGCATGTACTAAAACAGAAATTTATTGCATATCGTTCTTCTAAAGTGTCCTCACGTCCAGATTCCATTTTTGAAATTCACCAGCAGTTTTAAACTTGGAAAAATGCCACAGAAACGTATGTAATGCTTCAGACTGCTTTTCGACCATCTTGCATCAATTTTTGAGTGGCATAAGAGATTCAAGGAAGACATGGAGTCTGTGATGGATGATGTGAGGTGTGGGAGGAGTAAGGAAGTCAATACACCAGAGTTGATTGGCTAAAGAGTTAGGGTTAGGGTTAGGGTTATTATATTGAGGTTTTAAGAGAGTTCAGGAAGATATCCGTCGGAAAAGGCCAGCACTTTTCAAATCGAGTCAGTGGTATTTCCACCAGGTCAATACACCAGTCCGCAACTCCATTCTTGTCGCAAACTATCTGACCAAGAGGGGCATCAAGACAGTTCTTCATCCTTCCTATAGTCGAGACCTTGCTCCCTGTGACCTTTGGTTATTTCATAAACTCAGAGGCTGTCGTTATGAGACAATTGAGGAAATGAAAGAGGCTGCGACGAAGTTCATTGACACGCTCACTCACACAAGAGGACTTCTATGGGGTCTTCCAGAAGTTTTTGGAACGGTACAACAAGTGTGTTGCAGCCGAAGGAGATTACTTCGAAGGGAACTAGAGTTTGATGCTGTTAATATCAATAAAAGTATCCACAGGAAAAAAGACCGGAAACTTATTTAATGATCCTCGTAATAATGATATCAAGCAAAAGACTGAGCAGTTCTATTCGACTCAGAGATGATACCCTAACAAGAACAATAACTCCTGGTCTGAGGGAACATAAGATTAATGACAATGAAGCGCTACTTCACATTTACCAAACTCCAAGTGTGGAACCTTACCATCAGATTCAGCTAAGTGTAATACTCAGGAGATATAGGTACGGATTAAATGACACAGATAAGTTAGTTTGTTCTTTAGTCATGAGAGAAAGTAACAGCTCTGATACCATTGCATATGAAAAAGCGTCCTGAATGAATGAAGGAGTATGTCATTTGGGGCAATGACAAATGGGGTGATGATTTATCTTTTGTGAAAAGAAGTTTAATGTTTTTGTAACCTAATAACCATGACAAAAATGTCAAAGCGTCTCTCAAAAGAAGATGGATGATTGGTTCGGTTTTATGGCATATCAACCGTTGAAGGTTATTAAATGCCAAATTCTGTTTCTATCTATCTATCTTCTTTTTTTGTATATATATATATATATATATATAATTTGTCAATGACCATCACAACCGTAATTCCATATTTAAATAAGTCAATGCAACACTCGATAAAGAAAAAGTCACTCAAGATTTGAAATCGAAAATATAACCTTTATAACAGTCTTTCGAGATGAATTATTTTGTAAACTTGTTGGGAATATTTTCTGGGAAAGTTTATACTCAAGAGAGAGGATTTGCGATAGACGAAACTCCAATCAATCAAAACTAGTTTTAATAAAATTCCGGCCGTCACACTAAATAATCTAGAATCATCTATAAAAGAAAACCCAGATACACAGATTTTCTGCAGATGAACGGAAAGTTCAGCTAAACTTATGAACTGCACAACTTCTGCTCAAACATTTTTCTAAAATGCTTTACATTAATTTTCGCCTTCCGAAAATTGTATCTTTAGTTTTTGTTAAAAATCACTTTTCAGTAAATATTTTCAAAATTGATTATGTAGTGTGGTTTTCGTTCATTATTTTTTTAAAGACTCCTATGAAAAAGTAATCAGAAAGATTGTATGGTAGCTAATTTTTAGTTCTCTCACTTTATATGGGATATTTATGGAGGTACTCGTGATGTAATAGTTATTGTCAAAGGAAATGGGCTCGGCGATCTTAGTTCAAATTCTGGACGAGGCAGTTTGTATTTCACATGGCGCTTATAACCTCGTGAAACGTATTAATCCAATTATCTTCACTCCAGCCATAGGCAAAAAGTAGAACAGACTGGGCTTTTTAACATTTGCGAAACAACTCGAAGACGGAAAACCCTGAAGGCAAACTTGTTAAGCTCTGTTTAAAGATTTACCTCGTGTCAAATCCTGCACTAAAAGTGGGGTTGGATAAATATATATACGCGCTATTTGTCTTACCATGTGGCTCTGTTTACTGCCGGTAAAGAATGGTGAATTTCTAGTTGTAAACTTGTAAAGAGTAAGGAGATCAAAATTATCTGAAAGAATAAGAATATTTAGATATTTTATCATTGACTAGTTTTGGTCTTGCAAGTAGATCATTCACTTCGGTGATTTTATCTGTTGGGATATATTTTACAATTTATTCAGATTTTTGGTTTCTTCCGAAAATCTAAATAAATCATTATCTCGATTTCACTTCAGCTCCAACCTTTTACATTTAATCTATGCAGGGTATATTTACTTAAAATACTCTCTCCATCACCGATCTGATTAGAAAAAAATATAATAAAACAATACCTCGGAGCAAATAAAAATCAGCCGACTTCCTTTTAGATATATTCTGTTAAGCCATGCCATTGGGATAATGGTTAGAGTGTTCGCCAATGGTCTGGAAGACCAGGGTTCAACCCCCAGGTCGAGTCATACCAAAGACTCAATAATCGTACTTGATGCCACCTTACTCAACACTCTAAGGTAAGGTTCAAGGGTAAAATAGAGCAATCCTGCGAAAAGAGTAGCGCCCTATCCTACACCTCGGGGTAATAGCTATTGAAAGTGGAGCCTTTGAGTCGCTCTCGACTACAGTCGCCAATTGTACTTTTAGACATATTCTATAATAAAACACTTGGAACGATGAGTAGATTTGGTTTGTTTGTTTTAATGGTAATTTAAACTTTGGTAAAGTCATGCTTGTAAAAACAGCAAGGTAGTTTTTAAGCCATAACTAGGGAGGATAAAGGCTTTCATATCTTTCTGGAGAGTATTTGTCTGAATGAGAACGTTATAGCGTGACTGGATTTCGGACTTGTTCACTACAATTTTGTACTTAAGCCACAACGTTAGAGAACTCAGGCTACAAAAATTAACATGAAGAACCTTGGAGACGCCAATTATGTAGCTGAGATAACGAAACATGTGAAAATAACTCATGAACAAACCTAAATGATTCATTGACCAGACAACATCTTGAAGATTTTCTACAATACAATTGCTTTTCATAAACTTCTTACTAAAAATTAGTTTTAAAATTGTTTCAGTGTGGGTTCATTTGTGACGTAATGTCACATTCTTTTCGGACATGATTTTTTTATGCATACGACATTGTTTGTTTTATATTGTGTTAACATTAATGTTATGGTGAACCATTCGTTGATGTTTTAGTTTACGAGAATTTAAGTTTCAATTCGTTTTTGGTGCTCCTCTTGAGCATATTCGTTTCGACTTACCTGTCAATACATTTCTAGTATCTCGAGTTCAGAAAACCAGACTCTCTTTAGATTTATCCCAGCTTGGTCAGCAGGTATTTGGTTTGTTATCTTGAATTTAACAGTTTCTTCCCAAATTTCTACGATCCTTTTCTATAAACAACTTTGTGTAGGGTTACTTTGAAAATAACAGAGGATTACTTTTTTTGTCTTCTCTAGTTCCTTTTTACATCTCTCATATGTAGGTTCTCACGCTGACTATCAGAGGAGCATCTGGGGATCATGGCACTCAAATCTTTCTGAGTCCTACGTTTTTTTTTTGTTTTATTTACTTTTATTTGACATTTTTCATAGGTAGTATATGGTGGCAACACCAGAGGCGGGTATTGATTATTATTTCTGACCCTGTCAAAGATGTGAGCAGTTATTCCTCCTAGGAAGTACAACATTCAATGGACTAAAAAGTTATATCGAGAAAAGGTAGATATTTTTGTAGATTTGACAAGATGATGAAAAACAAACGGAAAAAGTGGATATACTAAAAACACAGACAACGGATTCAGTTCGGAATATTTCGTTTGTTTTTATTGAAAAGAACTTTTTCTACTTTGAAAAATATGTTTTTTCAACAATTTAAAAGAGAAAATAGATAAGAGTGTATAAATGTGAATATGAAATGTGGTCCAAAGACAAAATAAATAAAAGGGAAAAGGGAAAATAGATCTAAGAATGAGTTTTGTTCACAGCACAAGCATGAGTTTTTTTCTCCGGAGGAATATTTTCATTTCATTTCTTTTTTTAAAGCTTTTTTTCAAAATAAATTCAGCTTCAACATGAACTATTAAGAAGACTTTAACATCTCAATAATATCATGATATTGCAAAAATTCGGACAAATACATAAATTCTAAGCTTAAAAGCCAACTGAAATAGAAAAAATCTATCTTTAGAATTTTAGTGTGGTTTAGGTTCAAAATTTTCTAACACAACATCCGCCCTTTTTTCGCACCTGATTTTTTCTGGTGAAAGTTTTACGTCTACACATGTTTCGTTATTTATTTATTTACTTAGTTATTCTCACAGGAAATGGTCCTAGTGACCCGAGTTCAATTCCTCGACGCGGCTTTTAGCATTTCATATAAGCACCTACAGACTTGGGAAAGATATAAATCCAACTACTCACTCACTTATCTATTGAGAAATGGTAGAGTATATTGGGATCTTTAGCCTTGGTGTAACAACCTGTCAAAGAGAAGGGTAACCGAATTCAAAACCTGCTGTACTCCGCTTAAAAATACCTTGTACGATACATACGTCAAGGAAGTATAAAGAATTAGAAAATTGAACATTTTGTTGATACTTAACATTTCATTAAATCTTATCAGCTCTTTGAATTTTGATTGACAATTCAAATGTAAGTGTATGGATTTAAAAAAAAATGTTCGTGAAGGGCTGGATATAGCACAAGGTCATTTTCTTTCGGAGTACAGCTGGTTTGAATTCAGAGTTTCCTCATCTCTACTGCTGGTGTTGTTTGAAAAAGGCTAAATAACTTCGTCTTCCCAATTATTCACCCATAGCTGTAGGGTGAAGAAATGTATTCCTACCTTTCAAAGATGCCTTAACATGAAATGAAACGAAAACAACCGCTGTCAGGATTTGAACTCGTGTCACCGTGTCCATTTCCAACGAATTTAATGGTTACACCACATACCTCCATAAATAAAAGTATATTTGACTTGAAAATTTTCAAAATATATTTTTTCTCCCTTTCATCCTCTCCTTATTCTTTTTAAGTTTAAAATCCAGCTATATGCTCTTTCATTAGATTGCTTGTTAAACTTTGTCTGAACTTTCATTTCACAAAGAAAACTACTCTATGGGCGTTTTAAACGATAAATACACAACATCTCACTCGAGAAAACCAGGACGTGGCTAAGGAAATAAAACTTTAAGAGAGAAACACAATCTCTCCACACAGCAGCAGAAAACAACGCCATAAGAACCAATCATATCAAAGCAAGCATAGATAAGATGCAACAAAATAGCAAATCTAGATTAGGGGGGGGATGGAGACGAAACACTCAATCACATAATAAGCGAATTCAGCAAATTAGCACAGAAGGAGCATAAAACGAGACACGACTGGGTGAACAAGGTGATCCACTGGGAGATGTGAAAGAAATTGAAACCTGACCATACGAATAAACGGTATATGCACAACCCAACACCTGTCCTAGAGAATGACTCACATAAACTCCTATGGGAATTTGATATAGAAACGGATCACCAGATCTCGGCCAGAAAACCAAACCTTATAATAATCAACAAAAAAAAAAAAGAGAATTTGCAAAATTGTGGACTTTGCTTTTATATCTTATCCGAACTTTCCCTTCACAAATAATTATCATTATTCCTAGTCAAAAGCTGTCATATACGAGAATTATTGACTTATAAACTTGTTTTTAAATTTTAATGAGCAAGACAAATAGAAGTGGGAGGATTCTATAAGCTTAAACATTTCGGTCAATAAAAAAGATAGTTGTGTCTCGAGTAGCTTTCTAGTTCTCCTGGGATAGTCTTTCTTAATTTTGTCTTTCATTTCCCTTCATGGTGTCAGCCTCAATGATGCCCAAGTATTTGTAGGTTTCGTTTTCTCCGAGCGTTCTAATCTTATCTTGATTTGATAATTCCATTCCGTCAGTCAGATGTCGTATACCACTTTTCATTACTAGCTGGGCACATTTTTCTATGCCAAATTCGATTTCTGTGTCCTGACAGTATATTTTAACTGCGTGTATTAGAGTTTCCAGTTCTTTTTCATTTTTCGCAAATAGTTTGATGTCACCCATGTACATTAGGTGATCGATCTTTTCCTGAGATCTACTAAGTTTGTATTCGGCTGTGCATTTTCTAAGTATTTAGTTAAGTGGCATCATGGCAATTATTATAATTATTGTTGTTGTTGCTGTTATTTAATTTCCAGCTTTACTTTTGTTTCTTTCAATCCTACATCGGTTTTTAGGCAAGATTTAGGCTGAAGAAATGTCGTAATTATATGCATTCCTTGTATTCCAATTTTTTTGCGGTCTTTTTTGTGTGATATTTTTTCAGAAACTTTGCTAGTACTTTCTCAAGGAGATGATCAGATCTGCAAAGTGCGATTATTCATATTACATATAGGTTGAGAATGACAGGTATCTTTTTTAATGCGTTTATAAGTCCCTTTCTTGATCAGGGCTTTGATTCTCACAGGCACAGTGGTTGTTTTTAGGTCCAACGTTTTTCAATATCTCTCTGCATATCTTTGTTCTTACTTATTCTTGTTGGGGGTGTACTCGTGGTGTAATGGTTAAAGCGATGGACTTCGGAAACGTAGTAAGCGAGTTCGAATTCTAGACGCGCTACTATATTTACTTTCGGACAAATACCCTTGGGAAAGGTATGAACTCCGGTATCCTCCCAGCTATGGGTTAAATAGTTCCACCACTGTTCTTCTAGAATGATGGCTTTGGCATTAAATAACCTACAAAGGTTGATATGCCATCAAACAAAGAAACCAAACCAAACTTATTTTGTACTTACTTATTTTGGTATTTAATTATGACGGCCTTTGAGTGATATTTTATTATCTTTTAGTACTGACATATCAATTAGTAGGCATATGTTTCTATAAGGTCTTTACCTAATATATATTTACCAACCCTTCCGCTCGGGCAGGATATAACACAGGGTCAATTTTTAAGCAGAATTTAACAGGTTTGAATTCAGAGTTTTCCTTCACCAATGCTGAAGAACCTAGTCTGCCCTACTATTTACCCATAGCCGGAGGGAGAATAATGGGATTCACACCTTTTCTAAGGGTATTAGTGCTATGCGAAATGCAATGAGTCTCGTCCAGGATTTGAACTCGTGTCGCCGTGTCCATTTCCTACGACGATAACCATTACACCACGGGCACCTCCTGTCTTTATATCTGGTCTATTGCTCTTTATTTCTTTATCAGGATAGCAAAGTATCCGATTATAGTTCCTTTGACTTTTATTATTTGTTCTAGTGTGTGATTATACCGTTTTCATAATCCAGTATTCCATTGTTTTTAGATATTTTACAATGAATATAATCTTCTATATTATGCTTTTCTTTATATTCTATCAGATTAAGGATTGGGCAACCAGATACTTAGAAATTAAATGATTTAGTTTTTGTTTGTATAATCAACCTATTGGATTTTATCCATTTTATGTAATGTTTGTCTGATAGGTTTTAGTTTGTAGGTTCTGTGTCGCTATTATGAAACTCTTATCTCTGCTTTCAGTAGGTCACTTATTGTTATCATTCAGTATTTGCTCTATCAGCATTTTTAATTCTTTGGTGTAACGTCTATGAAGAGGTTTTTGTTTCCAAAGTTATTTTTTAACTGAATTACACCATGTTCTTCTGCTTCTTTACATATTTGGCTGCTTCTATTTCTTTATCTTTTAAATCTATTTCTTTTTGTGTGAAATCGAGTTGATTGAAAAATTTATTACTTTCTTCAGTTATTGGATGTTTTTTCTTCTCGGGTAAGTTTACTATTTTTTCCTCTTGTGTGTGTTTAGTTACTGTAGTATTCAACATGTCTTAGTGTCTGAGTATTTTTTATCCTATCGTGGTTATTTCGATGGTCAATACTAGATAGATCAAGCTTCTTCCACCTTTTTATCGCTTAACTAAGAGACATTCTATATGTGGCAGGTTATCAGTTTTATAACGTATCCCTCTATTTTGTACCAGTTAACGTCCAGTTTATTATATTAAAACTGTATGTCACTTCTGCCAGAATGTTTATTGATATGATTTTGTTTTGCATTTAGGTTTGATCTTACTGTGATTCTTATTATCCCATAGAATTGTTTTCTTTTTTTTTTATTTGTTCTTTGATTATTATATAATTGATACCGTTCGCTTCATTAATCCTAAATTTATATTAAAATAGGTTTGTGTTTTATTGTGTTTTACCTCATGTTTATATATAGAGTGATGTTTTTAGACTTTATAAGCAAGCCATTCTTACATTTGTCCAGATTAAATCGCATTACCATATCGTCGCTAATCTCTTCACTGGACTTTGTAGAACTTCTAAATAGTCATTATTTTTGCAGATAGCATTAAATCGTCCATATAGATAAGGTGGTTTTCGTTTTTAGTAGTTTTATATCTATAATTTAGGTTTTTAAGAACTGTGGAGAGAGATTTTTATTATTATAATTTCACCCCCACATAACAGTGCCGGCTGGAGGTCTTTTACCGGAGTCTAAGTGACAACAAGCCCTATCAGATCTCCTGGACTTTTCTGAGATACGCTGCTAATCTCATCAATACAGTGTTATGGAAGCTATTGGTTCTTCTTCTGATTTCCAATTCTTTATGTCTTTTTGTCCAAGCCTTAAGAGACTGTTTAAGAACTCCAACTAGAATTGGTACCATCGTCACCCTCATGCTCCATAGATATTTTTTATTGTCCAGCAAGATCCAAGTATTTTTCAAATCTTTTCTCTTTCTACTATTTTCATACTATGATCCACCAGAAAGACAAAATCCTCTAGATTACAAGGTATTCTTTTATTATAAATTCTGGACGGAATTAGGTAATCCACTGGTACGAGGATCATTAAATAAGTTTCCAGACTTTTTTCGTATGGGCACTTTTATTGATAGTACACACATGAAACTCTAGTCCCCTTCGAAGTAATCTCCTCAGGTTGCAGTGTACTTGTTGTACCGTTCCAACAACTTCTTCAAGGCCCCATGGAAGTCCTCTTGTGTGAGCGTGTCAATGACCTTCGTAACAGCCTCTTTCATCTCCTTAATTGTCTTATAACAACAACCTCTGAGCTTAGGGAATAACCAAAGGTCACAGGGAGCAAGGTCTGGACTATATGGAGGGTGAGCACCTGTCTTGATCCCTACCTTGGTCAAATAGTCTGTGACAAGGATGGAGTTGTGGACTGGTGCATTATCTTGGTGGAAATGCCACTGACCTGAGTTGAAGAGTGCGAGCCTCTTCCGACTGAATCTCTCCCTGAACTCCCTTAAAATCTCGACATAGTAACTCTGACCCTAACCCCTTTGGCCAATCAACTCTGGTGCATTGACTTCCTTACTCCTCCCACACCTCTCATCAGACTCCCTGGCTTCCTTGAATCTCTGATGCCACTCAAAAACTGATGCTCGATCGTTATTTTTTTTTCTATATTTCTTCCTTTTTCCTTTTTATTCAATACTAGGTCTCGTTTTTTGCTCAGAATTAGGTGATCCATTTGTATCTCAAAAACGCAGAAAATTCTATTATCATTATTATTATTACTCATCTGAGTGTTTTTTCACACCAGCATTAGCCGATGGTCTTTCTTCACTGGATGTTGAGTGACAGCAAGTCTCGTCAAGTCTCCAGAACTCTTCTCAGTATTCTGATCGATCATAATAATGATGTAGTCTGGATGGTCTCTACTTTTACTCTAATTTCCAAGTCTTCTAGGCCCTTTACTAATTCTCTTGGGGTTGTTCCAAGTGCACATACCACAATTGGTATCACCGTCACCTTCATGTTCCATTTTTTTTTAGTTCTCCAGCAAGTTCTAGGTCCTTTATTATTATTATTATTATTATTACCTTTTGAGAGTTTTTCATACAAGCGTTAGCCGATGGTTTATCACAAGAGTTCGAGTGACAGCAAATCTCCTCGAGTCTCTTAGACTCTTTTCGGTATTCTGGCCAATCTTGATAATACTGTAATTTGATTGATCTTCATTCGTCCTCTTATTTCCAAGTCCTCCAGTCCCTATATTAATTCTTTGGTGACTGTATCAAGCACATCAATTACAATTGGTATCACTGCCACTTCTGTGTTCCACAGTTTTTTCAATTCCCTTGCAAATTCCAGGTGTTATATAACATATGACATGGATTTTCGGTTCGTTCCAAGTGACCCCGTGTGCTTTGGCAAGCTGTCACGTTGTGATTAGTAAACAGGAAGATGACAGCATTATCAGCGCAGTCGGGTACAACAGGTGTGTAACCGGAAGGAGACCACGTGATGAGAACCACGCGGTCAGATTTAGGCAGAGAGCAGAGAATCACAGTCAAGCGATTAGAGGCGTCTCTGACAAGTTTGCAAGGGGGTGGAAGTGTTGGCACGCCCTGGGTCCTGGAAGAAGATATGGAAAGAAGAAGTCCTCTCTCTGAGTATATGTCTCTCCACCCATCTTTCACACACCACAGAAGCATCAACCCTTTCGAGAATAAAGTGGGAGAGATATATTTTTATAAAGAAATCTGTTCGTTCGTTCATTGAAGTTCGTAAATCAATGTTATGATTATGACTATACAACACAGGTACTTATTATTCAATTTTCCTGTACCTTTTGTTTTATATGTTATGGAGGATAAGAAACATTGAGATTTTTGGTATTTGAAAGCATTATTTCACATTAAGCCACGAAGCCACTAAAGTTTCTTGAAGAATTCTGAAAGTAGAACGAAATATGCCAATATATTATCCTATATTTCATAATTGACACAAACATTTTTAAGTTAAGTTTGAAGTTGATAATGATAAATACGTATTATATCTTGAGCATAAAAGTTATATGCAAAAGTAATAATGATGGGATGGACATTTTAATAGAAATCTGTAATAGTACTATTTACCAACCCCTCCGCTCGGGCAGGATATGACACAAGGTCAATTTTTAAGCGGAGTTTAACAGGTTTGAATTCAGAGTTTTCCTTCTCCTAGACTAGTTGCCTCACCAAGGCTGAAGAACCTAGTCCGTCCTACTATTTACCCATAGCTGGAGGGAGAATAAGGGGGTTCATACCTTTCCCAAGGGTATTTGCCCGAAAGTGAACGTAATAGCGCGACTGGAGTACGAACTCGCGTACTACGATTCCGCAGTTCATCGCTTTAACCATTACACCACGAGGACACCCCAAATCTGTAATAGTAAACTGTTTGTAACTGCATCCTTCAGACCCTTTGGGAAGTATAGCCTCACTACAACTGTGATGGGGGTATCCTCGTGGTGTGATGGTTAAAGCGATGGACTGCAGAATCGTAGTAAGCGAGTTCATACACCAGTCGCGCTATTACGTTCACTTTCGGGCAAATACCTTTGGGAAAGGTAGTAACCCCCTTATCCTCCCAGCTATGGGTTAAATAGTACCACTACTCTTCTTCTAGGAGAGTGGCGTTGGCATTAAATAACCTACAAAAGTTGATATGCCATTAAACAAAGAAACCAAACAAACAACTGTGATGGTATTGAGGGCTGAGTAGTAAGCTGATTTTTATGGGGTTGAAGTTGCTTTACCAAAGTCCACACCTCAGTCAGCCCAACAAATTACCTAGATATATGAGAAGAAAAGGATTAATGCCTTTTTAAAGAGATTTTGAGTTAACGTTAACTGCCTTGTACAGCATTTGAACTCGATTCATGTAGTTTGTTTCCCAGCTCAGTAACCTTTACGTCAATTGTACTTCTATAAAGAATGCCTGTACCATAAGATACACAAATAGCACTACATCTGTTCCATGATATTTGATAAATTCAGTTTATTAATAATTTATAGTAGACATTCATATGCAAATATGACAACTATTATGGGATAGAGGTTGTAATAGAATTCTCATTGTAGTAATCGTAATTAATGCAAGTAATATGAATAAATAGTACTAATTATAGTCACGTAACCGTAGCTATTTTTTGTTGAAATTTACACGCAAACTCGACGGCCAATGAACCATTAATAAATCTATATATTTAGACAAATTTATTTTATTCAGAAAATATTGAAAAACATTATATTCTTTCTTTTAAAAAAGTTGCATAGTCACCAACGACAGCGGTATTTATGATAATTATTTGTCTGGTGAGTAAGAGGAAGCAGTAAATCACATCATACCTAAAATACAGATTGTTCTGTTGTTTTATAACCTTGATTAAGTTATGGAGGCCGTAGAAGTATATGGAAATGGATAACAATCACAATGAATAGGATAGATTCTCGAGAAAAAATACAACAAAAAGAGTGGAAGCTTCAGTTAAAAATGATACAATATCTCACCTTCTCCGATTTAAAATGAATTACTTCTTGAATTTTTGCTTTAGTGTCAGTATAACGAAATGCAAATTATCTGTTAAAACATCTATAAATAACGGATTTTTCAGTAGATTTATCTCACTTTGATACCACCTGATTGAGCTAAAAATATTACATTTTGAATATAGGCTATAAAGCAGATTTACATGGTAAATCTGACCACTATTCTAATCCGCCACTTTTTGTGACTAGCTTTTTTGACGCCAACTGGGTGAGTTAAAGAAGTTTCTGGAATTAATGCTAACTGATAAATAGATACGAAGTCCATTATAGAAAATCAGTAAACCGTACGTATTGATGTGAGTGGGGCAAAATCTCTCACTGAGGTGGGGCATCGGATCAAGAAAACTCATAGAAATATCTGAAGTAATTAAAAGTGTTATATATAAGACCATTTTGGACTCTTTTAATTAGAAAACAATGCTGTTCATGGTCAGAGGGGAATTTCTTTGTGTGAGAGTGAAAAGATGGTGTTAAAATTAAGCAGGGAATCTTAACTTGAAGGTCAGAATGTTTTGATAACCAAATTAAAGAGTCTTTTACGTATCAAAGGTGAACAAAAAAAACAAAACAAAAAATAAAACTAACCTCTCTATCACTCTCTCTCTCTCCCTCTCCCTCTTCACTTCTGTTTGAATTTTATTGCATATAAAGATGGCACATTGCGTGCCTATTTTTTATTTTTATTATACGTTTTGCTCACATCCTTGTCTGTGGGTTGAATGCCTTTTAAGCCATTGCTTCGTACCTTGGTACGAAAATACTCTAAAGGAAAAGATTCCAGTGGCTGACTCCGTGTGCGGTGCGACCTCTTTGGACTGGAGCCTTCTGCTTCCTCTTTTACTTCCCAGCAGGTATAACTTTATAAATATTTGAATTTCGATTCATCGACTTATGAAAAACCGGAGAAAGATCAATACGTCTTCACCGTACGAATTCAATGTTCCTTCTAATATTTTTTCGTTAGTCAAAATATTCATTCGAATTCAAATTTTCGGCCAATCCATTAAGCAGACGGTAATTTGAAACACTACAGCTTTTTTTTTAAAAAATTGAAACGCTTGAGATGGGAATTTTCCAACCAAACACACGGACACAGCATTTCATCACTTTTACAACAGCAACTCAAGTGTTCTTTTCCCTTTACAAAATATTTAAAATAAATACGCTTGCGACAAAAATTAACGAATATTTGTCTGGGAATGAATTACAATATCATTAGATAAGAGATATTTTTTAAAGATACACTTTTGGACTTTGAGGTTCAACTTCAAAAATTAGAATTCACTTATTCGCCGTAATCCCAGCATATACGACATGTCTGGGAGAAATTAAGTGTTAAAGCATATTCTGCAGGAAAAGTTATTTCAGACACGCAACCCTTTATACCAGTTTTCTAGCCAAAGGTCCAAAAGTAAAACACGAGAATCTTAAGAAGTGTCAGAAGACGTTTAAAAAAATTATTACCACCCTCATTGTGGTCTACCCTTAAGAAAAGAAAATCATAATTTCTGGCGATTGAAACTTAACAAGTGTTGAAGCCTTTACACCCTGTAAGGAAAGAACATAAAAGTTTCTGGAGTGGGAAGCTTTACAAAGGCTTGAAGCCTTTACTTGGATAAGTTGAACTTTGTCCCTTACTTTGCATTGTTCAAACTTTCTCTTGGGTTAAATTGTTTATAAAAAATCCAAGTCAGAGTAAGTGTTTTTTGGTTCTTTCTTTCCCTATTGTACAAAATTTCTTGTGGGTTATTTTGTTTGCAGAAACCCGTATTTGAGTAACTGTTTTCTTGGATTGTTCTAACTTTTTACTTGGTGCCAAGAATTCGAAATGTTGTGATACCCACAAATGGAAAATATATGAACATTTGTGAAGAGTTACCGTTTGGTGTGGCTCATGTAAATATTTTTTTTACGAGTTATAACCAAACAAGACCATATGTGTTTTCTACCGGTTTCTTCCTCCCTATTTTCTTTCAGACATGGGTTAAAAGTCGAAGTTATATGGAAGTGGAAAAATTTCCGATACTTCAGCTGAAAAGTCAATTGTATTTTGACTGGCAGATAAAGAATGGCAGAAAACTGAAATTCTTCGCGTTTGAGTCATTTCGATTAACATGACAGACGAATAATTTTCATCTTGAAGGGAGTTGCTTGCTTTTCAGGAAAAGAAGAAGCCAGAAATCAACCACATTTGCAGAAAGGAACAAAATCGATGTTATTTGTGTATATCAACCCTCGCTTCAAGTGCCGGGAATGAAACACCCGTTCCCCTGACCACAAGGCACCCAGTCCCCGTGGCAACTAGAGTGCAGACGTAGTACGATAACTACTCAACACTCGTAATAATATTTCATATTGACCCTTGACTGAGCCGTCAATCTGAAACGTATCTGTGTAAACAAGCGGGAGCAGTCATGTGATTTATTGAAAGCTGTGGCCTTTATGAAATAATATAGACAGATCCCTGCTTGTGAGTTTGAGTCAGTTGGAAGAACGTGAGTCAGTGCCAGTTTGCAGTCACGGTGAGGGCCCCGCTGGAGGAAGCAACTTGCAGTGGCCTCTGGTTGATTACCCCCAGGCCAAGAAGCAGAAGAAGAGCTAAGTGGGGTCTTGAAAATAACACAGCTTTCTATGCTCTAGAGAAGAAGAAATTAAGGGTTAGCCTCCTTGTCTCTCTCTGTATCTCATACAATACAGAAGCATTGACTCATAGAAGAATAAAGAGAGATATATTTTTATAAAGAAGTGTGGTCCTTCTTCATTCTTCACGCAATACAGCATTGTATATGTTTGGTACTGAAGGCCAGTTCATGCCCACATGGCATTATCAGTTAAACCCAGAAGATCATGGAAACGGTCGAGGAATTGTTAACTAATAAAGAAAAGCAGACAGCTGGAATGAAGAACGAAACACAAAAAAAAGAAAGAAGGAAAAATTTTTTTTTCTTCCTTCTGTGTATCTTTCAATTTCGTGCGTTCGTTTCGATAAAATTTAGCTAACAACGAAAAAAAAAAGTTAGTTATATCTGTCTTTTAAGGTTTTAAGAGTCGTATCCAATAGAATTTTAAAAGTCATAAAAGAAAACTGAAAATCAGTGATAAAATCCAGTTTATTTTACATAAGAGTTGATACGGAAGACAGCTATGTTTTTGGTTAACAGAGAAATAGGTGTAAAAAGGGAAGAGAAATAAGAGAAAAAGAAGGGAACGTGTGAACGAAACAAAAAATATTATTTCAGTGATATGTCAGAAAGTTGCCAAGTTGTAAAAACATTGTGGGACAATAATAATTTTGTGAATGGACTTTGATAGTAAACAAATTTTTTTATGAATGAAATTTTGTAGTAACTTGTGGATGCTATCGTAACGCGTAATGATTTGACTTTAGGATTTTGATCCGAGCTCTGGACGGATCCGGGTATCTAAAATATGTTGTCAAGTGAAGGCTAATATACATTTGGATTAGTAGATAGGTGATCGGTCGTTGTTTGAGACGAAAATTTGTATCGGAAAGTTTCTTTGTGGAAGTCTCTCCGTGATGGGATCGACATTATGGGTACTGGAAGTCATCATACCGTGTTTGTGAAGGTCTTCCTCTAGAAAGGAGTAGAGAATTTTGAGGCACTCATTAGTAGCCTGACCAGCGTTTTGTGGGGTCCCTCTAGAATGAGGTCGAGAATTTTGGGGTTTTTGTAAGAGTCCAGACTATTGTGTTGAAGTGGATATTTTGAAACCGAGGTTGGAAAATTAGGGATTATATGTAAAATCTTGACGTATGCTCTGAAGAATTAAGGACTCGGTTTCGAATCGTGCTTGAGGGAGACGTATAGTTGAACAAATAGATAAATAAATAAAGCACCCTCGTATACTATTGAAAAAACAAGAGATAGACAGACAGGCGGGGGAAAAATTAGTGGAAAGGGTAAAAGGTTCGGATTGCTTAGGAAAAGAACCCCCAGGAAATTTTATCTCACCTTTGGAAGTGAATAGGATACTAGTGTGGTGTTGTTTAGTTCGGAATAAGAAAAAGTGAAGAAATAATGGCTGAATACACGCCATGCTTTTGTAGAGATACTTGTTGAAAGAAAAAGCAAAAAGGCATTCGTTAACTTTTGACAAGATGAGTAATAGACGGATAAAAGGTGGTTGAAGAAAAAGGGGGCAAAAACGGAAACAGTTTGTGTTTGTCGGAAATAAAAAAAAAAACGCTTCCCAGGAAAATTTACCTCATTTACATTTGTTTGATTACGAGCAATGCTTTTTTTTTTTTTTTTTATAAAGGACGCTTAATGGAAAATTTAAGGGTGCGTGCCGGCTAATATTAACTTAGGTTATCCGTCAGAGCACAGAGAATGAGTAATTGCACAGAAAATATACGTGTGTATGAAAATTATTGCAGTGAAAAGAAAGGAGAATCGAAAACAAAAAATGAAAACAAAAAAAAAAAGGCATGGACTCTCAGCATTAAAAAAAGCAATAATTTTAGGAATTGAAAAGAAGAGAAGGAAAAGAAAAAAAAGAAAGAACTACCAGTAAATATGGAAATGTCCCCTTTTTTATTAGAACACACGAAACTGTTTTGTCTGCATTCACATCGAGGCCAATGTCACCTGCAACCTATTCCCGACTATGTAGCAGGGATTCAGCTTGGGTAGGTGTACGAGGTGCATACAATACTTTTCTAGCTTTTTTTCGTATGGGCACTTTTATTGATAGTACACACGTGAAACTCTAGTCCCCTTCGAAGTAATCTCCGCCAGCTGCAATGCACTTGTTGTACCGTTCCAACAACTTCTGAAAGGCCCCATGGAAGTCCTCTTGTGTGAGCGTGTCAATGACCTTCGTCACAGCCTCTTTCATCTTCTCAATTGTCTCATAACGACAGCCTCTGAGCTTAGGGAATAACCAAAGGTCACAGGGAGCAAGGTCTGAACTATAGGGAGGGTGAGCACCTGTCTAGATGCCTATCTTGGTCAAATAGTCTGTGACAAGGATGGAGTTGTGGACTGGTGTATTGTCCTGGTGGAAATGCCACTGACCCGATTTGAAGAGTGCTGGCCACTTCTTGGACTCCCTTAAAAACTCAATATAGTAACCCTAACCCTAACCCTGTGGCAAATCAACTCTGGTGTATTGACTTCCTTATACCTCCCACACCTCTCATCATCCCTCACAGACTCCCTGGCTTCCTTGAATCTATTATGCCACTCAAAAACTAATGCTCGATTCATGCAAGATGCTCCAAAAGCAGTCTGAAGCATTCCATACGTTTCTGTTGCATTTTTGCCAAGTTTAAAACCCAATTTTATTGCATATCGTTCTTCTAAAGTGTCAGATTGCATTTTTAAAAATTCACCAGCTGTGACAATCAGGCTTTAGTAAGGTGTATTCTAATTTGTGCTGTAGCTGTTCATTTAAACCTGAAATCATAAACATTGGTCAGTCATCAATAAGATACTGAATTTTCAAGAGTCTAGGACAATTTTAAATGCCGATAAGAAAAAAGTCTGGAAACTTATCTTATGCTCCTCGTATTTGTTAGGAACACATTGCCATCTACGTTGTTTGTGTGCATTATCGTCGGCTTCTTGGATATTTTTAGAGTAAAACCATTTTCTTTGATTTCATCTATCTACGTTTGAATTATGTAGTCTAGGCAGATTATGATCGGATATGGGGCTAATGTATCCCCTTGAAGAACACCAGCAACAATGTCAAAGAAATATGTGTCTCCATCCGGTGAGCAAACTTTTACTTTCGTGTTTTTATAGAGCATCATTACGCCTGTGACAGTTTCTTTTGTGAGACTATTGGCTAGATGTATTTGCTCCATCTCTCTGTGTACGGAGTCAAATACCTTGGAGAATGCGAAGAGTCAACTCGAGATTTTTTGCACGAACTCTTTTTAAGATCCGACGGATTGTTAGGATCTCTGATATTGTGGATCAATTTTTCCGAAACTCATTTTGATTCTTCCAAAGAATTTTTCCAATTTCTGTTTCAATGCAGTTGTATAGCAGAGCATTATACATCTTAAGTGCAATGGAATTGAGTGTAATACCTCGGTAGTTCTTGGCAATTCCAAGGTTACCTTTCTCGAAGGAAGGGAGGATGCAGCTTTTTGTCCATCTCTCTACCGTGTTCAGTATCGTCGATTTTCCTGTTCTGGTGGTGTTTCATCAAGACCGGCAGCTTTTCTGTTTTTAATTTTTCTTAGTACTACGTCGAGTTCTTCTTGAATAATTTGTCCTATTTTGATGTCTAGTTAATTATTAATAATTTTCTTGTAAGGGTTATCTATAACTTTAGGGGATTTTTCCAAGCAGATTCTTGAAATATTCTTTTCATATTTGTATTCGTTCTTTTTGGCTGGTAGCTATATTTTAGCTCTGGGAGTGCTCTTCCTTCTACTCACTTCATTTACTGTCTGCAACCCTATTCGAGATTGTTTATCTTCTACCGAATTTCTAATTTTATTGATCTTGCTTTGAATGTATTGTATTTGTTCCTTTTGGTATGCATTAATAAGTTTAATTTGTCCCATCTAAAGTTTCTTGCCGTTGGCATTAGCTGAGTTCCTTTTATTACATAGGGATGCTGTTTTTACATTGCAGAATTGCTATCTAGCACTAATGATTCTACTTGATATTAATCATTTTTTGCATACAGTTTAATTGTTTCAACCATTGCTATTTACCATTAATCTAATACGCATAACATGAACACAGCTGTATTTTATGAAATAATCATTAACTATAATGATCCGAAATAAAAGGTTGAACAGTTTTATTTGACTCGTAGGTGAGACCATAACTGGTACTACCACTTTGAGTCATGGTGGACCTGGAAGTGTTATATATTTACCCTTGACCGAGCCGTCAATCAGAGATGCACCTGTTTAAATAAGCGGAAGAAGTAGCGGAAGCAAGTGGACGTTATGAAAGAATATAGACAGATGCCGGCGGCCGTTGAGTCAGTTGGACAAAGGAAGGCCAGCCAGCTTGTAGACTGAGAACGCCTCGGGAGGGCTGTTGCCCTCAGCGACCCCCGGTTGAGCAACACCAGCGAAGATGCAGAAGTGCTAAGTGGGTTCTTGAAGATAACACAGCGTGCTATGGTCAAGAGAAGAAGTTGGGTCGATATAGCAGTCTGTCCCTGTCTACACCCATCTCTCACACACAAAAACATCAACCCTTTCGGGAGTAAAGTGCGAGAGATATATATTCTTTATATCAAATGTCTTCATTCGTTCATTGAAGTTCGTAAATTATGTTTGGTTATGTTTCCGCTTATATATATATGTGGGTATACAACAGATATAATGGTAATGAACGCGTACTCCTCATTTTCAAAACTCCAAGACAAGAACCTCAGCACCAGATGCCGTTTAATAACATACACAGGACACTAAATGGTTTCATGTATTACTATCAAACTTTAATACTATTCAACAATATTCATTCATTTGCTCACAGTTAAATGTTTTCAAGAAGAGTAGATGATTAAAAAGTTCTATTTGGCTCATGGATGAGACCCGAATAGGTACTACCACTATAGGTAAGAGTGGACATGGGATTAATGGCAATGAAGAAGTACTCAACAAGTCCTAAAGTTGCAGAACAAGAAGCTCGCCATCAGATGGTTTAATGTCATAGCCAGGACCCTTGTTGGGCGGAGTCTGACCCTTTGCAGAGGGTGCAGTCAGTGTATTCTTCAACCCCAGCAAACAAACACTTATTCAACGTTTATATCTGAAAGATAACATTGTAAATGTACAAAAATTAGTTGAGATTTTTTAATATTTATAAACATAAAGGGAGTTGCATATTTTTCTGCATTTATGTTTTTACTCAAGAGGAATTGAAGCACGATTTTAATAGATCTATCTATCTAGCTAGCTAGCTATCTAATCAAGTTACACTGACAGGATTGGTTTCCCGTCTCTCTATCTCCGCCCGTTCCTATCATCTCTCGCGCCAGGCAGGTCTTGCAAACAGCATCTATTGTCCGTCCAGAACTGATGTAAATAAGTTTTTGCTGCTCAGCCAACGCAGGCATGTCCATGTGTAGGGATCTATAGAAGAACGTCACTTATGAGTTGGTCCTTTTTCCCCCAGCAATGTCCTGTACGTGATGTTCCTCTTGGATAACAATTGAGATAAGAGGTAAATGACCGTACGGTGGTTGTTTTGTGGGGTGTTGCTTCAAGGATTCGTTCAAAATAATTCATCGTATCCTCATGTAGTTTCCATCTAGCTTTTTTCAGTACGTTTTATTAGCGTCCATGTGGTGCCTTTGTGCAGTAGTATTAACGCAGCTACAGCTTGGAAAAATCCCGTTTAATTCTATCAGATTGATCCGATTTCCTTATGATGGTTAACCTATAGTGGTCCACGCCTTCGTTGGGAGTATGTTGACATCTCTTTCAGTATATGAAATATTGCTGCCGAGGAATGTGAACTATTCAACTAATTTTACCGGCCTACCTCAGAGAGAGGAGATGGCTCCTTCCAGTTCAGAACACATGTATTGTTTGATTTGCGTTTATGTGGAGGCTACTGTCTTTTTCTGTTTGCTATTGGCTATTCCGTAGGGAAACACAAGTCCATATGCATAATCTGCGTCTGTTGTTGCTTCTTCTGCTTCCTGTTTTTAGTTGAGTAAAGCCATTTTCTTTTATTAGGTCTATCGACGTTCGAAGTTCGTCGGCATGTCAGATTATAAACAAGTACGGTGCGAACTTATCTCTTTGCAAAACTCCAGCAACAATGTCGATGAAGTCTGTCTCCATCAGGCGAGCGAACTACGAACCAGACATGTGTTGTATTTTGACCTTCGACCCGGCCAAAAATGCCATTCAGAGTTATGCACCGAAAGGAAGTGACACATTCTATTGGAGTGGAAGCCTTTAAAAATAAGTGAGTATCTTTTCTCGTGGTATTTCAAGGACACCTTAAGTAACGTCTGACAAAGTGGAAAGGCTTCCCTAGATATTACAAAAAACACTTTCATTTTTACTTGTTTCCCATTTATACTCATTTGTATAAGAAGCCTCCGTGGAACTCATACTTCAATATATATATATATGTGTGTGTGTGTGTGTGTATGAGAGAGAGAGAGAGAGAGAGAGAGAGAGAGAGAGATAAATAAGTGGAAAAGTGGATAAACTGAAGCAAACGAAAAACTTTCCAGAGTTGTGGAGATCTGGGAGGAAGATAAAGGTGTTTTTATCCACTGTCAGTTTTGATATTATTCTCCCGTAAAATAATATTCGGTGAAGCAGGGTGAAATTTGTAAAAAAACAAACAAAAAATAAAACAAAACAGAGCGTTTTTTCATAGTGTAGTTGGAATGGGAAATGGTTGCATATTCTAAAAGTCAGCGAGTTTTTCCGCACGGGACATATTTAATTAAAGTGGCCTGAGAAAAATTCAAAGTATATTTGAAATTTAATATGTGGGAGAAAAATACATTCCGGTTATCATTTAATTCAATTGATCGTGTATGTTTGTAAGTCTTAAATTACGTTGGTTTTCGCCAATGCAATATTTATCACAATCATTACAAGGAATAGAGTATATGCCTGAGTGAGAAGTGGTTATATTGTTAATGCGTTTTGAGATGTTAGTGAAATTTTAAATGGTTTGTGATGTGGTTTGTATAATCGGTATTCCTAATTAAGTTAATTTGTTGTAAAAAGGCTTGTTGTGTATGTTAGTGAGTAGATAGAGGGTCTGTGAGTAATAGGGATAGTGAGAGCGTTTATTTGATGAGTTAAGTTATTTTGGGACTTGATTAGTAGGATATTTCTAGCTTTTAGTTTAAAAAATTGAGGGTATTTTAATGTTTTAAGGGAATGCTCGATATATTTAAATTCGACATCTAGGTAGTATTGACTACTTATTCTAAGGGCATGTAAATAAAAACCATATATGAGACCCGTTTATATTTTGTTTTGACGAGAGTAAAAATATATGAAATCATTTTCGTTTGTAGGTTTCCGGTGGACTTGAAAAGTTAAGTTATTTTGGGACTTAATTAGTCGGTTATCTAAGGAAGGTATGGAATTGGTTGATTCTTTTTCATATTTAAAATAGATGGAATGTTAAATATTGTTTAATTTCTCTGCACGGGAGAATTGTGTAAAAATGGAGAAAGGATAAGAGTAATTTTTATTAAAAAGAAAGAAAAAATGTTATCCCCTTCCACACCTCCATACCACTGGGAGGTTTTTCATATTTTGGTGAATGTGATAAGCTTGCTATGAGCTATGGCTTTCCCCACCCTCGGCTTACCTATTGCCCAGATGTTCATATATAAATGTGAAACGAATATTGACTTGTCGTCGCAACATTCCTTCAACATTCAGATTCTTTTTTCTATCTATCATTCTATTTTTATTTCTCCTTCATTTCCTATCCAGGTCTATCATTCTTTCTACCCTCCTTTTTATCCATTTCATCCAATGCCTACCACTACAAAATCAACATTTTGCAGAAGTCTTTAGGGGAATAAAAACAAGATGATAATTAAATCTGTTGTCTGAGTGTTGCTTTTTCCACTTTTCCACTTATTTTTCACTGTTTGTCGGATTCTTCCAATCTATCAATCTATCTATCTATGTAAACAAAAGAAAGCTCCTACATAATGCCTTATAATTCCCGAGCTGACGTAGTTCGCTTGCTGCCTGAGCGGTATGATACTAAGTCTTACGCAAAGTTGGGCGGGTTTCGATCCCAGCTTCAAGCGTCCTACGGGTCTAGCCACACTGAACAGTTATGATACAACGAAACAGTCTGTCTGTGGATGACAATATATATATACACACACACACACATATATCTATATATATATATATATATATATATATATATTAGCAGCCAAATGATTAAAGAAAATAATTTATATAATAATGTAAACGATTGAATAAAACACTGATTATAAATATCTTTTTTTTAAATTGACTGAAAAGTTTCATAAAAAACAGATGTGACAAGGTCTTTTCTCGCAAGAAAAGATAATACAAGTCAGAGTGTAAATATTTTAAGAGAAAATGTAAAGAATTATTTTTGTGTGTAAAGGATCTTTGCATGAGTATGTCACTATGTGGTGGGAAGATACGTGGAGTCTTCAATAAGTTTACAGACTTTTTTCTGTACAAGCATTTAAAATTATCGTAGACTCTTAAAAATTTACTATGTTATTGCCATAAAGCTTATGAGATGACTGACCAATTTTTATGATTTCAGGTTTAAATGAACGGCTACAGCAGCAATTGGAATACACCCTACTAAAGCCTGATTGTCACAGCTGGTGAATTTCAAAAATGCAATCTGATACTAAGAACAAGATTCAATAAAATTCTGTTTTAAACTTGGAAAATGCCACAGAAACGTATGGAATGCTTCAGACTGCTTTTGAACCATATAAACTGATCAGCACCCTTCATATATTAATGTTAATTCTAATCACCCTAAAACCATAATAAAACAAGTCTCAAAAGCGGTAAATTTATGAATAAGTAAACTATCAGCAAATGAGAAAATATTCAAAGAGAGTAGTAAGATGTATATAGATGCCCTAAAAAATAGCGGTTTTTAGGAAGAGTTTAGGTATCTAGAAGAAAATATACCTAATGATATTAATAAAGAAAAAATAAGAAGTATGATCATAAAAAAGGAAAAGAAAAACTATATGGTTTAACCCCCCTTTTTGTAGACTAGCTAGTATAAATGTAGGTAAATATTTTTAGAAACTGATAGATAAGCACTTTAAACATGATAATATACTGCATAGAATATTTAATAGAAAAACGTTAAAAATTAGTTACTCCTCCACGAAAAATATTTTTCAAATAATCAATAATCATAATATAGAGATGATTAAGGAATTTCAGAACCGAACAAATAATAATAATAATAATAATAATAATAATAATAATAATAATAATAATCAAAATGAATGTAATTATAAAACTCGAAATGATTGCCCAATGAATGGATTATGTAACTTACATAATATAGTATATCAAGGAATTATTTACCCAAAAGAGAATATAAATGATAGAAAAACTTATATTGGAATTTCCTCCACGAAACGGAAAATTTGATACGCCAATCACAAATATTCTTTCTACCATGAACATCTGAAAAATTAAACTGCTCTATCTAAGCATTTTTGGGGTTTGAAAAATAA
>OY757906.1:135570574-135610574 GCA_963585895.1 Sepioteuthis lessoniana
AAAGAAATCTAACCTAACCTAATATTTGTGCTTCTGTATAAAACAAAGATAAGCTTACAAACTATCTATAATGAAGGTAAAAAAGATCGATTTTAGTCAATATATGATCATAAAAAAGAAGAAATAAGTAAATCTCTTTAAATTTGTGCAGTATTTTATGGTCATATTTACCTAGTGATGTGTATTTCCCGATCTCTGATTTTTAATAAAATCTACAGTAAAAACAGCCATCGAAAGATAACCATGACCCACACTCAAACCACATACATAAACCACATCGCTCTTCGCGCGGGTAAAATAGTGGCGTGTCCTGCTGAGGTTGAAGACCTGGCCTCAGTGTTTGAAAAATCAGCTACAGAGCTCAAACAACAAAAACTACTAAAATGCAAACAAACAATACAAATAGCGACATTTAACGTAAGAACCTTAAATAGAATAGGTCAACTACCAGAGCTGATTGCATCGGCCCTAGAACATAAGATAGACATAATATGAATACAAGAACACAGATACATGCACACCGAAGATATCAAATATCACGATACTGGCAAAGGATAGACGCTAGCCACTGTATCGGCATGGAAAAACTCTGTCAATGCCACAGTAGGAGGGGTAGGAATGCTTATAGGACCTAGAGCGTTAAAAGCACTTAGTAGCATTGAGAGAATACAACCTAGGATGTTGGCAGCTACGTTTAATGTCAACCCCAGAGCAACAATCATCTCCTGCTACAGCCCTACCAATGTTATTGAAGAAACTGAACTAGTCGCTTTCTACGATGAGCTATCCTCTCTAGTGCGTAGCATTCAGAAACACAACCTGCTAGTCATTGGCGGAGACATGAATGCCCAAATAGTGAAAAACGGAAACAACAAATACAGCCTACACAACATGTCAAATAGGAATGGACAACATCTAAACAGATTTCATGATAGAAAACCGATTAACATGCTTCAATACAAACTATCAAAAAAGGGAGGGAAAATTATGGACCTACACATACGCGAACAATAGTAAAGCTCAGATAGACTACACCTTATAAACCAGAAATGGAAAAATAGCGCAGTCAATTGCTCGGCATACTCCTCTTTCGAGGGTGTGTCCTCTGATCACCGAATAGTCACGGCAAAAATACGACTAAGCCTACGAAAAAATGCCACACGAACAGCGACCACCAAACACTATGACTGGGACCTTCTCAACAACAGAGATATAAGAGAAAAATATGTAGTAGAATTGAGAAACAGATTCGAGACACTATAAGAGAAGACGGAAAAAGGTAGCCCAAATGACGAATATGAGAATTTCGTCAACGCGCACCTAGAGGCGGCAGCGAAGTGAATTCCAACAAAACCTAGAACAAAATATAGAGTCCCATAGGAAACGTTAGCGGTGAGACAAAAACGTGCACAGATGAAAACAGCCTCCAAAGGCTATCAGAAGAACCCAACAAACACAAATACCCGAAAACTAAAAAAGGTACAATATCAATAAGCAGGCATATATATAAAGGAACAGACAGAATACATACAAAATCAGATAGATAAGATTAGAGACCCAGTGGAAGATAGGTGATCTAGGATAGCCTGGCAAATAATAAACGAAGTGAGTAGAAGGAAGAGCACAGCCAAAGCAAAATTAAAAGCTGCAAACCAACAAGAAAGAATAAAACTGTGGAAACAGCATTTCGAAAATCTTCTAGGAACCCCACTGAAAGTAACGCATGAACCAATCACCAGAATTATTAGTAAGCAATTGGACATTAAACTAGGACCGTTCACTCAAGAAGAACTCGACTCGGTTCTTAGAAAAATTAAAAATGAGAAAGCTGCAGGGCTGGACCAGATTTTCCCAGAAGTAAGGAAGACCAGACAATTCGACGACATACTGCTCCGACACTGCAACGCAGTCTATAATCAAAATACGATAGATAGATGGATGAAAGGATGTATCCCCCACTTCCCTAAAAAGGGTGACCTCGGATTAGCCAAGAACTACCGAGGCATAACACTTACATCCATAGCAGCCAAAATTTACAATGCCCTATTACGAAAACGCATAGAACCCAAAATCGACAACACCCTTAGGAAAAACCAAAATGGCTTCCGAAGAAATAGATCCACGACCTCACAAATATTGACCATCCGTAGAATCCTTGAAGGCGTACGGGCAAAAAACCTACAAGCGACATTACTATTTGTCGACTTGACCAAGGCCTTCGATTCCATTCACAGAGGAAAGATGGAGCAAATCCTACTAGCATACGGCCTACCAAAAGAAACCGTAGCAGCAATAACGATTCTCTATAGAAACACCAAAGTGAAAATACGTTCACCAGATGGAGACACAGAATACTTCGACATTGTAGCTGGATTACTACAAGGGGATACGTTAGCTCCATACCTGTTTATCATCTGTCTAGATTACGTGCTTAGAACATCGATTGATAAAATCAGAGAAAACGGCTTCGAGCTGACAAAGAAAAGAAGCAGAAGATACCCAGCAAAAACAATTACCGACGCCGACTACGCCGATGACATAACGATGCTGGCCAATACACCCAACCAAGCCGAAACACTACTGCATAGTTTGGAACGAGCAGCCACAGGCATTGGCCTCCATGTCAATGCACACAAAACGGAATATATGTGCTATAATCAAACAGGCGACATCTCCACACCAGACGGAATCTCTCTGAAACTGGTGACAAGTTCACCTACATAGGAAGCAGTGTCTCATCAACTGAAAAAGACATCGACACGCGGCTAACGAAGGCACGGACAGCTATCGATAGGCTATCGATCATATGGAAATCAGAACTGACCGATAAATTGAAATGCAGTTTCTTCCAGGCAGCGGTCATATCGATACTGCTGTATGGATGCACTACTTAGACGCTAACTAAACGGCTGGAGAAGAAGCTAGACGGCAATTACACAAGAATGCTGCAAGCAATATAAAACAAGTCCTGGCAGCAACACCCCACAAGGCACCAAACTATACGGCCATCTGCCTCTCATCACAAAAACTATACAAGTTAGACGAACCAGATATGCAGGACACTGCTGGAGAAGCAGGGACGAGCTTATAAGTGAT
This sequence comes from Sepioteuthis lessoniana, assembly GCA_963585895.1. Classification (NCBI taxonomy): domain Eukaryota; kingdom Metazoa; phylum Mollusca; class Cephalopoda; order Myopsida; family Loliginidae; genus Sepioteuthis; species Sepioteuthis lessoniana. The sequence goes on from OY757906.1 coordinate 135,573,671, forward strand.
GGACTCCTATGGACCCCACATATGGCCGGCCAAAAGCAGGACGACCAGCTCGAACATACATACAGCAGCTATGTGAGGATACGGGATGTAGCCCTGAAAACCTGCCAGAGGCGATGAATGATAGGGAAAAGTGGCGAGAGAGGGTCAGGGATATCCGTGCTGGTGACATGACATGATGATGATGACAGTAGAAATAGTTAGGGTTTCCTCATAAGATTTGGTTTAGCTGAGTTTGGTTTTATGACATATCAAACATTGAAGGTTATTTAAAGCGAAATCCTTTTTCTAAATGCATAATAAATATAATTTCTAAACACATTTTGTTGATAACATTTTTAAACGAGCCTGAACTCATTTTTTCACATACAGTCAAATTGGTTTTACTTATTGATCTTTACTTATTTCTATCTTATACGAATAATTCTATTGACTATTAATTATTTATTTGCACACAGTTAAATATTTTCAAATATTACTATTAAACACCAATAATTCAATTAAATAATTAAATAAATCTGCCACTTGCTTACACACAGTTAAAGGATCAAACAGTTCTATTTCACACAATTCAACTTAGCATAAGTCAAAAATTCAAATGGTTACTCGTATATCTCTGTATCACTAACAATTCAATTAAACATCACTCATTTGTTCACACAGTTAAATGATCAAACAGCTCGTTGGGGAAGTCTTGTCTCTCTGCAGAGATTGATTCGGTGTATTCGACATGTAATATAATGGCCGAGTGATTTCGTTTCATACCTTTAGGTTTAGTTAGGCTGAGAACCTTTCGGATCTGCACATGGGTTACTTAGGTGTCACATTAACACAGGTGTTCAGGCGCGGGCGGGCAGAACAGACGTGTCACTCAGAGATGTCACAATAGCCCTGAAGGGAAACGGGGCAAGCAAGTGCGAATGACGTCACGCACCGGAAACGCACGGAGGATTTGGGGAATTTTGAAGTCAGTTGAGTTGAGAACTGGACACCGAACGAGAAGGGTTGACTTTCGCTTGCTCGCGGAGGCCTTGGGCAGGTGTCGCACGAGATGGGTGGTGGGCAGATGAAAAAGCCAGAATTGAAAGAATGTGTATCTCTCTCCTTATGTCGAAGAACCTTTAAACTCAAAGGTAATGAAAAGTTTCGTACCTGAACAAAGAAGTCGTAAGTGTTTTTCGTGTTTCGAGATTTCTATGTTCTATATATATATATATATATATATATATATATGGACGTTATATGTCCATTTCGCATAGCCGTATCTGGATATATTTCGTACAGCACATAGTTAAATGTAAAACAGTTCTATTTCAGACAATTCAGTTTAGCATAAGTACACCGATTAAGTGTCAAAGAGTTCTATTTGACCAGAATATTTCAGGTGCTACCACTCAGGGTCAAAGTGGACCTGGGGGTGATGGCAATAAAGAAGTACTCTTCATTTCCTAAAGCTCTTGCATTACTGGAGTCTCATCATCATACTTATTAGTGTTGTATCCAGGACTCTCGTTGACGGGTAGTTTTACCCCTCCACTGAGATGCATTCGGTGTATACTGCAGCCCCAACCGCCTGGGCCATCAGTTATTCGTTTACACACAATTTAATGAAAAACAGTTCTATGTCAAACAATTCAGTATAGCATAAGAACTGCCAGACAGTTCTATTTGACCCAAGTGGACCAAACAGAGAAGGAGTATTATATATTCTCCAAAGCTTCAGCTTTCCTGTGTGTCATATTCAGGACACTCGTTGGCGGGTAGTTTTACCCCTCTATAGAGATGCAGTCAGTGTATTCTACAAACCCAACCGACAAGGTCATCCTAGTAAAACATTTATTTACTAACTCCTTTATAACAGTTTTTGTAATATATCAAGATTTTCAATCAAAATCAATGATAACGTCACCATTTGATCAGAAGAAACAGCTAAAACCATTTGTATGTAAATATGAACGTCCTGTTTTAGTGAACTGGTTATCGACCAATGCTAGATAGAAAATTTATTCTGTTTGGTGACAGTGATAGTCATGTATTACTTTCCACCAGAAATAATGTTGAAATAATTGTTCGAAAGAACGTGAGAGTGAAAGGGCCATCTTACAGGACCCTATGTTCTTTTATTCCTAACATATAGATGAACACATGTCCACCTAAGAAGAATATATAGTACTTGGTGGAGTCAAAGGTTTTTCAGTATTTTGTACGGCTAGTTAGCGGTGTATATCATGTAAATGAAGCAGTTCAAGTTGTGCAAGGTACCTGTTGCAGTTACTAGTATCGTGGCAGTTGGTGCGCTGACACGTTATGCATTTCTTCCGAGTATAATTTGAAAGCCACACAGATGAATATATAGCGTCGAGAGAGCAACCAAAAACATTTGTTGTGCGAAAGTTGATCACATTGCAGAAACCTGATGGTTGAAAAAATGTCACTTGGTTTGCAAGAACCTTGACGATAAAGCAGTATAAGGTAAGGCTTAAAATCGTCGATTCCGTGGCTGTGTTGCAAGCCGTAGAGGCTAATCCAGTGTGTAGCACTTAGTGAGTAACAGGAAAGATCAACATCTCACAGTCCAGTATGGTTTGTACCGTTCACGACCTCGGCAAAATCATGCGATGTTGGGGAATTGTGTTTCTCGTTACCAAAACACTTCAAAACATTTGACCCGTCCTAGTAGGAAAGAAACTGATCCCATAAATACGATAGCATATGGGCCGGAATGCGAAAAAAAAAGAAGAAAAAAATAAAAAATAAAAACAAAAACAAACAAAGAAGTTAAATGATAAATAAAAGAGAAAACTTTTGTTTGTATAAGCTTTATTTCGTTTTCACTATCAGCATTCAGTTAAAAATGTATTATTTCTTTTCGTCGGTAGTCAGGCTTGTTCGTTATGTTAGAGACCTCGTCGAGAATGAATGTCAAAAGTCCTGAAAATACACATAAAATATAGATTTAGATATTGACATTGTTTCAAATGTTTATTTTTGCTGAATAAATTTTAAGATAAAAAACTTTAAAACTGATTTATTATGATTAAACTTATCGACCATGTTCACTAAAGATATTCTTTCTCTCCATATATATATATATATATATATATATATATATATATATATATATATATATATATAAGGTTCTTTGTTCATTTCATTATTCCCTTAGCCAAACGTAGCTGTCAACAAACCAAAGAATAGATAGAACATGTTATGACGTTATTATCTTCCGAAATAACATGATCATTTAAAATGAAAAATAACGCTATGACTCGGGAAATTTAGCAGCAGTAGGAACTCTAAAATAAGACAGCACGAATACGAGTTGTTTTTTTGTTGTTTCTGCGTCCGATTCTTATGAAAGACACTCACTAATTGGTCCTTGTACCCAATAATGTACATTTTAAAATTTATTCAATAAATATGGGCACACACTCTCGCACGGCGAGGTATATATATATATATATATATAAAGTAAGATGAAAAGAGGGATAAGATAAATATGAATACTTATTTTATGCTTTCATTTTTCTTTTAATTGTTCTCAACTAGTTATAAAATTTGGTCACCGTTAGGAAAAACGTTTTTGTGAAAAAGGCTTCAAGAATGTTTTTCAAATAGTTTGAAAAATACTTGATATACTCTCTGAGAAGCGACGAAAATGGGCAGGAGAAATACACTTCTCTCAAGCGGGTGAAATACTCTGGCGAGGGAATTAACGGCTGCCACCTGCGTAATGCAAGGCTCTTCTAACGAATTGAGCACTCTCGTATCTGATAGCGCAAAATTTAAACAAATGAAAGCTAATACAAATGTGTCATAAATCCTCAGCTGACGTATGTCACCAAAATGGCTGAGTGGTGAGATATCAAGTCTTTCGTAAAGTTAGGAGGGTTTCAATCCGAACTTGAAGCGCCCTGCGTGTCTAACCACACTAAAGAGGAGTGATACAACGAAACAGTCTGTCTGTGGATGACTATATATATATATATATATAAATTTCGTTGAACATAATAGAGATTTTCTGTCTACATATTTTCTAGTTGATATTTTCATATTGCCGTACTGATTTTATAGTATTCGGTTGGAATTGATTGATATATTTTCCATAATTGTTTATTTCCCAAGTACTTTCTGTCCGACTTTGGGCCATCATCAGGAGAGGATGTATTACAAAAGCGATGCAACTTTTGTATGTACACTACTACTTTGTAAGAAAAAGAGCATCTGGGCTGTTGCAGTGTGTAGCGTTTACTTTTAAAATTGTTCTATAATTAGTGTCAGTTGCTAAAGAATTTAAGTAAATTAGCACTGGTTTGAAAATTAATTCTGTTAATTTGGGGTTGCATATTTCTAATACTACAAAATCAATACGGCAATATGAAAGGATCAACAAGAAAATATGTAGACAGAAAATCTCTATTATGTTCAACGAAATTTGTATTAATGAAGAAATGCTGCCAAAATACACACACACACACACACACACACACACACACACACACACACACACACACACAGAGACACGTACACACATTTATATTTATATATATATATATGTGTGTGTGTGTGTGTGTGTGTGTGTGTGTGTGTGTGCTTGTGTGTGTGTTCCATTCATCTTTTATTGTCCTGATTTTCTCTATCTCGTTCATCCTTCTGTATCTACCTTTCTCTAGAGCTATCCATGTTAATACCAGTCTGAACATTACTATTAATAGCTTTCGGTTATATGCACGTAACTGATTATTTTGTATGGTTTCTAAAAATTGTCCTCATATCAAAGAGTATTAAAATTCATTCTGAAGTCTTAAGATTGGTAAGAGTTAATGAAACTTAAATTTAATTACTCACGTTTTAATGAAATCCAGATTGACGGAATCCTTGTGTAGTGGGACTAATAGATGTTGCTGTTGTTTAATAAAGCCCATACAAACCGCCATGGCCGTAGCCCCAACCACCAAATCCTACGGTATGAGGGACTGCGTGGCTTGTGTGGCTATAAGTCGCTGCGGCTGGGTAACCAAATCCATGTCCCCATCCTCCGAAGCCATGTCCCCATCCTCCGTTTCCATGTCCCCATCCTCCGAATCCATGACCCCATCCTCCATAGCCTACTACATGAGGGACAGCGTGAGAGGTATGGCTAACTGTTGTAGCGGCTGGGTAACCAAATCCATGTCCCCATCCTCCGAATCCATGACCCCATCCTCCGATTCCATGACCCCATCCTCCATAGCCTACTACGTGAGGGATAGCATGGGATGAATGGTGGCTATAGGTGGTGGCTGCTGGGTAACCAAATCCATGTCCCCATCCTCCGAAGCCATGTCCCCACCCTCCGAAGCCATGTCCCCATCCTCCAATTCCATGTCCCAATCCTCCGAATCCATGACCCCATCCTCCATAGCCTACTACATGAGGGACAGCGTGAGAGGTGTGGCTAACTGATGTCGCGGCTGGGTAACCAAATCCATGTCCCCATCCTCCGAATCCATGACCCCATCCTCCGATTCCATGACCCCATCCTCCATAGCCTACTACGTGAGGGATAGCATGGGATGAATGGTGGCTATAGGTGGTGGCTGCTGGGTAACCAAATCCATGTCCCCATCCTCCGAGGCCATGTCCCCATCCTCCGATTCCATGTCCCCATCCTCCGAATCCATGACCCCATCCTCCATAGCCTACTACATGAGGGACAGCGTGAGAAGTATGACTAACTGTAGTAGCGGCTGGGTAACCAAATCCATGTCCCCATCCTCCAAAGCCATGTCCCCATCCTCCAAATCCATGACCCCATCCTCCGATTCCATGACCCCATCCTCCGAATCCATGACCCCATCCTCCATTGCTTACTACATGAGGGACAGCATGAGAAGTATGGCTAACTGTAGTCGCAGCTGGGTAACCAAATCCATGTCCCCATCCTCCAAAGCCATGTCCCCATCCTCCGATTCCATGTCCCCATCCTCCAAATCCATGACCCCATCCTCCGATTCCATGTCCCCATCCTCCGAATCCATGACCCCATCCTCCGTAACCTACTGCATGAGGAACAGCATGAGAGGTGTGGCTAACTGTTGTAGCAGCTGGGTAACCAAATCCATGACCCCATCCTCCGAATCCATGGCCCCAACCTCCTAATCCATGGCCCCATCCACCGAAGCCTAGGCCTGAGTAACCAAATCCATGGCCCCACCCACCAAAACCAATTGGATGGTGTACACCGTGGGTTGTATGGCTAACTGATGCTGTTGCTGGGTAGTGTAGACCATATCCTCCCCAAGTTCCTGAAATATTGAGAAATATGTATTAAAATAGAAACATACCCAGTGAAATTATATCTAGGTTTGAGCCATGATCAATTTCCGTTTTTAAGAACAATTTATAAGAATTCATTTCAAACTTCCAATGTTTCCAAAGCAAACGCAAATTTCCTGATTAAGATTGCAAACATCGGTAATTCTGATTATTTCCAAAGCGTTTTCTTTGCAGGCAGATAAATGATCTGTTTCTCAAGAATATCATTACACCAGATGAAAAGATTCAGAACCAGTCATATCTATCTATCTATCTATCTATCTATCTATCTGTTTCTGAATCTTTCTCTCGCTCTCTCTCTCTCTCTTTCTGACTCTCATACCCTTTCTCTTTTCACACACACACACACACACACACACACACACACACACACACATATATATATATATATATATATATATATAGATAGATAGATAGATAGATAGATAGAGAGAGACAGAGAGAAATATACTAAAAGTATAAAGAAAATTATAATAAATGTAGATTGTCTGGAAGAAAAAAATTGGATCGTCAATAACACCAAATTACTTAATAGCTGCACAAAAATCTGATTTTATTTTAAGTGTAAATCACTGAACATTCTCAGCCATTTATCATGTTTTTTTATAATTTGTTTTCCTGTATTTACAGAAATTTTCATATTTATATAATCAATAATTTTGATGTGTGCGTATAATGTTGTCACGGGAAGAAACGTCATGCCACTCGACAAATTCTTTACAACAGAAATAAAATTGATTGATCACTTTTTTACGTATTTCTCACTGATGATTGGGTTTCACTTGAAACTAAAAATGATGAACTTTAAGAGTTCAAAATTTGAATAATATACATTTTAGATCTACTCCGACATAGTAGCATCGATGACTTTATATATATATATATATATATATATATATATATATATATATATATATATATATATAAAATCAGATTTTATATATATATATATATATATAAAATCAGATTTTATATTATATATATATATATATATATATATATATAGATAGATAGATAGATAGATGTATTAGTCTGTGTGTATTAATTATGTATATGCATATTGGTTTTGTATATAAGAACTAATTGCTACTTACCAGGGAAGATGCCATATGCTGAACTGCAAAGTGCAAACACTGCAACGATATAAAACAATTATAAAGTAAGCAAAAAAAAATCTAACGGTATCTTAAGTATCAAATAGATAATTTATATTTTTTCATTGCTTTTTTTAAAATCTTATTCCTGCTTTTCCATAAGATTACAAAATTCTAGTTCAGCATACACAATATCTGTTTAAATGCTGAGCGTGAATGTGAAATAAAAGTATTTAAAAAGGACGACAAATTACAGAATTAAGAAAACGAGCTAAAATTTACGAATTTAGCGGAAATATTTTTCATGAAATGTTTCGAGAATTTAACACAATTTTAGCATCTACTGGAATCTTTTCCGTTCTTTAAACAAATTACGTGGCGCATTCAACAAGTTTCCAGACTTTTTTTTGTACAGGCATTTAAAATTGTCGTAGTCCCTTGAAAATTCAATATGTTATTGCTATACATCGTATGAGATGACTGGCCAATTTTCATGATTTCAGCTTCAAATGAACAGCTACAGCAGCAATTGGAATACACCCTACTAAATCCTGATTGTCACAGCTGGTGAATTTCAAAAATGAAATCTGGATGTGAGGAAGAACGATGCGCAATAAAATTCTGTTTTAAACTTGAAAAAAATGCCACAGAAACGTATAGAATGCTTCAGACTGCTTTTCGAGCATGTTGCATGAACCGAGCATCAGTTTTTGAGTGGCATAAGAGAATCAAGGAAGGCCGGGAGTCTATGAGGGATGATGAGAGTTGTAGGAGGATTAAGGAAGTCAATACAACAGAGTTGGTTGGCCAAAGGGTTAGGGTTAGGTTTACTATTTTGAGGTTTTAAGGGAGTTCAGGAAGAGATTGCGTCGGAAGAGGCCAGCATTCTTCAAATCGGGTCAGTGGCATTTCTAATAGGACAATACACGAGTCCACAACTTCATCCTTGTCACAGACTATTTGACCAAAATGGGCATCAAGATAGTTCTTCACCGTCCCTATAGTCCAGACCTTTATCCTCCGTTTACTATATATCATCATCATCAAGTCGGGCTGATAACATTGAGTTCCCTATCTCTCTGGGAAACCAGTTTTCCCTATCGTCTGCCGCTCCTGGCCAGTCTTCTAGACAGCAACCTGCGTCCTAACAGAGCTGATGCATGCACTTTCTTGCTGTCAGGCCAACACTGCCGATTCTATGAGTAGTGGCCCACAGGAAACGCCTGTTTGTCTTGCTCGAATAGTTTGTGAGGTGGTGGTAAGTAGCCGTACAGCTGCTGTTTTATCGGGTGATACTTCCGGGATTGATTAAAAGAGTTCGTAACTTTCTTGTGTTGTTTCCATCGAGGTTTTTTCCGCGCATTTCCTTAGTGGTGCACCTATACAGTAGCACTGACTGGAAAAAATGCTCAGAAAGATCAGATATCCATACAATCAACCACCTGTCAATAGCAATCTACAGCATTTATATGCGTACGATGACATTGCTTCCAGTACATGAGATATTGCTGGCAAGACATGTGAAATGGTTCACTAATTTCGAAGGTTTCTTACTCTAAGTGGATATGGCTCCTTCTTTAAAATACATCAACTTATATATATATATATATATATATATATATATATATATATATATATATATATATACTTACCAACCCCTTCGCTTTGGCAGGATATGATACACGGTCAATTTTTAAGCGGAGTTTAACAGGTTTGAATTCAGCGTTTTCCTTTTCCTAGTCTAGTTGCCTCACCAAGGCTGAAGAACCAAGTCTGTCCTACTATTTACCCATAGCTGGAGGGAGAATAATTGGACTCATACCTTTCCCAAGGGTATTAGTGCGATGTGAAATGCAGTCTCGTCCATTTCCTAGGACGATAACCATTACACCCCGGGCACCTGATTATATATATATATATATATATATATATATATATATATATATATATATTCTATAGGTTAATATTGATAACAATTGAAAGTAGGGGTTAAAAACAAACGAAGAGCATGTATATGATATATTACTTACATGCAGCCACAGTGAAAACAGATGCCAGCATATCGTTTGCTCTTTATGAAACCTGTTGAATAAAAAGAATCAAACATTAATTTCGAAATGTAAAACTTTTCTTAAATTTTCTTTAAACTTTCACTTCCTTTAAATAAAAGTTACCATAATTAATGACCCCCAACGAATGTCCTGATATATAACACTAAACAATCTGATGGTGAGGTTACAGTACTGCTGGAGCTTTAGGGAATGTGGAGTACTCCTTTATTGTCATTACTCCCAGTTCCACTCTGGCCCGGACTGGTAGCACCTGATTGAGTCCTATCTATGGGTCAAATAGAACTTAACTGTAGTTTCGAAAATTCACTATTTTCGCATTTAAACTGCATATGCTACACTGAATTGCTCGAAATAGAACTGTTTTTGACATTGAAACTGTATTAACACTAAAGGAATTTTTTTGAAATAGAACTTTTTGACTAAACTGAATATCTTGAAATAAAAATGTTTTTGATAGTTAAACTGTGTACTCATCTAAACTGAATAGTTTTAAAAAGAACTGATTATTTGTATAAAAATTGAATTGGTGTTAAATAACCTACATAGGTTGATATGCCATGGAGCCTAAACTACCAAAAAGCTAACTATAATTAAGACCAGCCCTGCTGGCTGAAGATTCAGTTGACCACACCGCTGTAGAAAGTTAAAAACCCTCGCCTAATTGCGAGTATCCTAGATATGACATTTAAATTAATCTGATTGTGAGTTTTCAATCCTGGAGATTCAGAGAATTCAGTTGCATCACACCCAGGTTCATTCTGAATCAGAGTAATAGTGCATATCGGGGTCTTTAGCAAAACTTGTAATATATATATATATATATATATATATATTTGTGTGCGTGTGTGTGTGTGTGTGTGTCTCTCTCTCTCTCTCTCTCTCTCTTTTTATATCACTCTCTGTCGTTTTCTCTATCTCAGTTTCTGTCACTGACTCTCTCTCTCTCTCTCTCTATATATATATATATATATATATATATATATATCACTTAGATCTATCTAGAACTGGCATCGATTATGACATGTGATAAACTAAGTTACCAAAATCTGTTTGCTCTATCTGTTATCCTAACAGAGCTTTAGATGCACTTTATCACCTTTAGTGATCTCACTTTGTTTAGAAATATATCAAACTATATCACACACACACACACACACACACACACACACACACACACACATGCATATATGTAGTAATAATGTTTAGTACAAGAATGCAGCTTTTCAAAAGTTTCACCTTTGTGAATTTCGTGGCTCCATTGTTTACAGTAAAGCTGTAGACTTCAATGGGATTTTCTACCCGCTTTTTGACAAAAATCAAATCAATCCATGAGAAGCCTCTTAATCTGATATTTTACAAAAATTCACATAAACAATCAACAGCAAATATTATGTTTTAGATGAAAATGTTCAAACACTGGTGCAAAACGAGGATATAGAATCTAACACGAGCGTATCGACATTATAAAGAGAGTAATGGTTTTCGAACTAGTTTGGTAGAGTTTTACAATGAGGAAATTAGATCCACAGTTGATTTACTTATATGCCAGTACACCCGATCATCGAGTCTTAGAAAACCATCACTGTATCTCCTGCTGAAGGCTTAGAACCACACAAAAGCTGTGTCATGGGTTTGATAGTAAACTGCATTTGATAGGCTCCAGTTCTGGAATCTGGGGAGTATGAAGTACCGATTGATTGCCATTACTCCAAGAACCACTCTGATTTGGAGAGGTATTTGCTGCTAGGATGCCATCTAGGTGTTAGTCTATTTAAAATTGTTTTTATTCTCGATATTTTATTACTAGATTGTTTGCATGAAGAATAAGTATTTGATACTATTTGAAAACTGCGTGCAAGCAAATGACTATGATAATATAGGAGTATTTGAAATCATATAGCTGAAAATTATCTGTATTAGATAAGAATACTTGATAGCATATAATTGTGTGCAAAAAATGACCCTAGAGAAGCAACAACACAAAAGAAACAAATAAAAATGTACAATGAACGAGGTTCGTAATCATCTAGGCATAAAATAACCATAAACGGGATGACCTGCTGTTAAAATCAACCAATCAGATGCCAGTGTTTCATACCATGGTCTGATTTGTAAATATCATTTAGAACTTCATGTTGTGCAAAAGTAAACAATATATAATCTTGCTGATAACTACAAATGGGGTTGATTCTCACTGAGTGCACTTTACGTGTAGTCATCAACCGAAACTATGGTTCAATTAGGAGATAATTACATAGCAGCCAATTTTGCATTCAGAATCTACCAAATGTATATTTTTCGTCTGTATCAGTGATATTTCAACAAATTGAAATAACTAAATCGTTTTCCAATAAAATAAACATCATGATAAAGTTGATACTTACCAGAGACGAGATGACCAATTGATTGCAAGTGAATCCGGACACTACCGACGAAGGAAGAAAACGGAGTTATTTTATAGTAAAAACTAGCACACCCACTCAAATTAAAAGCAAACTGAACATCCTTTGAAGTTGCTGCTAAATTTAAAATCATCTTTACACTGTGGGAAGAGCACTGATCAACAGACTTTCTCCAATTTTAATCAGCATATAACCACTTTTAAATGCACCTTTTTAAGATGTGGTTTCAAACACTTTGATATATGTGAAATATTCTAATTTAATAGAAAATTATACTTTTGCATTTTGTTTAAAATTACAAACAAAAAGTGATCTAAGTATTGTTGCGATAATGGTTACTAAAAATGCATGATAAGGCGAACAAAACGAGACAGAAAAACCTTGCTATGGAGTGGATTGAAGACGAAAAGGCATATGATATAGTCGCACAAAGCTGGATAATAAACTGTCTCAAAATGTACAAGATATCCAGTGAAGTCATAAAATTTATCGGAAACACCATGGAAAACTGGAGAGTGGAATTAACAGCAAGAGGTAAAAAACTACAGTCAGAAATAAAAAAAAAAGAATTGGAAACCCTAATACAGGCAGTGAAGATATACAGTGTCATGATAATAGTAAAAGGCAGAAAACGACATAGGAAAAAAAAATAGCACTATCAAATTAAGACAAAATCAGAACTTTCGAAGCAATGAAAACCTATAAAGACTTGGGAACATTGGAAGTGGACACAATTAAAAATGCGGAGATGAAAGAAAAAAAGAAAAAAGAATACCTCAGGAGAACGAGACAACTACTCGAAACCAAAAACAAAACAAAAAAACATAGCAGAAATCTCATCAAAGAGATAAATACCTGGGTTGTTACCCTCGTAAGATACTCGAGATCATTCTTAACGTGGACTAGAGAAGAACTCCAACAAACGAACCAGAAAAAAAAAAAACTCACGATGATGCATAAGGCCTTACATCCCAGAGATGACGTAGACAGACTGTATGTGTCCAGAAAAGAGGGAGGAAAATGGATGTGCCAGCATTCAAGATAGCATCGATGCATCAATACAACGACTAGAAGACTACATGAAAAAGCGCAGAAGAAGACTGATTACAGCGTCCAGAAACATTACAGAAACACAACCATCGACAGAACAAACATAAAAACTGAAAACAAAAATTGGATGAAAAACAAGTGCATTGGCATTGCAAGCGACAAACAAGAGAAATCTCACGCAAGAAAACTTGTTCGTGGCTAAGAAAGGGAAACCTTTTGAGAGGAACTGAATCACTTCTGAAAACAGCACAAAACAACGCCATTAGAACTATGTCAAAGCTAGAATAAATGAGATGCAACAAAATAGCTGATGTAGATAATGTGGCGATTGACATGAAGGGATCAATCACATAGTAAGCGAACGCTATAGATTAGAGCAAAGATAATATAAGACTAGACACGATGTGTGGGCAAAGTTATCCAGAGTGAATTGTGCAAGAAGTTTAGATTTGACCATATAAACAAATGGTATATGCCCAACACAGAATCTGACCAAGAAAATGAAAAGCACAAAATTCTCTGGGATTTTGAGATAAAAACGGAATGCTTAATCTCGGCCAGACGACCAGACCTAGGGATAGTCAACAAAAAAAGGGGGGGAACTTTAGGAATAGTGGACGTTGTCGTTCCGGCTGACCACAGGGGGAAACTGAAAGAAAGCGAATATATATATATATATATATATATATATATATATATATATATATATATATATATATATATATATATATATATATATATATATATATATATATATATATATATATATATATATATATATATATATATATATATATATATATATATATATATATATATATATATATATATATATATATATATATATATATATATATATATGTGTGTGTGTGTGTGTGTGTGTGTGTGTGTGTTCCCGTGGTGTAATGGTTATCGTCGTAGGAAATGGACCCGGCGACATGAGTTCAAATCCTGGACGAGGCTGATTGCATTTCACATAGCACTAATACGCTTGGGAAAGGTATGAATCCAATACTCCTTCCTCTAGTAGGGCAGACTAGGTTCTTCAGCCTTGGTGAGGTAACTAGTCTAGGAGAAGGAAAAACTCTGAATTCAAACCTGTTAAACTTCACTTAAAAAAATTGACCTAGTGTCATATCCTGCCCGAGCGGAGGGGTTGGTAAATAGGATATATATATATATATATATATATATATATATATATATATATATATATATATATATGAAAGCAGTATATGGCATTACATCACATTTAAGGTTTGATATAACATCAAAACAAAAATATAACGTAACCCACTCTAAATCTAGCCAAATTGTATAGAGAATAGTTAACTGAAGCAACAATTGTTTTCCCTGGATTTGTATTATAAAGTTTGGCTTCTCTGTTTAATGACATAACAATGTTCATGGGTTATTTAATGCAAAAGCTATCCTTATAGAAGAACAGTAGTGATAGTATTTAACCCATAGCTAAGTTTGATGTGGTTTCTTTGCTTAAAGGCATATCAACCTTCACGGGTTATTTCATACCAAAGCCATCTTTGTAGAAGAACACGAGTCATACTATTTAACCTATAGCTTGGTTTGATTTGGCTTCTTTGCTTAAAGGCATATCAACCTTCATGGTTTAAATAATGCCAAAGCTATCCTTGTAGAAGAACAGTTGTGATAGTATTTAACCTATAGCTATGTTTGATTTGGTTTCTTTGCTTAAAGGCATATCAACCTTCATGTTTTATTTAATGCCAAAGCCATTCTTGCAGGAGAACAGTAGTGATAATGTTTAATCCATAACGGTGGAATAAGAGGATCTATACCTTTCCCAAGGGAATTTGTCCGGTAGTATTATCAGTTCTTTGAACCGATATAATAACTTCCGAATTGAAACTATATAACAGTATGCAAGCAAATGATTATTTAATACGAATATAATTGTGTAGAAGTTATTAATATTATATAGGAAGACATGATAATATATAATTGAGAGCAAGCAATTTCTAATTGACAAGTAAAAACAAAAATAATTGCAATGAGACGTTGAAAGTACAGCAGTTATGATTATAATCTAATAAATAAATTTCCGCCGTGAATTCAGTACAGAAGTATATATATATATATATATATATATAAAGGTGATCCGAAAGGTCACTTTTCATTTACTACTTCATCTTTCCCTAGATTGCTCCACTTTACCCTTGATCCGTACCTTATAATACTGAGTGTTAAGCAAGCTAGCATCAAGTAACATTTTTGGAATCTTTGTTATGATTTGATCTGGGATTGAACCCTGGTGTCCTTGGCCAATGGTGAACAGTCTCCGACAAGTTCAGTATATCTATATTGCAAAATGATGGCTAACATATCACCCAGAATAAAAAAATTGCTGTATATTTTAGTCTAATCTATATTCTTTAAAACAAGTTTCCAACGAAAAAATAAGCCTTTTTTTATTCCTTCAGCATAGGAATACTTCGACTGAATTGTTAGGGAATCGCTCATGATGCTCTTACCTAGATTATTATTTGAAAGCTTGATTTAATTCAGAAAATCTTTGAGGGCCCAAGTAAGTGGGAATCGGCCAGGGCCAGATCTGGATACTAAAGAGGATGTAATAGCCATTAACAACTAAATTGGCGGATGGTTTTCACTGTACTTGTTTTAGTATGAAACCTTGTGCTCTGGCTTAAACAATTTAGGAACCCAAAGATATCTGATGTTAAGTAAAATAAATGCTCACTAATGGATTAGCTAAATCTTTTATTTGGTACGTAGTGTAGATTATTTTGAAAAGATTTAGACCGTTGTACACAATAGTGTGATTGTTGCGTGGAGATGAAGTCAACTCGGTGTAATTAATAGGTAGTAACGCCATATGAAAGCTAGGTCCTCATTGGAGAAATTTTTAAAGTCATGAGATCAAATTCTACAAATTAGAAGTTACATATTAACTTTGAAGTTTTTTTGTTCGAGCAAGCGAAGCTGTCACACCTATAGTCCTATTTTTCCTCCAATAGTCCAAAGGCACCTTCCGGTTTGTAAAACTGGTTATTACTACGACATTCTTAAAAAAACTTAGCTCATTTATAAACATCATTTGTATAACCTCAAAAGGAATATTTTTGCAAGATTAAAATAAGTTTTGCTATACAGCAAAATAGTTTAGAGTTTCTAGTTATGGAAAAAAATATGAAAAAAATTATTTTATTTCAAAAGTACTCACCTTTGTAATTGAATGAATCTCACACACACATATATATATGAAATTGATTGAAAAAAAAAGATGAATACACACACACACACACACACACACACACACACACACACACACATATATATATATATATATATATATATATATATATATATATATATATATATATATATATATACGTGGTACATTCAATAAGTTTCCAGAATTTTTTGTACAAGCATTTAAAATTGTCGTAGACTCTTGGAAATTCAATATCTTATTGCTATATATCTTATGAGATGACTGACCAATTTTTATGATTCCAGATATAAATGAATAGCTACAGCAGCAATTAGAATACGCCCTCCAAAAGCCTGATTGTCACAGATGGTGAATTTCAAAAATGCAATCTGGATGTGACGACTCTTTAGAAGAAGGATATGCAATAAAATTATGTTTTAAACTTGGAAAAAAATGCCACAGAAACGTACAGAATGCTTCAGACTGCTTTTGGAGCATGTTACATGAATCGAGCATCAGTTTTTGAGTGGCATAAGAGAATCAAGGAAGGTACGGAGTCTGTGAGGGATGATGACTGGTGTGGGAGGAGTAAGGAAGTCAATAGACCAGAGTTGATTGGCTAAAGGGTTAGGGTTAGGTTTACTATTTTGAGGTTTTAAGGGAGTTCAGGAAGAGATTTTGTCGGAAGAGGCGATCACTCTTCAAATCGGGTCAGTGGTATTTCCACCAGACAATGCACCAGTCTACAACCCCATCCCTGTCACAGACTATTTGACCAAGATAGGCATCAAGAAAGGTCGTCACCCTCCTTATAGTCCAGACCTTGCTCCCAGTGATTTTTGCTTATTTCCTAAACTCAGAGGCTGTCGTTATGAGACAATTGAAATGATGAAAGAAGCTGTGACAAAGGTCATTGACACGCCCACACAAGAGGACTTCCATGGGGCCTTCCAGAAGTTGTTGGAACGACACAACAAGTGCATCACAGCCGGAGAAGATTACTTCGAAAGGGACTAGAGTTTCATGTGTGTACTGTCAATAAAAGTGCCCATACGAAAAAAGTCTGGAAACTTATTTAATGATCCTCGTAAATATTATTATCACCTAATTTACTACAGTTTATAAAAGATTCGACAAGCTTATTACAACTGATACTATTCGTCCGTGTGTTTTTAATGCTCTCGTCTCTGCTACTTAGTAGACGCTATTGTCTGCCTTGTTCAAACGCTGCCGTCTACCCTAAACAAAGCCTACAGTCTGCAAGATCTTTTCTCAAACCATTCCCCCCTCTTCTCTTTTCTTTTTTCTTCTTTAATTCTATCTCGCTGGTCAATTTATTTGTTTCTTTCAAAGGTTTTTAAATTGGGAGTTAGTGTCAGTCAAATTCGTCCTTGAAAAAAAAAGTGTACTCTATAAACCGTTACAGAAATAATACTGGTCTACTTCCGACAACATCAAACCGTCAGAATAGAAAACTCCAAACAATAGAAATTCTTCAAGTCATTCATATGCAGTTGCATTTCATTTAAGGAACCAGGAGAGATAAAAAGAAAACAATGAATACACGTTGCAATTCTTGATTATTTTAATATTCAATCCATAGAAAATTGGTTTGAGGATGATAAATCATTTTTTAGAACCATAATACATCTTGTTATAGAGCAAAAGGGATTAAAGCTTTTTTTTTGTTCAGGAAAGGCACTTAACAATCAATGGCTTGGTCAGTAAACTGTCTGGATCTAAAGCAAAATCTATGGAGTAATTATTTAATGGCTTGTAAGAAAATTTGGTGCAGATTTTTGATTTACCCTTGAATATCAATTTCATCAAGTTTTCCTTACATAAATCCTTTTTCATTTAAACAGTTTTCAAAGGTTTTCTCACAAATATTTTCTTCTATTTTAACTCATTTATTTTCCAAACATCGACAACTTTTGGGTCCTGTCAGAAAACACGCAACATCAAGACACCCCTATTTATATAAAGGTTTCTGTCGTATTGTCCGAGCGTTTGACAATGAATTTGGTCAATTCATCCGTTTTTAATTTCAGTTAAAGACTAAGAATTTAAAAAGAAAAAAGAAAAAGCTGTGATTATTTTTTTAATTAAGAAATTTCACTTCTTACACTTTAATGAAAAAAGAAATAGGCGTTTTTTAACTTTTGTAATAATGTTTTTGAGAGAGGTGTAAATCCAACCTTCTCCATATTTTACTGCATAACAATGTTTTTATCAGTACTACGCATCGATGGTAAACAGTTAAATTTTTGTAATGATGTCCTTGAAATTGGCATTAATCTAATCTTCCCTGAATGTTGTTACTTTTGTGGGCACTGGATGCCGTCCTGAAGACATTCAAAAATGATAGATGAGAGATACGGATGGCGAAAGAGTGTCTTGGGAGTCCATGCTGTCAGTGCGACTTCATAACGATGATGATTATAATATATATATATATATATATATATATATATATATATATATATATATATATATATATAGATAGATAGATAGATATGTGTGTGTGTGTGTAGATAGAGATAGATAGATAGATTGATAGAGAGAGAGAGAGAGAGAGAGAGAGAGAGAGAGAGAGAGAGAAACAACCATAAATTTGTAAATCTTCCATCATTTTTTAGTATAAAGCTAATTTACTTCTATAACAAAGACCTGTGGATTTTATTATTGAATATTTCTTTATAGAATATTTAACAATCAAAACGGATCTAATTAGATATCATTTTTCACCAAACTCTACAGCACTGAAATTCTATTACCAAGGAAAAAATCATGATTTGCTTAAAAATATACGTACCTCAAAGAGTTTTGTGTAGGTGTGAACTTTAAGTAGACACATTCTCTGAGTATTAATTTCTTGTACAGATTGACAGAACTAATCAGCCTGACACAGGGGAATATGAAAAGATTGATATTGATATAAGCACACTGAGATAGATATATAGATAGATAGATATGAAGAGAATTAGATAGATAGATAGATAGATAGATAGATACGAAGAGACCTAGACTTATAGATATGAACCAACTGACAAGTTTGATAGATAGATTGATAGATATTCCTGTTGGCTGTAAAATACTAATGAACCGTATCCTTATAGTTGACAGTATAGAAATACTACCAGAAAGCTATGTTCCACGAAAGCAAAAATAAATCAATAATCTAACTTTTTCACCTGTCATTGTAATATCAAAACCCAGAACCAAATAAATTAGAATGATTTTCCCACAGTATTTGTCCATGCGCATACGGGTTTCTAGGTTTCAGGGCAGCCTAATACCCGACCCACGCGAAACACTCATTTGATTATTATTCGATCTAGATTTGCTGGAGGCCATGAAGATAACCTTAACTTTTCTGATCGTCAAAGATATTTCCTTTTTTTGTTTCTTTTCTCTTTACTATTCATATGCATGTTGATTTTTTTAAAAGTTGACCGCATTCAGATTCATACCCTTTTCTTCTACCTATAAACTAAAACTGGACAGAAAAAATTCACTCCACTCCAATTGAGATCGATATTTAAATATAAGGGTGAGTCAAAAGCGTTTTAATATCTTGAAAGGTGCCTACTTAAGGTGCGTATATCGCGTGACATAAGCAGTTCAGGCCGTTAAAAATACTCTCTGTTGGTGGTAGTATCGTGGTAGATGATACGCTGAGCGTGAGTGATTTGAAAGTCGCACAGTGAACCTGCAATGTAGTCTAATTCATGAACTTATGCTTTTAGGAGTTCGAACCCTATCAAAGCAACCGAAAACGTTTGTTCTGCGAAAGGTGATTTAGAAATTGATTACAGTAAAATAAATAGTTAAAGAAAATTTTCCTTGGGTTGCAAGAATTTCAAAGATCATGCAAGATTAAGTCGGTTTGAATAATGTATTCTAAGGCCCTGCACGAAGCCATCGAAGCAAACTCAGTAAGTAGCACTCTTAAAAATATTAAGTGGACTCATGATCTCACAGTCCAGTGTGGTTGGTCCTATTCACGACCTCGACGAAAACATCGGGAGCTGCCGAATTTTGCCTCATTTATCCAAAATATTGCAAACATTTTTACTCACCCTCGAGTAACTGTCTTTAGTTATGCATAGTGGATAGAAACAATGAAAAATAACAACAAATAGATTAAAAACGAAATTAAAAAAATGCAGAAACTCCCAAAAGTCACTAATAGGAAGTGGGGTGATGCATGCGTGAAAAACAAAAGAAACGGCCATTGAGAAAGAAAGAAACCGATTCTCACTTGAACTGTACCATTCAGACCGAAAAGGGGTAATTCCTTTCGGCTGCTAGAATGCCTGTTTTGTCAAGACCCCTGAACTTCTTATGCGAGTTGTAGTTACTGCTGGCGAGCTGATACGTCGAGGAAAGCCAAATGAAGACACAACTGGATATGACCACACTAAATTTCTACTTATTAACCACCGGAGACAACTAATATATTTCAAAGGCAGATTTGGGAGAAACAGCAGTTCTCAAATAGTCCAGGAAGATATATCCTCGCTACAGAGTAGCCGTGTTAATACCCAAATGAAATAAAGTTTAAATTGGAAAGATAGTTTCTCTTTCTGCTTTCCTTTCTAATTCTTCCTTTGCAGGTTTCAATGATAAGAAGACGCCCAGTAAATTAAGATGGGGTAAGAAGAAACAACGGAGTGAGATCTGAATAGTAAGAAAAGTTGGTGACCGTAGTCGAGGGTGACCAGAATGCTCCCTTTTCAACAGCTACTACACCGTGGTGTAGTGGAGGGCGCTATTCCTTTCCGTAGATTACTCCACCCTCGATACGAACCTTATATTGCTGAGTGTTAAGCAAGGAGGTATCAAGTACCCTTTTAAAAGTCTTTGGTATGACGCGACTTGAGATTGAACCTAAGTCTCTCGGATCATTTCAACAATCACAAGCAAAATATTCCTATACCTTAGAAAGTTAAAACTGCTTTTTGTAACCGATATAACTGTACTCACAGACGCATGAAATTCACTTAAAACGGGAGTTTAATTGCCTCTGTCATTGCAAACAAGTGGGCAAACACTTGACTGACAGTGTCTAGACATCATTATAAAAAAAGGAAATGTCAAATATAGTTCTGTAGCAAACAAATGAGCTTTAAATCGTTTAAAATAAATATACCTTCACTTAAGATCATATATGTATATATGTCTGCGTGAAAAAAAAATTAACACTAAATAATCATCAAAGGTTGATATACATTTAAAACATATAACCTAACTTTACTCTCTCGATATACAGAAATATATATATATATATATATATATATATATATATATATATATATATATATATATACTTGAATGTACTTTTGGTACTTGAGAATTTAATAATTATAAAGAAGTGGGGAATCATATTTATTTATAAATACACCTAGAATAATAAAAGAAGGATACTTTCTCCCGGAGTTTTTTCAAGAACTACCCAGGAAACGTTTTAAAAAGGTAACATTTTTCAATCACCGTGGGGAGAATAATTTAAAAAAAAAAACCTTAACTCCCACAATCCCCACCCGATTCCCTAAACAGACAAAAAATGTATTTTCTTCTCTTCCAAGCACAAGGAAGGGCAATATAGCGCAGTTGCTATATATATATATATATCAACAACGGAAAACAGTAACTTTTACTGTGGTGACAAGCTTTTAGAGTTCTCACCTTTCGAAAGATAATCACAGCATAACTTCTTTCTATCATTCTTTGTTTTCATTTCTTAGTTTAATGCCATGCCAACTTTCATAGGTTATTTAATGCCAAAGTCATCCTCCAAGAAGAACAGTAGTAAAAGTAAGTAAGGAAAGTTGCCGACCCTAATCGAGGCTAACCCGAAGGCTCCCTTTGCAAAGGCTACTACACCGATGTGTAGGGAAGGTGCTACTCCTTTCCCATAGTTGCTCCACAGTACCCTTGACCCGTACCTTTTATTGCTGAGTGTTAAGTAAGGAGCCTTCAAGTACCATTTGTTGAGTCTTTGGTATGACTCGACCAGAGATTGAACCCAGGTCTCCCGGGCCATTGGCAAACACTAGTTCTATTTAACTCATAGCTAGGAGGATAAGGAGGTTTCTTACTTTTCTTAAAGGAATTAGCCCAAAAGTGAACGTTATAGCGTGACTGGATTTTGAACTTGCTCACTACGATTCTGCACTGTTAACCATTACACCACGAGGGAAAACCCTTCATTCATTTGTCTGTCAGTAACAAAGTAGCAAAGTGCAGCTTAGTGAATTACACTAACAATAAACAAGCAAGGTATGAGCTCTTTACTTGAAATATTTGAATGTTATAATCCCTTTCCTATTGAGCATATTAGCTGAACAATAGATAAAACAACGCACTATATCGCGAAGAAAATATGCATTTACCCAACCTATCCGTTACGAGCAAAATGCGACACAAAATCAATTCTTAAACGGCGTACAGCTGATTTAAATTCCGAGTTTTTCCTTCCCAAAGATCAGTCACCTTGCTACGTCTAGTGAACCTTGTATACTCTAATAGTTACCCATAGAAAAAAATGGGTTTATGTCATTCCTAAACCGAAGTCAAACGCAAACGGCTTCGTCCAGGATTTGATTTGGTCACCAATTCCATTTCAAACGATAATTATTGTGCTAAGCTCATCAGTATCTCAAGAAAAAAAAATTCCCAAGAACTGCAAATTACATTCTTTAATAAACGATGATATTAAACCTAACACCACTTTGTATCTTATTCGTCAGTGTCGTACATATTCAAATTATTGCTGCATATACTTTTATTTCTGTATATATTAATCATGAGCAGATTAATTTTCCGTTCTTATACCATGAAAAGCCCGCAGTCCCTTAACAGACTACTGGATATTCTACAGATGTTCCAGCTCTATCACGGTGGCACTTATATCACTGCCGTCTGCTAAGTCTCGCCAACTAAGGGACTAAATTCTATCTTCTGTTGATTATCTTAAAAGAAAATTGGATAAGCAACGGGTCAGTTCCACACACACAGACATGCTCACACACACAAAAAGATAAGCACGAATTTCAGAACACGCACCTCTCTTGATTGGTGCCAATTTCTATTGTTTATCCTTCGGTTCTTTGCAATATGGACTTGAGCGTTGGTCCCTCTTTGACTCGATATGAACAGCAGATGAAAGCTGGAATTTTCTTATTCTATTCAGTCTCAAAGAGATCTAGAATCTTCTTGCGATCAGCAGCTCGATAACACTAACCTGAGCAGAAACCTGTCGGCTTATGTTATTGGTTTCCTTGCTTTGGTTTCAATATTTAATGGTATAATAATCTTCCTGAGTTATGTAAAACCGAAGCCATTCTTGTTGATGGTTGGATTGGTGTGGCTGTGTTTTATGGCATATCAACGATTGTGGGTTATTTTATGCCAAATCTTGTTTATACACACGAACACACACATATGCATATGATTTGTAAGCAAATAGTTTGTAGCTAAAATTATTTCCCAGCGAGCAAAAGCACATTTGTTTGCAAATTGTTTGGTGTAATGGTTATCGTCGTAGGAAATGGACACGGTGACACGAGTTCAAATTCTGGACGAGACTGATTGCATTTCACATAGCCCTAATACCCTTTGAAAAGGTAAGAATCCAATTATTCTCCCTCTAGCTATAGGTAAATAGTAGAGCAGACTAAGTTCTTCAACCTTGGCGAGGCAACTAGTCTAGAAGGAAAACTCTGAATTCAAACCTGTTAAACTCCGCTTAAAAATTGACCTTGTGCCATATCCTACCCGAGCGGAGGGGTTGGTAAATATGGTTAAACTGTTTCAAGTAATGTTATCCAAAACTAATAATTCTGTTAAATAGTAATCATTTGTTTGCACCCATTACAATCTGAATGGTTACAAATTATTGTTATCTAACACTAATGATTCCATTTGTACGGTTAAATGGGTTCAAGTATTGCTATTTAACAATAACAATTTAATATTGACAATAATCTATATAGAAAAAAATGGAATAGTTTTATTTGATTCTCAGATTGGACCCTAACAGGAACAAGGAACAAACACTCAAGATTCGAATCGATCTCAGACTAATTCTACAGAAGAGGTATTCCACATTCCCCAAACTTTAATGTCATTATCCGGACACTTATCTGAGGAGATAAAAGGGTTCACCCCTTTTCTTGAGGGAATTAGTCCGAAAGTGAACGTAATAGCGTAACTAGAGATCGAACTCATATACTACGATGTCATTGTTCAGCACGTTATGGTATCACATAATCGCTGGTCATCAACCAGTCATACCTCATTGATTATCTTAGGCATGAAATATTCAACAAATAGCTTAAAGGCACGTATATTTCTTTTTATAAAAAAACAGCTGGTCCCTGCTTATAGAATTAAACAACATTTGATTGGAGATCATCGAGTCACTGAGACAGAAACAGTGACAAGTTAGAATTCACGTGGCACGCCAGAAACGAAATAGCCCAGTCGACTTGAGCAGTAGAATACGTCGACTGCATCTCTGCAGGGGGGTAAGACTCTGCCAACGAAAGTCCCGGATGGTGAGACTTCAGTAATGCTGGAGCTTTGGAGAACGTGGAGTATTCCTTTATTGCCATTACTCCCAGGTTCAATCAGGCTCAGAGTGGAAACACCTGATAGGGTCCCATCTATCGGTCGAATAGAACTAAACCCTGTTCATGCGTTAAACTGAATTGTTTGAAATAGAACTGTTTTTATACTTAACTGTGTGTAAACAAAATGACTAATTTTATTTAAATACGTGTAAACAAAACCTGTGTACTTATGCTAGACTAAATTGTTTTAAATAGAACTGTTTAATTATGGGACTGCGTTTAAAACCATTAAACTTTTGAAAAAAATGAACTCTAGTGTTGTATAGCCGTAATAGAAATATAAGCGGAAACATAATCAAACATAATTTGACAACTTCAATGAACGAACGAACACACTTCTTTATAAAATATATCTCTCACACTTAATCCTCGAAGGGGTTGATGCTTCTATGGTGTGTGAGAGATGGGTGGAGAGACATATACTCAGAGAGAGGACTTCTTCCCATATCTTCTTCCAGGAGCCAGAGGGTGCCAACGCTTGCACGCCCTTGCAAGCCGAAACACCTCTTGTCGGCTGCGTGTCCCTCGCTCGACTGCGATTCTGCGCACTCTATCCAAATCTGACCGCGTGGTTCTCATCACTTGGTCTCCTTCCAGTTACAAACCTGTTGTACCCGAGTGCCCTGATCGTGCTGCCCTGTTTACTAATCACAACGTGACAGCTTGTCAAAGCACACGGGGTCACTAGAAACGAACGGAAAATCCATGGCATATGTTATATAACACTGGCTCGTTTTTAGATGTTTTCTGAAAAATGTGTTTAGAAACCATATATCTGATATATATTTACAAAAACTGATTTGGCATTGAATGGCCTTCAATAGTTGATATGTCATAAAAACAAACCAAACCAAACCAAACCAGAAACGGGAGGGCAGAGTAGAGCTTGATATAAATCCCTCGGTGTCAAACCCATTCCTCCATGCACATATCCATCTCTTGTCGTTTCTTTTCTTTGTCTTGGCAATGGGACTGTCGTTTGGGCTCGTGAACAGTAGTGTGAATCTGCAGAGTGCAAAAACGTGGCATCTGACATCGTGGCGAAGCAAAATATACAGCAGGGCAAGAAAGCATGAATAATGCACGATAAGAAGATGCACGTGCAGTAAACCATTCGCTTTCGTCACACATCCCATAAAACTTGTACCAGGTGTTCTCACGCACATCCATTCTGATGCTGCGTTCTAAAACTTTGCCATTGCTCAGTTTAGCTTTTCGAGGGGCGAGTTATCGATTTGTTTCTTGGACTTTTTATACTAAGTTAAGAGTTTTGGTGGTATGAGTACCCTCAGCATGCGTTTTTTGTTTAGCTGCAGAAAATGAATTCATCTAAGATGGTTCCGGTTCTTTTAAAAATTTAACAACGAATGGCCAAGCATCATTCAATAAGAAGGTTTAGTCTATACTACTAAGCTGGGCTTTTAAGAAAAAAAAAAACAACAGCGTTCCTTTTCATCTGTTGTGACAATTTGGTATCTGCCGTTGCTTATCTGAAAAGTAAGGTGAAAAAAGTTAAAAGAAAGTCAGAGCTCTGGAAGGAGGTGTCATAAAAAAAACTGACACCGCCTGTATTATCTAATTTAAATTATGGAGGTATTATCTAATTTTGAATTATGGAGGTGCACGTGGAGTAATGGTTATTGTCGTAGGAATTGGACACGGAAACACGAGTTCAAATCCTGGTCGAGATTGATTGCATTTCACAGAGCACTAATACCCTTGGGAAAGGTATGAATCCAATTATTCTCCCTCCAGCTATGGATAAATACAAGGACAGACTAGGTTCTTCAGCCTTGGTGAAGCAAATAGTCTAGGAGAAGGACAAATCTGAATTCCAACCTGTTAAACTCCGCTTAAAAATTGACCTTGTGTCATATCCTGCCCGAGCGGAGGATTTGGTAAATAGGGTATTATCTAATTTAACTGACATAAAAATAGCTTTAACGCTAGCATTTTGTGAATATAATTCTTTCTTAATAAATAAAAGAAGTGTCAGAGTTATATTAGTGATCTCTTTCTTTTTATGCGTTTTTTCAAAATGTTTGTTTTCAAAAATTCTAAGATTTAATAAAACTCCTTGAAACAAATGAAACGAAACTCGCCTCTTAATTGAAGCGGGAAACTCAGTTGTATCTACGTTGTTTTTTGTCATTTAATTATTTTCCCCCTTTTAAGATTTGAACTGATTTGTTTTTATCATTAAAAGCGATCAGAATAAATGGAATGATTAAATGGAAATTCTAAAATAAACATAAAACGACAGTCGTAATAAAGATAAAATATACATAATCCTTTGAAAATAATTACAGCTTTAAGTAACTATTAGTAATACAAATAATTTGCATATAGTTTTCTGGTACTCCTATCAAAACATATTAATGATATTATAGCCCAGGCGGCCGAGGCTGTAAAAAAAACACCGACCGCGTCACTTAATAGGTTTAAGATCTCCCATTGATATGACACCAAACCATCTGATGGTGATACATCAGTCCTAGAACTTTGAGGAATGTGGCGTACCTCTTCATTGCCATTATTCCTCGGGCCAATCTGATCTGGAGTAGTAATACACTTTAGGGTAACATATACAGGTCAAATAGATCTGTTTAATTATTTATCTGTGTGCAAACAAATGTATCATATTGAATAAAATTATTTGTGCTAAATAGTAATACTCGAAAACTTTTGACTGTGTGCAAACAAAATATTATTAGATAACAATCTTTGAAACCATTTAGCTGTGTACAAAGAAGAGTAATACTAAAAAGATTTATTCGTATTACTTCGAAATACTTGGAGTCCTATGACTGTGTGCAAACAAATAAGCTCTGGCTCGTTTGAAAATTTATCTACATTCGTTTATAAATATAAATTTCATGTATACGTCAATAAATAGGCTTTGACATTAAATAACCTAGAAAAATTTGTAAACCATAAAAACCAACTAACCAACCAACCTAATTCTACTTTGTAATAATCATTTGTCTGAAAACAGTTATATGGTATCATGTATTCCTATCCAATACCAATAATTTTTGGTCCTAAAATACTTAGATACAAAAGCACTGTAAACATAGCAACATTTAAGGCCCGGACTTTAAATCGAGTAAACCAGTTTCATGTGTCAGGAAACGACTGTTACCCATATATAAAGGTGACATCTGCGGATGAGATAAAAAAAACAGCCAACGAAAGATTACCATGGCACTAATTATAACAAGGAACGCGTTCTGCTGAGGTTGGGGCGTAGACCCTTGTGTTCGAAAAATCAGTTCCAGGATTCAACTCAAATCCTAATCCAAATTACTTAGATGCAAAAACATAGTTCACATAGTGACATTTAAAGTTAGGACCCTAAAAAGAATCGGCCAGTTACTTGAAACGACAGCGTCTGCAGTAGAGAATAATATCGACATTGCTTGCATACAAGAACATAGATACTACCACTACGAACTAGAAATAAAATATCATAATACTGGAAATGGGAGAACATTTGTTTCAGTTTCCGCATGGAAAAATTCCATCAAAGTCATCGTAGGAGGTGTAGTAATGCTTCTTAGTTGTAGCGCCATAAAATCACTAAATAGCATTGAGAAGATACAAACGAGAATTATGTATGCAAGTTAACGGCAACCCCTGCACAACAACCATCTAATGCAGACTGTTGCGTAAGTCTATTGTTGTGCAGGGGTTGCCGGTGATGAAAGGGACATCATCGCCATCAACAATTAGTTCTCTTCCTTTTCTGACACATTCATAAACACAAGGATTTAATCATTGGTGGAGAAATAAATGCTTAAAAGACGTCAATAGGTTTAGTTTGGTTGCTTTGTTTAATGGCAAATCAAAATTCTTAGTTTTTTTAATGCCAGAGCCAACGTTCTAGAGGAACAGTAGTTGTAATATTTAACCCATAGCTTGGAGGTGGGGGGCATACCTTTCCCAAGGTTATTTGTCCGAAAGTGAACGTTATAGCTCGAATGGAGACCGAACTCACTTACTCCGATACCGCAATCCAGCGCTTTAACTATTACACCACGAGAACACCCACTTCAGTTTGGTTTACTTTGGTTTTATGGGATATCAACAATTTATGCATATATTAGATATTTAATCTCTAAACACATTTTGTAAATAACAAAATAACAAGTCTGAGTTCATTTTTAGCACAAAGTTAAGTGTAAAAACAGTTCTACTTCAAACAATTCAATTTAATATAAATACAGTTTAATGTCAATAATTCTATTACAAACAACTCAGTTCAGCTAAAGTACATTTTTTTGTTTACACACAGTTAAATGTAAAGACTGTTTCATTTCAAAAAATCTGATTTAGCATAAGTACCGGCTCATTGGCCCTGGGAAGAGTGTTCACCAATGGTCTGGTAGACCTGGATTCAATCCCAGGTCGCGTCATACCAAAGACTTTAAAAATGGTTGTTGATACCTCATAGCTTAACACTCAGCAAATAAAGGTACGTATCAAGGGTAGAGTGGAGCAATCCAGGGAAAGGAGTAGCGCCCCCCTACACCTCGGTGTAGAAGCTATTGAAAAGGGAGCCTTATGTTCGCCCTCGAATACGGTCGCCAACTTTACTTACTTACAGTTTAAATGTCAACAGCTCTATTTCAAACCATTCAGTTTAGCATGAGAACAGTTTTTGTTTACTCACAGTTAAACGATCAAACGATTCTATTCCAAACAATTCAGTTTAGCATGTCAGCAAATTTAAATCTTTTCAAGTATTGCTATTCAACACTAACAATTCAATTAAACATCTGTCAAAAGTTAAAAGTAAAAATAGTTCTTTTCCAAACAATTCAGTTTAGCTAAGTACAGTTCTTTGTTTACTCTCAGATAAATGTAAAAACATTTTTATTTCATACACTTCAGTTCAGCATAAATACACATTTTTTGTTTCCATGCAGTTCAATGTGAAAACAGTTCTATTTCAAGCAATTTAGTTTTGCATAAGTACTCAGTTTAAATGCCAAACAATCTTGTTTGACACATAGATAGGACTCTGTCAGGTGCTACCACTCCGGGCCAGAGTACACCTTATAGCAATGGCAAAAAAGTGGTGTTCCTCATTCCCAAAGCTCCAGCTCTACTAGACACCCACCATAAGATTGTTTAATATCATATCCAGAACACTTGTTGGAGGAATCTTACCCCTCTGCAGAGATGGGGGACTCTTACTACCCTGCAGAGATGCAGTTGGTGTATTTTGCAGCCCCAGCCGACCGGCTCAAAAGACAAGAATAACCAAAAACTCTGCTTATATGAAGAATTGTAGGGAATTAATAAATTAATTAGAGAAAAAAAAACTTGAATTGAATTAAAAAAAGTAAATTATTAAAATATGCTGAAACTCCCAGAGGTCTTTGACAGGAAAAACGACGACGTATGCGTAAGGAAAAGGGGACTTCCCGACAGGAGTAGGAGGCTCATTCCCTTTCGGGCAGTGACAGGCAAAATGACAACACCTTGCTATCTGGTGGAAGACGACACGCATTCGTCTTTGGACGAAGCGTTGACAAGTCCTTTCACTTGTTGCAGTCCTCTCGGTTAACCGTATGCCTAAATATAAAAGGCTACGAAATGGAACTGTGAACTAAAACAATGGACTTCGACAAACTTCCAAAAGCGACTAACCATTGTTGAAGCTTTAAAATACCAAATGAGGACAAACATATACCAAGAAACGATTAACGTATTTTCAAACACCTTGACTAGAGGATTCAACCATTTCAATTGTATTCAGGAAAAATTCCCTTATCCATTGAATGGTTGTTGAACCCAGGAAATAAAGGGTAAATATAAAAGAAACTTCTTCGTCTCCTATCTGTCGCTGTCTTCTTTAATATAATTCTTTTTGGACTTTCTTGTTCAAGGAGTTACATCAACTAGGCAACGTGGGGTAAAATAACCTCAGAATGAAGTCAGATATCAAACACAGCTTTGCCCCTGACCTACGCCTGACCCCACAGAATATCTAGCTTATTTATTACTCGAGAATAGGCTAGAATGTTTTAATAGTAAATTCCAGAAAAGAGAGCGAAAACTATCGACCTACACCTAGCTAAATAAAATCTTTTCGCTCAGAAGAATAAACATAGCGATTGAAAGAAAATCTCACGAATCTGTTCGGAAACTCCCCAAAAGTCACTTATAATCTTATGAAAAAAAAAGCCGACTAGACTTTAAACTAAGGCAGTTAATTCCAGAAGAACTCAGCACAGTACTGACAAAAATCAAAAGCAGGAAACCCGCAAACCTCAACAAAATACCTCAAGAAGTAAGAAAAGCAAGAAAAGTTGATGACTTACTTCTTCGATTTTGCTCCGCCGTATATAAGCTAAATCCAATAAAGAATGGGCAAATGCTTGTATCCCCCATTCCCTAAGAAAGGTGCCCTCGGAATCATTAAGAACTACAGAGGTATAACCCTTACTTCTATAGCTACTGAAGCTTATAATATACTTTCCTCAACCGTATCAAACTCAAAATAGAGAAAATTATTTGGAAAAATCAAAACAGTTTTTGGAGAAATCGATCTACGTCATATTAGATTTTGACTATTCGTTGAATCATTGAAGGAATACGTGCAAAATTCTGGAGGCGAATCTGTTGTTTGTAGATTTCTCCAAAGTATTTGATTCTATACGCTGAGGAACGATGGGGCAAATACCTCTAGCATATAGTCTCCCCAAAGTAACTCTTTATCATTATAATGCTTTATAGAAATACAAAGGTTTGCTCACCCGATGGAGCTACAGACTTCTTGGACATCGTTGCTGGAGTTATTCAAGAAGTACATTTGCATTATATTTGTTTATAATCAACATAGACTAAGTTCTCCAAAGGTCGATTGATTTCATAAAAGAAAACGCATTTGCACTCAAAAGGCAAGAAGACCATATCCAACAGACTATGCAGATAACCTTGCTCTTCTTGCAAATGTAATTGCCAAGCTGATTCCCTACTGCACAGCCTAGAGCAAACAGCAAACTTGAACACAAATAAAACCGAGTACATGTGTTTTAAATGAGAAGTAGTCATCTCTACTCTAAGTGGCAGACCTTTAAAATTAATAGACCAGTTAGCATACTTCGGTAGCAATATCTCATCAACTGAAAGTAATGTCAAAATACACCTTCCGACGGCGGAGACTGCTATCGATAGACTATCTATTATATGAAAGTTTAATCTCTACGATAAAATAAATTGGAATATATTCTAAGCTGTCCCTGTATAGATGCACTACCTGAACCCTAACAGTGCGCATACAGAAAAAGCTAGATGGGAACTACAGAAGAATGCTACGGCCTATTTTGAAAAAAATCCTGGAAGCAGCACTCTACAAAAAACAGCAGTGCAGCCACTTACCTTCCGTCTCAAAACCCATCCAAACGAACAAGACATGTTGGACACAACTGGGGAAGCAAGAATCAACTCTTAACTGACATTATTCTGAGGACCCCTGTGCATGGCCATGTCAGTGTTGGCTGATCAGTAGGAACTTATTGACATCAGCTCAGTGCGGATAAAGGATGTAATTTGGAATACCTACCTGGAGTGATATAGTGTAGAGAGAGAGAGGGAGAGAGAGAGAGTAAGAGAAAGAGAGAAATAGAGAGAAGCCATGTCGTCAGCTCGACTTATTGATGATAATTTTGACCAATTATTTCTAAATCCTTAGATGGTATGCTTATAGTTACTATTACTCCAGGTTAAGTGGACCAGAGAGTAATGGCAGATAAGGAGTATTCCACATTTCCGAGAACTCCAGCAGAACTAGAGTCTTATTAACGGATTAAGTTTCATATTATATCCAGGGCACCCATTTTTGCATCTTTGTGGAGGAGATCTAGCCCGTCCACAAAGAATGAAGTCGATATATTCTATGCCTCGGTACAGATTGGTATTTATATATTACTAATCATCATCGTTATCATCATCGTGTTGAGCCGCCAGCACGGCTATCCCTGACCCTCTCTCACCACTCCTCCCTATCATTCACCGCTTCTGGTAGGTCCTCAGGGCTACATTCTGTATCCTCACCGAGTTGCTGCATGTAGGTTCGAGCTGGTCGTCCTGCTTTTGCTCGGCCATGTGGAGTTATCCATAGGAGTCTATCAGTTATGAGCTCGTCCCTGCTTCTCCAGCAGTGTCCTGCATGTCTGGTTCGTCTAACTTGGATAGTTTTCGTGATGGTAGGTAGGAGGCCGTAAAGTTGGGGCTTTGTGGAGTGTTGGGTCCAGGACTTGTTCAAAATTGCTCGCAGCATTCTTGTGTAGTTGCCGTCAAGCTTCTTCTCCATCCGTTTAGTTAGCGCCCATGTAGTGCATCCATAAAGCAGTATCGACACGACTGCAGTTTGAATGAAACTGCGTTTCATTTTCTCGGTCAGGTCTGACTTCCATATGACCGCAAGGCTATCGATAGCTGTCCATCCCTTTGTTAGTCGCGTGTCGATATCTTTTTTGGTTGATGAGACCCTACTTCCTAGGTAGGTAAACTAGTCTACAACTTTCAGAGAGCTACCACCTAGTGTGGAAATGTCGCCAGTTTAATTAAATCACATGTATTCCGTTTTGTGTGCATTGACATAGAGACCAATGCCCTCGGCGGCTCGTTCCAGACTATGCAGTAGTGTTTCGGCTTGGGCGGTTGTATTTGCCAGAATCGCTATGTAAAGAAGAGGAAGTACTCTAAGATAACATTTTACATATATCTCCTTTGAGAAATTGTTCTGGATTAATTAAACATAAATAAAGCCATGGCAAGTAGAATTCACTTGCAAATTGGATTGTAAATTCATTTATTCCTTGAGTGCGATGGCCATCTCGGCTGGGGCTGCAGTATATACCGACTGCATCTCTGTAGAGAGGTAAGACTCCCCCTATGAGTGTCCTGGATATGACACAAAACAATTTGATGGTAAGGCTCCAGTAATGCTTGAGCTTTGGGAAATGTGGAGTACTCCTTATTACCATCTCTTCCAGGTTCCTCCTGGCACTGAGTGGTAGCACCTGAAAGGGTCCTACGTATGGGCCAAATAGAACTAAACTATGTTTTTTTTTTGCTTAAGTGAATTGTTTGAAATTGGACTGTTTTTAAATTTAACCTTGTGTAAATAAATGACTGATGTTTAATTGAATTCTTAGCAATACTTGGAACCATCTAACTTTGTTGACTAAACCGAATAGCATGAAATAGAACTATTTTTGACATTTAAACTGTGCACTCATGCTAAACTGAATTGTTTGAAATAGAACTTTTTATATGTATAAAATCGATTTGGCATTAAATAACCTACAATGGTTGATATGCCATAAAACCAAACCAAAGTTCGGACACTTTACCGCTATAGCGCAACGATATGCCATTTTTGTTTTATCAAACTAACATATAAAAACAAATCAAATAATTTCTATATAGAATATTACGGAATCTAATTTTAATATTTACTTATTTTATCCAAATAGATTCAACTCCTTCAAATATTTGTGCAAAAAACTGCATATTTGGACTCCAACCAAGAAATAGTTAATTAAATAATAAACAAATGCAGCAAATAAGCACAACAGCAATACAAAAACAGTCACGACTTGATCGGGGCAGATAATTCACATGGAATTGTACAAGAAACTAAAATTTCAGAATCCTGATGATGGGTATATGCCTAAACCAGAATCTTTCAAAATGAAACGCATATAATTCTCTGGGACAAGAAGGTACAAATGGATTTCATAATACAGGCCAGATGACCAACAATAGTTTTAATTTTCAAGAAGAAAATACATTTTTATCTGGCTGATTTTGCTTTGACATCAAACCACAGAGTTGAATCAAAAGAAAGCAAATAGCTTGACAAATAACTGGATCTTGCCTGAGAACTGAAAAAGTGATGGAACATGAAAGTTTGGGTTAGTAGGATTGTGCTTTCGCTAATGCCAAATCTTGTTTATATGAGTTTTAAGCAAATTGTTTTTCGGTAAGTTCATTTTTAAACGAGCTGTTAGAGCTCATTTGTTTGCAACCTTTGATATTAATCTTTTGTTTGCATACAGTTAAATTGTTTCAAGTATAGTTATTTAATATTAGTCATTCTATTTATCAAGTATTCCTATCTAATAAAAACAATTTTCTCACAGATGGATAATTTTAGATTACTAATACTTTGTTGATAAAGGAACAGTTTTATTTGATCCAAAGGCATCACCCTATCAGGTTCTTCAAAGATAAAATGGGTCTGAGAATGATCGTAATCATATTTACCAGCCCTCCGCTCTGACAGGATATGACACAAGGTCAATTTTTAAGCGGAGTTTAACAGGTTTGAATTCTGAGTTTTCCTTCTCCTAGACTAGTTGCCGTACCAAGACTAAAGAACGCAATCTGCTTTGCTAATTACCCATAGCTGGAGGGAGAATGATTGGATGCATACCTTTCCCAAGTGTATTAGTGCTATGTAAAATGCTATCAGTCTCGTCAAGGATTTGAACTCGTGTCGCCGTGTCCATTTCCTACGGCGTTTACCATTACACCAGAGTGCCTGTGGTGTAGTCGTTATCTTCGTAGGAAATGGACACGGCGACACGAGTTCAAATCCTGGACGAGACTGATTGCATTTCACATAGCACTAATACCCTTGGGGAAGGTATGAATCCAATAATTCTACCTCAAGCTATGGGTAAATAGTAGGACAGACTAGATTCTTCAGCCTTGGTTAGGCAACTAGTCTAGGAGAAGGAAAACTCTGAATTGAAACCTGTAAAATCCTCTTAAAAATTGACCTTGTGTCATATCCTGCCCGAGTGGAGGGGTTGGTAAATAGTACCATTACACCAGGGGCACCTCTGAGAATAATC
The DNA here is from genome assembly GCA_963585895.1 of Sepioteuthis lessoniana. NCBI lineage: Eukaryota > Metazoa > Mollusca > Cephalopoda > Myopsida > Loliginidae > Sepioteuthis > Sepioteuthis lessoniana. The sequence continues at coordinate 135,609,331 of OY757906.1, forward strand.
GAAATAAGGGTTAATCTACATTCCCCAAACTTCAGGTTTGTTGCTTCACTCTCAGATGCCGTTTCATTTCATACCCAGGACACTCAAAGTCATGTTTTTAAACGCGATTAACCCTCGTCTACCACCTTCTAGTGCCTTTAAGATAAAAAAAAGTGTTGGGTGTTTTTTTGCAACAAGCGCAATTTGAATACGGTCCCACAATCTTATTGATGCTTGGGTTTTACATGACAAGCCACCCGCCTAAACCCAATAAGAACCAAAGAGTGATGTTGCAGTACACGTGAAAACTTTGGCTGCCATGTCATAAACTGCTGAACTATCAGGATCCCACTCTGAAGCATTGCAGGTGGCCACTCACGGCCAACAAGTAGCCTCGTTAGGGTGGATCTTACCCTTGTTTTTTTTTTATTGCTGTCATTGTATTCTAGCACCCCCGCCGACAGCGGGAGAAGGTGAGTGTGATAGAAATCATACTCTCTTAGGTCCCGCAAAAGTTTCAGGCGAGTCAGGAAGAACTGAAACAATTCAGGTCACAGCACTGCTAAAATCAGCTGGAATAAAAGAGTATTACAGACTTGAAGAGACTTGCTGTCACTCAAAATTTACTAAAAAACTTGGTAAACTTGGTGTGAAAAACTTACATAGATTGAAAATAATAATAGATACTAAAGTAAATAAGTTATATAATGCATATAATGAATAAATGATAATAAGAAACTGGTCAGAGGACTTTCTCAGACAACTGATTTACGCGGAAAAATATTAATAACGAAAGTGGTTGTCTCTACAAGAATAAAAAAAAACGTGTTTGATTTTTTGCTTAAATGAAAGGACTGCGGTGTTACATAAAAAAACAAACTTTTCAATAATTTAATCATGTTAATCGTTTCAGAATTTTATGATCGGAAACAAGTTATATTTGGTATAGCATATGAAATACTCGTGTAACTTGCTAACCAAGAAAGAAATACATTTTTAGTTGATCTTTTTGCCATTTCTCTTTATCTGCAGTTATAATAACTGTCTCGAATTTATGAATATTAAATGCTGATTAAAATACTTATTATTCATTATTAATATCTATTGTTATCTTTATAAACCTGTAAAGAATCTACGCATATATTTTTTGACTTAAGATTTTCATTTCTTTCTGTCTTTTGCTAGTTCTTCTACTACTACGAGAGGTAGATTTGCTTTTTTCATATTATTACGCCTCGTCTTACATATTCTCGTCATAGGGCACT
>OY757906.1:135615574-135945574 GCA_963585895.1 Sepioteuthis lessoniana
ATTCCACTTGATAGCGTGGACTGACCATAAACTCATTAGAGTCAGTCTGCGGTTAGTTAATAGACCTAGTCAAGCCGGCTACTGGAAGTTCAATACCTCCTTACTGGAGATACGGGACTTCCGGGACCGGCTGGAATCCCTAATTCAGCGGGCGTTAGAGGGGGCGGTTACCGGGAATAGGTGGTGGGTTTCTCTTAAGCATAGGATTAGAGATTTCGCCACCAAGTACGGTCGAAAGCTCAACTTAGATAGGACCGCGGAGGCGAAATCTATAGATGATAGACTTTCCCGGGCGGTGGCTGGGGGGGACTCCGTAGGTGTAGAGCTAGCTAGGAGGGAACTTGAGCGTGAGAGTAGCGAGCGCTACAAGGGATCAGTAGTTAGATCTAGGCTAAAAAGAGTTCTCAACGAAGCTGTGATATCGAACGCGACTGCGCGTGAAGAAGAAGTGCGAAGGTTCCCCGATCGGTACATCGCATCTGTTAAGACCCCGGACGGGCGTCTGCTGCGATCGGGTCGTGAGATACGTGACGCCTTTCGGGCGCACTTTCAGGATCGCTTTGCCCGCTGCACTGATCTCCCGCTCCGGGAGTTTCGTAGCTATCTCGCTGACTTCCCCCGCCTTGGGGCGGCTGAAGCGGCTAGCTGCGAGGGTGTGGTTACTGAATGCGAAGTCCGTGACGCGTTGAAACAGGTCGGCCTCAACAAGTCGCCGGGACTAGATGGTTTGCCGTACGAAGTGTACTTAAGGATGTCGCACATGTTTGTGCCTATTCTGACGGATATGTTCAACCATTGGTTCGCCCAGGGAGCCATCCCTGGTAGCGTTACCAAGGGCGTGATCACATTGCTGAAGAAAGGTGGCAGGCATGTTTGGGAGGGTTTAGACGATTACAGGCCCATAACTCTGCTTAACACAGAGTTAAAGATTTTGGCCCGGGTCTTAGCGAATCGTTTACAGCTTGTCATTAGTGATCTGATCAGCCCCGAACAGACCTTTGCTGTGAAGGGAAGATCGATCCAGGACAACCTGCACTTGATTCGCGAGGTCCTAGAGGGGATAAAAGACGACACCGAATCCGCGCTGATCAGTTTAGATCAGTCCAAGGCCTTCGATAGGGTAGACCATCGGTTCTTGGCGTCTGTTTTGGAGACTGCCGGATTCAAACCGGAGTTCCGCAGATGGATTAGCATGATGTACCACAACCCTCAGGCAGTGGTGCAGGTGAACGGAAGGCGTTCGGGGGTGATCGCGATCGAGCGATCGGTCCGGCAGGGCTGCCCCCTGTCTCCTCTTCTCTATGTCCTCGCGTTGGAGCCCCTCCTGCGCAGGCTTAGGAATGAGGGGACAAGTCCGGCACTGCGCGGTATCCCATTCGTTGGCCGCCTTGCGGCTAGGGTTTCCGCGTTCGCTGATGACGTCACAGTTTTCGTATCCCGCCTCCGGGATATAGAGGCTGTGAAAGAGGCGGTTGTCGAGTATGAGCGGATTGCAGGGGCCAAGGTCAATTTTGACAAAAGCGAAGGTTTGCGGCTTGGTGCTTGGAGGGGTAGCAATACTCTTCCAGGGCCCTTCCGCTGGAGTGACGGACCCATCCGCATCCTCGGGGTGTGGTTTGGGCCCGACCTCCAACTGGAGCGAAATTGGTCGGAAGTACATGCTAAGGTGAATGCTCAGGTGGGAATCTGGCTTTCAAGGAGGTTGTCCTTAAAGGGCAGGGCGGAGGCGTGCGCCGCGTACGTCTTCCCCTTGATCCTTTACCGATTGGCTGTACTCCCTCTGCCTAAGGCACATCGGTTGGCGCTGCAACGATCCCTCTCCAGACTTGTCTGGGGAGGTGCAAGGCCGATGGTCCGTAGACAGGTCTGTATCCAACGTACACGCAACGGGGGTCTGGGTATGCCTGATCTGGAGAGCCACTGGCTTGCTGAAAGACTTGCATATCTGGGCCGTGTCTTGACAGGGGACTCAGTGTGGAGACGAAAGGCGAGTCGGACTTTTCCTCGCCTCAAGTCAGACCCAAAGGCTGAAGGTCGACGTAGGCCTTTGGGCGAAGCACTGTTTGTCCGCGAGTGCCGAAAGGCCCTTCGTAACCTTCTTGGGTCCAGTGACCTTTCATGGCCTCGGAAGGAGCTGTATCGGGAATTAGTGGTGGGTTCCGCTTCTGATCCTCTCAGCGAGACGGCGGAGGAGATCCGCTCTCACTGGAATTGGGCGCCAGGATCGAGCTTCTTGAACAACTCCGAGTTCTCGCTCACCTGGCGACTTGTTCGGAATGCGTTACCCCTTCGCGGCTTGAACCTCAGAGCGGGCCTGGCAGACATGCCTGATTGCCCTCGCTGCAGCAGTGGCTTGGAAGAAACGGCTGAGCACGCCTTCTACTACTGCGAGCGAGTCCGCCCGTTTTGGGATCACGTCGGGGAGTGGACGGCTCGCATCGGACCCAAACAGCTTGTGCTGCTCGACGTTGGTTACGTCGTAGACAACGTTCTTCCTCCGTATCACGGTGAGAAGCGTGTGGTGTTTCTCGCGATCCTAGCTGTAGCCCGAATGGTGATTTGGACGACGAAAACAAGGGATTGTATGACGATGCAAACTTTTCTCATCGTGATATGGTTTTGTATTTTCGGCATCAGCTGAGGGTCAAAATCAGATGCGATAGAAAACGCTTGGATCGCATAACATTCAGCAAAAGGTGGGTGACTGCAGCGAGCCTGGTCGTACGAAAGGGGGCAATGTTGGAGTCATCCTTCCCTCCTCTGCCGGCCCATGGCGTCTACGGTACGGGTCCTTAGGGACCCCATCCCTGGTAAGTAGAATTGTTTTTTCCCTTGTAACCTAGTTAGCAGTATGTTGTGAGTCATTGTCCCCATCATCTAGTCATTAGTTTCTCAAGATCTTCCCCCTCCCTATTATTTTTGTACCCCAACCTGAATTCCAGCCCGCTTTTATTGAAGATCTTGAAAATTCATATATAAAAAATCATATTACCTACTTCTATCGACCCATACCGCGCCCGACCCTTTATTTCTTTTATCTCTGTAGATTAGTATTCCCGCCCCACCTAGGGCAGGTCCGGCTTGTTTCCGGTTTCTTTCGACCCGGAAAACAGTCGGCCTCCAATTTTATAGACGGGGGGATGGGAGGGAAACCAAACGGGGAATTTTTCTTTGTTTCTCTTGTATATATAATTTTTCGGGGTTTTTTCTCCCATTCCCATCATTTCATTGTACATAAACCATATTTTGTAAATAAAAATCATATACCACTTTTGGGTTTTAAGTAGGTTTTCTTCATAGAGCAAATGCGGTATTTTGGTAACTGCTGCGTGCATGATGAAGGATGAATGGTTATATATTGTACTGTTGAATGGGTCGGCGAATGTGGCTATCTAGGTCCCTTTAGAATATATAGAAAAGCAAGACCGCTCCCTTCCCCTCCCCAAAAACCTTAAGGCCTCGTGCCTTCTTTGTACTTACAAAGAAATAAAGTTATCACTTGATCTTTGAGAAGAAAGAAATGGAAAAAATAGTTGTTACAAAAAAAAAAATAAATAAAAAATAAAATAAACAAAACAAACAAACAAACAAAACCCACTGACGTTTATTCTTAATGTGACAAGTTCATTATTGGATCGGTATCATAAACAGAAAAATGTGGAGTGATTTTTTCAGTTGACAGAGAAAACAGGCATTCTTTCATAAATTGCAGCCCACTCTTAACGGACAGAGAGTCTCAAAAAAACAAAAGAAACCAGACCAAACCAAAATCTCCTGTGAGAAAGGTTTGACATATCCCGAATATCTCTGATTATGAGTTTGGTTTGGTTTGGTTTTATCGCACATTAACAATTGTACGATATTTAATGCCAAATATATTTTATACATATAAACAGTTCTATTTCAAACAATTCAATTTAGCATAAGTACACTGTTTAAATGTCAAAAACAGGTCTATTTCAAATAATTCAGTTTAGCATAAGCACACAGTTTAGTTCTATTTGACCCATAGACAGGGCCCTATCAAGTTCTACCACTCCGGGCCAGAGTGGAATTGGGAGCGATGGCAATAAAGGGGTACACAGCATTCCCCAGATCTCCTGGATTAGTGGAGCCTCACCATCAGATTATTAATTGTCATATCCAGGACACTCGCTAGGGAAGTCATTACCGTCTGCAGAGATACAGTCGATATTTTCTGCAGCCTCAGTTGACTGGACCATGAGTTATTTTGATAAAAGTTTTAAACAATTCAGTTTAGTATAAGTGTAGTCTACCGGACATTGGCCTAGGAGTTAGAGTGTTCGCCAATGGCCCGGGAGACCTGGGTTCAATCCCAGGTCGAGTCATACCGAAAACTCAAAAAATGGTACTTGATGCCTCCTTGCTTAGCACTCAGCATTATAAGGTACGGATCGAGGGTAAAGTAGAGCAATCCAGGAAAGGAGTAGCGCCCTCCCCTACACATTGGTGTAGTAGCTATCGAAAAGGGAGCCTTCGGGTTACCCTCGACTATGGTCGCCAACTTTACTTTTTACTTATAAGTGTAGTGTTTTGTTCACTGACAGTTAAATTTCAAACAGTTTTATTTCAAATAATTCAGTTTAGCATAAGTACACAGTTAAAATGTCAAAACAGTTCTATTTCAAACAGCTCAGTTTAGTATAGGTGCACAGTTTAAATGTTAAAACAGTTATATTTCAAACAATTCAGTTTAACATAAAAACACTGTTGAGTTCTATTTGACTCATAAATAGGAGCTCATCAGGTTCTACTGTTCTGGGCCAAAGTGGACCTGGGAGCGATGGCAATAAAGAGGTACACCACATTCCCCAAATCTTCAGAATTAGTAGAGCCTCACCATAAGATTGTTTAGTGTAACTCGTTGGGGTGGGGGTCTTAGCAATCGGTGTGTTCTAGAGCCCCAGCTGTCTGGGCTGTGATTATGAGTTCTCTGTTCATTTTCACCAGATTGGTTTGGTTTGGTTTCTTTGTTTAATGGCATATCAACCTTTGTAGGTCATTTAATGCCAAAGCCATTGTCCTAGAAGAACAGTTGTAGTACTATTTAACCCATAGCTGGGAGGGTAAGGGGGCTCATACCTTTCCCAAGGGTATTTGACCGAAAGTGAACGTAATCACGCGACTGGAGTACGAACTCGCTTACTACGATTCCGCAGTCCATCGTTTTAACCATTACACCACGGGGACACCCCCATTTTCACCAGACTGTACATCTTAACTGATACAATGTTTCCATTGATGAAATTATTCTTTGTATACTCAATACTTACAAAAAATGTTCTTTCTTCCTTGAAGCGACGATGGCTGTCATAGACTTTGAGAGAGTTCTTTGAAAAAGGAATATTACCTTCATTTAGCACTTTCAAACTTATGCTGTTTTTGGCACTATATAATGCAGACTTCTTTTTCAAGTCTTTTTGTAATGTCAAAGTACAACGCACTGAAAAAGGTTTTTTATGGAGATGTGTGCATAGCTGAGCGATTTATTTAATAAACTGAGGACACCTGAAGGTTTAGGCAGCTGTGTACATCTGTTCAAAGTCTGCAAGATTAATTGATTGATTTTGTCAATTGTATCGAGGGTAAATGGAATGATTGTTTCGAAATTTTGTTTCACAGAAGCAAATATTATTTAAAGAATATCCCAAACCCAGCTAAAACCTCATATAGATTAGTATATTCAGGCCAGGGCTCCAGTGTCAAAATAAAAATTGGAGTCTAATATTGAAATTGAAGGGAATACAAAGAAAAATGTCAAAAATAACAATAAAAATTAAAAGATTACAGTTACAGGGTGGGATTGGAGAAATTAGGATTAAATACGTATTAGGAAAAAATATAATAACTATAGAATTCCTAATTATGGCTGACATTTTTTTCGATATTTCTCCTCGAACTGGAAAAATATCTGTCAAGACAGATACTGACCAATTGGACATTTTTGCAAATAAAGTGAGTGTAATATAATTAAGGAATGATTTTTTTTATATTAATCAGTTTTCGTCAATTATATTTTATCGTTCAGTTTGGTAAGGCATTGAACTATTCGGGTTAAGAGTTCAGGTGAATCGTCATAGGGTGCAGTTTTACGCTCGTTCTCAAAGGATATGACAATCACCATTGTCATGATAAACCACCAGACAGGAAATGAGGCTGGAGTATGCATGACGTCATGCCCGGAAGGAATGGTCCTGAAAATTTGAGGAATTTGAAAAAGAGTCAGTTGAGATTGGACCATGGATGCAGAGAGTTCATTTTTCTACCGTTGCGGCGGCGGTTAAGTTTTTCGGGTCTCGACTGGCGGAGATGAATTGAGATATTAAATATCACAAGATGCGCCGCACGTTGGGATGGGGTTAGGATAGTGAGAATTGTGTCTCTCTCCTCGTGTCGCCATGAACCGAAGTCAGAAATTAAATAACCGTTCGTATCTGAAACAACAGAGTCTGCCTGTGTTTTGTATCTATATATGTACCGTTGTGATTGATATCATGACGATTTTGGCTATACAACATGAAGACACTTAGATAATCAAGACAGCTGTTTATACATCTTTTAAAACTCTAGTAGATAGGTTGAGTGGTTGATTTTTAATGGCATGCCAACTTGTTTAGGGTTATTCTATACCTAGATATTAATAAATTGTATCTATTGAACATTGTTATTTATGATATCGTCGTCACATTGATATTCCACTGCAATTTCAACTCTGGCAAATCCAAGTATTTATATATATTTCTATTCTTTTTTATTTTCCCACTACGGTCAACTAGACTGACAAAATCCACGAGTAAACAAATCCTTTCCTTCTTGTTAATCAAAACTAGATTTGTTCTAGTTGGGATTTGAATGTCCGTTGCATCCCAAACAGATGTTGTATCACCATTTGATAGAATTTAGTGTCATAGCGAAGACATCTGCTTTTTAGTGGGAGTCTAACATCTACACGGGTATGTAGTCGACGTATTCTAAATATACAAAACGTATTTCATCAAGTTCATTTCCTCTCACGTTATGAAATAAGCAAATAGTCATCGGTTTGTTTGGAAGTGGGGTGTTCGGTCTTCTATTAAGCATAAATGAGGCTGGGTTGTTATTCACTTTTCTCTCTTTGGTGGCTAGTAACACGAGTTAGACAAGCAGAAGAGGTGAGGGGAGAGGAAATAAACCATAGAAAGGAACGATAAGATTTTGTTCTTACCTAAACGAAGAATCTAACCTTAACATTCTCTCCATTATTTGCACATACTTCCATGGCCTCAGAAACTAATTCATGGAAATGAAACAAAAGAGGGTCCTACATTCGAGGCGAGTGGCATTTTTATGTTTTTCCCCCTTATAAACCCGACATAGCAATGATTGTTGACGTTGTTACACCAAGGCAATCTTGGTAAATATCTGTATATACTTCATTGCTTTTTGGTTTGGTTCATACTTTAACGTCATAGATATTCCTAAAACGTTATTCAATTCCGAAATTTGATTTATTTCGAAATGTTGGATTATAATTGCCTCCCATCACGAAAACTATCCAAGTTAGACGAACCAGACATGCAGGACACTGCTGGAGAAGCAAGGACGAGGTCATAAGTGATGTACTCCAATGGAACCCCACATATGGCCGAGCAAAAACAGGACGACCACCTCGAACATACATACAGCAGCAATGTGAGGATACGGGATATATCCCTGAAGACCTGCCAGAGGTGATGAATGATAGGGAGAAGTGGCGAGAGAGGGTCAGGGATATCCGTGCTAGCAGCATGACATGATGATGATGATGATGTTTATAATTATATTTTCAATGTTTGATTGCATTCTTTTTTAATTTGCAGTTTTTTTATTCGTCACACAGATGTATTGTTTCAAGCAAGAAAATTTAATATGGATGAAATGCGTCCCCCTGACGTACATTTACGTTTGGACTAATACTTTTGGGAAATGGTATCAAACCCCCTATTCTCCTTGAGCTATGGATTAAATCGTATCACTCGTGCAGCGTTGGTTTTGGCATTAAATAATCCACGAAGATTGATATGCCATTGAACTAGGTAATTAAAACAGATCTACTTGGCAAATAGATTGTAACCTAAGCAGGTACTATTACACCGAATCAGAGTGAACCTGGGAGTAAAGGCAATAAAGAGATACTTTATATTCTCCCGAGTTCTAGAACTGAAGCCTAACAACCAGATGTAAGTCAGTGTCTTATCAACGAAACTCTTTTGGTGAGAATCCATCTGTACTTGATGCAAATGGCGTATTCTAAGCATTTCAAACAGGACGAATTACCATATTTCAGTTTGTAGTATACGATCTGGGTGATTTATTTATTTTTCCCCTGGAAAATTTTTTTATTTGCCTTGAAAATCAGCATGTAAAATCTCGTACTTTTTCTCCTTCAAAACTCCTCTTGTTGACTCGGCCGAGAATTAGAATTGGAAATCTGAGAAATTATTGAAATTCTTTAGATGATAGCAAAGGTAATAACGGCGAGAATACTGACAAGAATATTAAAATGCCACGATGATAAGCTCTCACCTGATAACCAGGGAATACTAACCAATAGGTTAGGTGAGAAAATCCATTATAAAAATTATCAATATTTCAATAAACTTGTTGGGAATAATGTACTTAGCCACGTTAACCCTTATTTATCTTCGAGGGGCATACGATAAGTTTCCAGACTTTTTTCGTATTGGCATTTAAAATTGTCGTAGACTCTTGAAAATTCAGCATGTCATTGTTATACATGTTATAAGATGACTGACTAATTTTTATGACTTCAGGTTTAAATTAACACCTACAGCAGCAATTAGATTACACCCTACTAAGCCTGATTGTCACAACTGGTGAATTTTTAAAAATGCAATCTGACACTTTAGAAGAACAATATGCAATTCTGTTTTAAACATGACAAAAATGCCACAGAAACGTATGAAATGCTTCAGACTGCTTTTGGAGCATCTTGCTTGAATCGAGCATCAGTTTTTGTGTGGCATAAGAGATTCAAGGAAGACAGGGAGTCTGTGAGGGATGATGAGAGGTGTGGGAGGAGCAAGGAAGTCAATACACCAGAGTTGATTGGCTAAAGGGTTAGGGTTAGGGCTACTATGTTGAGGTTTTAAGGGAGTTCACGAAGAGATTCGGTCGGAAGTGGCCAGCACTCTTCAAATCGGGTCAGTGGCATTTCCACCAGGACAATACACCAGTCTACAACTCCATCCTTGTCACAGACTATTTGACCAAAATAGGCATCAAGACAGATCCTCAGCCTCCCTATAGTCCAGACCTTGCTCCCTGTGACTTTTGGTTATTCTCTAACCTCAGAGGCTGTCGTTATGAGACAATTGAGGAGATAAAGGAGGCTGTGACGAAGGTCATTGATACGCTCACACAAGTGGAGTTCCATAGGGCCTTCCAGAAGTTGTTGGAACGGTATAACAAGTGCATTGCAGCCGGAGGAAATTACTTCGAAGGTGACTAGAGTTTCATAGGTGTACTATCAATAAAAGTGCCCATACATAAAAGGCCTGGAAACTTATTTAATGATCCTCGTATGTCGGTATTATGTAGTCAGTAATTAATATAAATGCAGTGTCGGTTGTTTTTGTGAAAGTGAATGTTGCAACAAAGATTGGAAGGGAAAAAGATACGTCTTTAATATGAAGGGATGAAGAAAACAACGTGTGATCTGAAGAAGTAGAGGATACGTAAATTACAATGAGAAAGGAGATGAATGAAGAATGATCCTTCAAGTTGTCAATAAAGGGAATAGAATTAAATGTCATTGTTTTTTCTCCAAATTATTTTATTCTGTAACCACTAAAAGTCTATAAGGTTATATTTAATTTATTTTTGTAATATATATGTGTAGTTATCAAATACCGACAGTGTAGAGGGAGCTATAGTAGCAAGGAGTGAAGATAGGCCTTTTACGAATATAGTACACTTAAAGAATCCTAATTAGTGAAAACTGGAAAAAGGCAGAAGTAAAAAGCAATGGAGATGCAATGTATTTGAGATTTCTAACTGTTCAGTCAGAAATATTGACTCCTACTATTTCCATGACTTGACAAACAATAAAAGAAAAATTTGAATAATCTAATCTAGTTTGTTTAAGATATATTTTATGTAGGCAGAATGTTCAATTATTACAGAAAAAATATTTTTCCTCTTATCTGTTTTTACTTTATCTACTGCTGAATAAAAAGTGTTTTGCGTCTTATATGCTATTAGTTTATATACTGCAAAATAAAAAGATGTTTTGCGTGTAACCTGCATTTAGTTTATTTTTCTGGTATATAAAAAGTTTTTTGCGTTACATATCTTATTAGTTTATTTACTGCGAAATTCAAAAAAGATAAACAAAGAAATCAAAAAGTAAATGGAAATAGGACCCAGGGATTGACTTTGATGATACAGTTAAAGCTGACAATCATATTTTGTCTATAGTATCGAAGGCAAAGGGAAGGATTGGCTCGATGGTTGAAAATTTAATTTGAAGTAAGAAAATGCAGTTTTAAGAATATATAAAACCCTAATCAAAGCGAATTCATAATATTGGACTCAGGCTTGGATTTTAGTCTCTAGATATGGATATTGGAATGTGATATTGAGATTAGAGTGAACATAAAAAAGATTAATAAGATAATAAAAAAGAATAAAAGAAGATTACAGTTACGAAGAGAGATTAGAGAAATTAGGATTGGAAATTTTACTAGGAAGAAGAATAAAAGTTGATCTAATTAAAACTTTCAAAATAATTAATCGACTTCTAATTATGGTCGACATTTTTCAATATTTCTGCTCGAATTGAAAATTTACAGCCAAGACAGATTTCAAAAACTAAATCTACGAACTAATTGGATTTTTTTAAAGAGAGTTATATATTTTTGGAAGAAAGTGTCTCATAAGATCAAAAACACTAATAGTGTTAAAAAAAATCTAGATTAAATTGGATGATTTTAGAAATAATGATAAAAAATAAATTAAGAAAGAATCTCTAAGTGAACTAAAGGATGAATTACTTTAGAGAATTTAATCTATATAGATATTCTATTCAAAGTGTAAATGTTCTGTGCAAAGATTTTTTTAAAGGTGTGAGACGATATAAAAAAAACAGAGATACCCAAAGTTGCATAAGATTAAAAAAACTACGACTACTACCAATAATAATAATAATGATACTAAGCTTTGATAATGGGACTGGAGGACTTGGAAATAAGAGGACGAGTGGAGACCATAACAAATACAGCATGATTAAGATTGGCCAAAATACTAAGAAGAGTCCTGGAGATTTAAAAAAAATTGCGGTCACTCAAACTCCTCTGAGAAGTAATTAGCAAAAGCTGGTGCGAAAAACACTCAAAAGAGTATAATAATAATAATAATAATAATAATAATAATAATAATAAAAAATCACGTAATAAGCGAATACAGCAAATTAGCACAGAAGGAGTATAAGGCGAGACACGATTGGGTCGGCAAGGTGATCCACTGAAAAATGTGCAAGAAATTTTAATTTGACCATACTAACAAATGATATATGCACAACCCAGCACCTGTCTTAGAAAATGACATGCATAAACTCCTATGGGACTTTAACATACAAACGGATCACCTAATCCAAGCCAAAAGACCAGACCGTATAATAATCAACTAAAAAAAAATAAAAAAAGCGAATTTGCAAAATTGTTGACTTTGCTGTCCCGGCAGGCCACAGAATAAATCTAAGGAATGTGAAAAGAAGGATATGTACCCCAACCTTGCTAGAGAATTGAAAAAGCTGTGGAACATGAAAGTGACGATTGTGCCAATTGTGATTGGTGCTTTTGGCACAATAACTAAAGGATTATTAAAAGGCCTAGAGGACTTGGAAGTTGGCGGACGGGTAGAGACTATCCAAACGACAGCATTGCTGAAAACAGCCAGAAACCTGAGACGAGTCCTGGAGACTTGAGGAGACTTGCTGTCACTCAGACTCCAATGAAAAACCATCAGCTAACGCTGATGTGAAAAACTCTAATGAGTATTGATAATAATAATAATAATAATAATAAACAGCACAAATTAGGGAGGAGGTCTACTGCTCAATGATACACCGCTGACTCATCACCGAGGAACAGAAAGGATGCAGCAAAGGGACCAGAAGCACTGGAAAACTACTGTATATGGATCAACATATCCTCAACGAGAGTAAAACGAGACGAAAAAAATCTAGTTAGGGCCTGGATTGACTACAAAAAGGGTTACAATATGGTCCCGCAATGCTGGGTATTAAACTGTCTCAAAATATATAAAATACCTGACGAAGTTATTCACTTTATCGAGAAAATCATGTAAACCAAGAGAATAGAATTGACAGCAGGAGGAAAAAGCTTAGCAGAAGTAAAAATCCAGAGAGGTATATTTCTGGGAGATGTACTATTACCATTACGATTTGTAATATCGATGATGCCACTCAATCCCATTCTAAGAAAAAGCGCAGCCGGATACAAACTCGGGAGGTACCCGTGGTGTAATGGTTATCGTAGTAGGAAATGGATGCGGCGACACGAATTCAAATCCTGGACGAGACTGATTGAATTTTGCATAGCACTAATACCCTTGGGAAAGGTATGAATCCAATTATTCTCCCTCCAGCTATGGGTAAATATAGGACAGACTGGGTTCTTCAGCCTTGAAGAGGTAACTAGTCTAGGAGAAGGAATACTCTGAATTCAAACCTGTTAAACTCCACTTAAAAATTGACCTTGTGTCATATCCTGCCCGAGCGGAGGGGTTGGTAAATATGATACAAACTCAATAAATTGCAAGAAAAGATCAGCCCCTTGATATACATGAATGACATCAAACTATTGGAAACCGTGATATAGACTGTTAGAATATACAGTCAAGATATAGGGATGGAATTTGGCATAGAAAAATGTGCAATGCTACAAATGAAAAGCGGGAAAGGTCATATGACAGAAGGAATCGAACTATCAAATCAAGAGAAAATCAGAACGCTCGGAGAGAAGGGAACCTACAAATACTTTGGAATATTGGAAGCTGACACCATCAAAATGAGTGAAAATGAAAGAAAACATTAAAAAAGAGTATCTCCGGAGGACGAGAAAGCTACTCGAGACAAAACTATTATTCCCCCTTTACAATTTAAATTCCGATGTTTAGCAAGTTAGACTGATAAACAATTTCTACCGATTTAGAGTTTCTCTGAGAGCCCTATACATCTAGTCTTGTTCTACAACTAATCAAAGCTTACTAAATAACAAACATATTAGTGGACATTTTGAACTAGAGAAAAACTCTATAAAACTAAGGGTCGATATAAACGGCAGGGCTATTATCCGAATCTTTTTCAATGGAGTAGTAAACCACTGGTAAATGTTTGGATTTTAGCCCTGCTGTCTAAGTCGAATTGAAAAATGTTTCATAGACAGCTTTTGTTGACGAAGATTCAGTGACGATTTTCGAAGATTAAATCGAAGATTAAATCGTGCTTTCATATTGTTCTATTGTATACTACACGTATACAAATATACACGGGTACATAATCAACTGATAATGACGACTTCAATAACAAACAAATACACTTTTTTTATATAAATCTCTCATACTTTATTTTCGAAAAGGTGATGTTTGTTGAGTGTGAAAAATCAGTGGAGACAAGGACGGACTGCTATGTTGACCCAAGTTCTTCTCTCGACCATAGCAGCACTTCTTTTGCATCTTGGCTTGGGTTGATAAACCAGGGGTCACTAAGGGCCCAAGGCCCTCAATCTGCAGCTGGCTCTCACTTCGGCATACTGTCTCCAACTGACTCGAACCGCCTGGGCACCTGGTTATATTGTTTTCTATCGTCCACCTGTTTCGGCTGTTCTTCCGCTAATTTACACATGTGCATCTCGAGGGTCAATATATAACAAAATGCTGTATACTTATCGAGTATTTTCTTTGTAGAAAGTAATGCATGCTTTAGTAAATCGACGAATTTAAGGTTTAACTTTTTTGTTTAACGGTATATCAATCTGTGTTGGTTAATTCATGCCAAAGCCATCCTAAAAGAAGAACAGTGCTGGTACTCTTAAACTCTTAGCTGGTAGTAAAGGACTTTATACAATTCCTTAAGGTATTAGTCCGTAACTAAACTTAATTGTACGACTAGAATTTGAACTTGTTTAATTTGACGCTACAGTCCAGCACTTTAGTTAGTATATCATGAGAACTCCCCCACTACAACACAGTCGAATATATTTAAATCTTTTTCTTTGAACTGACATTATTGAATCTATTTTTTCTTTTCAAAGCGATTGTGAATCAACGCATTCTCAGTATTTTCGGTGTTTTCATTAATTCCATTCAAGAATCTAAATATATATTTGCTGATTTATGAGTACAAACGTGAGTGACTGTCTTTTCTTGTTTTAATTTTTGCCGATGTTTCCTGACATGACAGTTCATGTGGGCAGTGAAGTCAGGAACGAAATTTGTCTGAATTTTTTGGCTGCTAACTTGTGTAAAATGGATTTCAAAAAGCAAAAAATGTTATAACTGAAAGGTCTCTTTGGCCATAAAGATATAGTTGTGGTAATGATATCGATTTGTTGAGATTTTCTGTTGAATTGTTTCTAGGTGTAGAAAATATTTAGGAAATTTACAAGGTCCTTGATGGATTCGTGCAATTTCTAGGATCTTTGTAGTGAATTTGAAGTGTTGTTCCAACATGAACAGGTCTGTTGATTCAAAATTTCTTTTATGATTACGTGGTATTTGTCTGAGCAAGGATATTTGCTCTGGCATCCTTCGTAGATTAATGGGTAGGTTTGGTTTCTTTGTTTAATGGCATATCAACCTTAGTAGGTTATTTAATGCCAAAACCATTCTCCTAGAAGAACTGTAGTGGTACTATCTAAGCTTATAGCTGGGAGGATAAAGGGGTTCACACTGATAAAGGGGTATTGGTCTGAAAGTGAACGTAATAGCGCAACTGAAGTTCGAACTCGCTAATTTCGATCCTGCAGTCCATCGCTTTAACCATTACACCATGAAGCCACACCCGTAGATTAATGCCAGAGGTCTTAATGGAAGCTATCACGAAGAATTTGCAGACTTTAGCTGCAGAAGAGAAGGGCGCAATTATTATGTTCTCGTTCGAGTAGTGTTACTATTTAACCCAGAACTGGGAAGATAAGGGGTTAATACCTTTCCCAATGGTATTTGTCCGAACGTGAACGTAATATCACGACTGGAGTTTGAAGTTGCTTACTACGATTTTCCTGTCCATCGCTTTAATCATAGCACCACAAGAACTCCCCCCTAATAATTTGTATAATCCCTTATTTGTAGAAGACTTTGTAGAGGAGGCTTTGGCATTGCTTAGAAGAAAGTTGTATGATTTAGATAAGTGTATAAGTGACACGGGTCAATAATTTGTGGAAGTTTCTCTTTGTATATTCGTCGTATTATTTGCTTATGTGTTCCGCGTTCGGAGTAATAATTTGTGTGACAATTTATATTCATTTGCGCATCAGGATATTATCAATAATTTGTGAAAGAAGGTTGCATTCCTTAAATGTGTTTGTGTTCAAATGTTTGTTCGTTGCAATATGTTCGTAGACATATTTATGCCACAAATAAATCACAGTTTTACAAAATCAATAAACTTTGTCTTTAACTTGCGTGAAAAGTTTGTTGACTAACAATAAAAGTTACTGTCTTTTTCCTTGAGAGAAAAAATATTAGTTAAAGCATTGATGTGCCACGATATGTTAATAGTTATTTGTATTGTATTGTATTTGTATTTTTAATGAAAATCAACTGATTTTTTTCTAACACACACACACACACACACACACACACACACACACACACACACACACACACATATATATATATATATATATATATATAACTAATGTTTTTTTAATTAATAATTCTATGATTTTAAGGGTGAGAAAAAACTAGATAGTACAATTTGCAAACTGGTATCTTGGAAAAAAATCAATGAAAGAAAGAAAAAAACAAAACCATACGTACTATGTACAACGTACTACTTGAAAATAATCAACGAATAACGCATACCTAGCCAAAAGAAAAAAAAAGACAGTGACAGAATTCCTTAAGCTAAAATTAAGAGTGCGCAATAGACGAAGTCTGGAGAAATGCCTACAGAGTCAGATTTTTTCTGACCCTGCAGACATATATATATATATATATATATATATGTGTGTGTGTGTGTGTGTGTGTGTGTGTAATTCCATTTGGCGAGCTTGAATAAGTGAAATAGATCTATTATGGAAATGGAATACTATTTCTAAATTTCTTGTTTTTTAAGCAAATATACACACACGCACATATATATGTATATATATATATATATCTTTATTAAGTACCCTTAAATTCCTTTAATTAAACTTTGATGTGATCAACGTTTTACGTAATGGACTTTGAATGTACATAATTTAGATATTTAAGATTTTTGAACTACTCTACTACAACAGTATTGAACAATATCTTATGCACTTATGTCGTTGGCATGCTGCACCTATATATATATATATATATATATGGGGATGCTTGTGCATACACGTATATATATATATATATATATATATATATATATATATATATATATAGCCTTTGATAAAAATTATGGAATTAGCAATCTGACAGAATATTCCCTTAGGTTTTTAATTTTCAGTATATAAACTAATAATAGATAGAGCCAAACAGTTTTTCTTTGATAACAAAACATTCTACTTTTATAAAATATATACAAAATAGTTTAGATTAGATTATTTAAATTTAAAAAAATCATTAATTGATTGGATGATTGGTTTTGATATTATGTCAATCTATCAAGGGTTATTTTCTGCTTAGAAGTCAGAGAATCACGTTCACTGTACATACATATTTAGATTGTTATGTAGTTGTTTTTAAGAGTTTTTTTTGCACACAGTCTAATCAAATACGATCTATTTGACCCCTTAATGATCCTCACTGGTTCTACTACTCTGACTCAAAGTGGACCAGGGATCAATGGGATATAAAAAGGTACCCCACACTCCCCAGAGCTTCAGCTGAGGAGCCTTACCATCAGATGCAGTTTAGCGTCATATTCTGGACACCCTCTTTTTGGATGTGGGGGAAACAGGTTATTATTGAGGTGGGCTACGATTTATAGACTGTTGAATCTTTTCTTTTATCGACTGAATACAATTCATTCGGATGATAAGACTGGTTCTGGTTTATTTTCTTTCTTTGATGGCATATTAACTTTCGTGGATAATTGTTTTCAAAAATCAAAGAACCTTTGAATGCTTTATCTGTCTACCCTGCAAAGACGTTTGGTTGGGTTTCATTTTAATGGCATATCAACCTTCTTTGGTTATTCAATACCAAAGTTTGGATTTCTTTGTTTTAATGACAAATCAACCTTCATTTGTAAATCAGAGCCGAAGCCATTCTTACGTAAAAACGGCAGTGGTACTATTTTACTCGTATTTGGAGATTTTTGGAGATTATGTATTTCTCAAGAGAATTAGTCCGGAAGTAAACGTTATGACGTGTGTGGAGTTCCAACGCCCTTAGTACGATTTTGCTGTCTAGCACGCTAACCACTACACTACAGGAACTTCTCCTTCCATATAATCTGTAATAACCGAAAAAAACACTAGATTGATGATGTGAGTGTAATGATTTTGTAAAATTGACACAAAAATAATCTCTCATTTAAAAAAAAAAAGTTATTGTAGAACGTAATTCTTTATATTTACCTTCGAACACGTAAATATCTTGATGTTTTTTTTTTTGAAAGGTTATTCATATATCCAGTACACACTGAGTACATAAAATGGAATACATTTTGTTTTTGCAGTAACATCAATTTTACATTCAATTATCCTAACATAATTGACTTTTTAAAATATGAAACACACAAAAGAGAATGTTTTCTTTGTTTGCTGTTATCTTAGATGGTGGAGAAATGATTTCTCGATAACGTTCACGAAGATAATCCATTAAAAACATTACTAGTTGTTATCATATTAGAAGATAGAAGAATTCATGTTTTAATAACATTGCAAACAATAAAAACTACAATATTCTCATTGGTACTATTTACCAACCCCTCCGCTCGGGGAGGATATGACACAAGGTCAATTTTTAAGCGGAGTTTAACAGGTTTGAATTCAGAGTTTTCCTTCTCCTAGACTAGTTGCCTCACCAAGGCTGAAGAACCTAGTCCGTCCTACTATTTACCCATAGCTGGAGGGAGAATAAGGGGGTTCATACCTTTCCCAAGGGTATTTGCCCGAAAGTGAACGTAATAGCGCGACTGGAGTACGAACTCGCGTACTACGATTCCGCAGTTCATCGCTTTAACCATTACACCACGAGGACACCCCAATATTCACATTGGTACACCAAGAAATTCACTGTCTAATAAAAAATACATTTATTCTCTATGATTTACAGTTTATAAAAATTGTCAAAATTTCAATGGAAATTCTTTTATAATATGATTTAATATCTTCATTTTCTCACCATCTCTGTCAACACACTATTCGAATTTTCCCTGAGATGACTCGGTAATATCTAATAATATGGAGAATTGCTTTTCTATTTTCTATTGAAATATTAATAATTTATTTATCACCTGTGGGAGATTCCAAGCATGTGTTGATAGTGTGGTGAAAATGGGGAGACTGTATGAAGTTATATCATAAATGTACTCCCATAATGGTGTTTAATATTTTTTTTAATCTCCTTATATATTTCTTTTCGTAAATCCTCTTCAGTGTCTCGTATAGCAGATCAATGTCACCTAAAACGGCCCTGTCAACAGAGTTACAAAAATGGGTGCTAGAGAATGGAGTTTCCATTTTTCCAACAATTACTCAGGAACTATTTTTAGTTTAAGCAACAACCTTACAAAAGGCGTCTGGCTTTAAAGCAGACGCGAGTCAATGAATTAATTTACGCGAAAAAAATGTCCTCCAAGCCTCTTCTAATCATTGTAGCTAATTTTGACAGTGTTGTGGTCTGGATGAACTCGATTCTTTTCCAGATCTTTCCAAGATATGAACTCGGATTAGCAATATCATTATTTACGACGCTAAAAATTACAAGAAACATGCCCTCTAATTTTTGACCATATGTCATTTTGGGAATTTCTATTCCAAAAATTACTAAAATCTTTTCTTTTCGGTTGTTGTACTTTTGAAAAGTCGGTTATATATTGGTGGGTCCAAAGTCATGCAATATTTTGGCAAATTCGAAAACTTAATGTTTTTACTGAAGTTGTAAATGTGACGAATTATATTGGACTATGTGGTTTTGAACTCGCATGATAATCTCCAAGTACTACTCATCAGTATTTGAGCGTGGCCTCGAAGTCCATGGTTTTAGGTCTATCTAACCTTACCGGATCCTCGAGGTTCTTACAACCCGAGCAAAGTTTCTTGAATCGTCTATTTTTTGTACTGTGATCATCAGTCCCTTCATATTTCACACAGCAAATGTTTTGGGTTGCTTCGACTATGTTATGACCCAGTATGAACACATAGATCATGAGATCTAGAAATATATTACGTTGAACATACGGCTTTCAAATCACATCTGGTGTGAAGCAATATACAAGGTGTCAATCCATCAATTATCACTATACTACCAAACACTGATGGTTCCATCCACGGCTTGAACAGCTTTGGTCACGAGATATCCGTGTCACCAATTAGCACGTACTAAAATATTTGAAAATTTCTTGATTCACTCCAGTAATATTCTTAAAGAATAAGTTTACTTCACCGATATCGTAGCAAGAATAAATTTCAATTCAAAGGGAGTTAAGTCTTTTTTCAGCTAACCAACAAAATGTTATGACGTCATGCAGCTTAGAGTTGATTATTTCTTTGAATGAAACGTCAGAGAAGAGTGCCCAGCTAATATGTCGACAGATATGGTTTACAACATATAACCATTACGTATCAGACGAAAACAATGTCACTTTCAAGTTCTTATAAAATTCATCTCTTATTCTCTAATATTTGTCTTTTTTAACATGAAGTCGTCTTACGGCAAATCAGTTTTCAACGTGTTTCATCGTGAAGAAATGTTTAGATGAAAGTCTCGTAAACATAATTATAAGTTAGGGTATTCTTTGAGTTCCTGTATATGAGAACCTTTGATTAAACTTGGTAAATAACTAATTTACCCGGCTTTAAAAGGGATTCATCATTTACATTGGAAATGAATTTGTCTATAATTTTCAGTACATTATTTATTAATTAGATAATACTGCGATGCGAGAAAAAAATTAAACCAATTTTCTTTCAATTATGTACCACAATCACTGAGGACAATTATGTTGGTGATGGCTGATCATCTTAACAAAACAACGACCCCACTTCTGCATTGAGATAGTTTTGGGGGTTACCCTGATGATATTATCTTATCAGACTAACTCCGACAACCATTGCATGATTATGTCCGGTGACATCGACCAGCGTTGGTTAAATATAATTTTTTTACTCCGGGTTGGTAGATCAAGTATTTGTTAAACTTAACCTACCGGACGAGATTTTTTACTTTTTCGACTCGTCTCTCGTTAGATGTCTAGCTTTATTTTAATAAATCATCAATTAACACCTGGTACCATTTGCTTCCATTGTTACAATGAAATGAATAAGTGAGAATTTTTCTGTAAGTTATTTTCAGAGTAGACAACACTGATAGCAGGAAAAATAAAAAAACGACCCCCACAAAAAACCCCCAGTCAATCAGTATTTTGAATTAGAAATTGACAATTCTTTATTATATAGCATAATGTATTTTTTCAGGCTGGTTTCTATGCGATATTTATTAGCAAACAATGATAGCTTCAAGTAATTGTTCTAATTATAAATAATAAGTACACATTTATGATTTCAAGCCTCATTATACGATACGAATAATTAGCAAGCTATTATGTGGCTAGAGTGTTCGCCAATGGCCCGGGAGACCTGGGTTCAATCCCAGGTCGAGTCATACCAAAGACTTTAAAAATGGTACTTGATACCACCTTGCTTAACACTCAGCATTATAAGGTACGGTTCAAGGGTAAAGTGGAGCAATCCTGGGAATGGAGTAGCGCCCTCCCCTACACCTTGGTGTAGTAGCTATCGAAAAGGGAGCCTTCGGGTCACCCTCGACTATGGTCGCTAACTAACTATGTGGCTAGTTGATTATTTGGCATTTCAAACTTTATTTCATGTTGAAGTCAGTTTAACAACTATGGTCTCCTAATATACAGAATACAAAAATTCCTTACAATAATTTTAAACAGGTAGACACTTCAGATATATGCCGTATGACATTTTCAAGAGCTGATCTATAAATGCAGTCTTAAGACATTTTCAAATAGATCTGTTTTCTCAAGAAAATGGGGCCCTAAAATGTTTTACCATTTTGGATCCCTGTGGGCCAGTAAGTAATGGCAACAAAATTGTCATTCCACTTGGTGGGACTAGATTTTTTTACGCGTTTTCCACTTTCGCTAGAGTCCTGCTTTAATAACCCCCGCCAATACGAACAGCCAACCCATTTCAAATTCTAGAATGAACATGACGTATGGAATTAAGTAAGTATTTATCAAACTTTTCCGCTGCGAGCAGTATGTAACGCAAAGCCAATTTCTAAGTAGAGTGCAGCTGTTTGAATTAAGTGTTCTCCTAGGACAAGTTGTCCCACCAAGGGTAAAGTACTTTATCTACTCTCCTACATAACTCGAAGATGGCTTTCTCGAGGGCATTAGCACAAAGTGAAAAAGAAACGGTATTTGAATTTGGATCGTAGATTCCATTGCTTAATCCCCCACCCCAATATGACTCTAAGCTGCATGACATTAAGATATATGTGATGATAAGGCTCCAGTACTAGAGCTTTGGCGAATGTACTGTACTCCTTTATTGCCATTACTCCCAGGTCCACTCTAACCCTGTACATTCTAACCCGGATTGGTAGTATCCCTTGGGGTTCTACACATGAATCAAATGAAACTATCCCATTATTTATTTTACTTGAAACCATTTAACTCTGTACAAACTGTTGATTAATCCTCATCATCATGTCGTGCCGCTAGCACGGATATCCTGGACCCTCTCTCGTCACTTCTCCCTATCGTTCATCGCCTCTGGCTGGTCTTCAGGGCTACATCCCGTATCCTCACATAGCTGCTGTATGTATGTTCAAGCTGGTCGTCCTGCTTTTGCTTGGCTATATGAGTACATAGGAGTACATCACTTGTGAGCTCGTCCCTGCTTCTCCAGCAGTGTCCTGCATGTCTGGTTCGTCTAACTTGGATATTTTTCGTGATGGGAGGCAGGTGGCCGTATAGTTGGCGCTGTTGATAAATTTTAAATATTATTATTAGCATTGGATAACAATACTTTAAAACATTTAACTATGTGCAAACAAATGAATTTTATCTAGTTACCTAAATAGAGTTACCTACAAAATAATTACTTACAAATTATATATATATATATGTGTGTGTGTGTGTGTGAGTGTGTGTGTGTGTGAGGAGGGGGTTGGTTGGTTGGTTATATAGCAGGATTTGGCGCTAAAATACTATCAAGAGTTGATATTTCATTAAACCAAATGACAAAATAACCCAGTCGTCTCATACGCACAGGGAAGGTGTGCACAAAATGACTGTTGTTCAGCCATTTAACTCCTCTCTCACAAACCGTCTAAATAAGACAAACAAAATACCCTAGGTACATTATGGAAGAGTATGGGTGAACTCATGTGGCGTTCTTTTATGGACACCTATATGAGGACGTACCAGCAAATACATCACATCATAGCGGACACTGGATGCGGTCTAGAGGACCTTTCAGGAGTGATTGATGAGAAATACACATGACGAGAAGAGGGAGTCAGGGAAATCCGTGCTTACAGCACAATTTAATGATGCTATCGACGACATTGATGATAGGATACATTCAAGTTATACTCTGTTCACTAAAAATTCTGCTTTTGAAATGTTTGTCATCAGGATCATCTCTTATTTTTCTTTAAATAATCGTTTATTTCTAATATGAAAATTATAGACTGTTTAGTTTAGACAACGTGCTTAGAACATCTATTGATAAAATCAAAGAAAACGGCTTCAAGCTAACAAAGATAAGAAGCAAAGGGTACCCCACACAATCACGGACGGACACTACGCCGATGATATCGCTCTACTGGCAAATGCACCCGCCTAAGCCGAAACACAGCTACATAGTCTGGAACGAGCAGCTGCAGGCATAGGCTTCCATATCAATGCACACAAGACGGAATATTGTGCTTTAATCAAAGAGGTAACATCTCCAAACTAAACAGTAGCTCTCTGAAGCTAGTAGACAAGGTCACCTACCTTGGAAACAGTGTCTCATGAAACAAGACGATACATCAGCACGCGACTAGCAAAGGCATGGACAACAATCGATAGATGATCGGACATATGGAAGTCAGACCTGACCGAAAAAATAAAACGCAGTTTCTTCCAAGCAGTGGTTGTGTCGATACTGCTGTATGGATACACTACATAGACGCTAACTAAACGTATGGAGAAAAAGCTTGACAGCAACTACACAAGAATGCTGCGAGCAATATTGAACAAGTCATGGAGGCAGCACCCCACAAAGCAGCAGGTGTACGGCCACCTACCACCCATCACAAAAACTATCCAAATTAGACGAACCCGACATGCGGGACACAGCCGGAAAAGTAAGGACAAACTAATAAGTGTTGTACTCCTGTAGGCCCCTTCACATGGACGAGAAACGGTAGGACGACCAGCTAGAACCTACAAACAGCGACTCTGTGCCGATACGGGATGAAGCCTTGAGGACCTGCCGCAAGCAATGGACGATAGAGAAAGGGTCAGGGATATCCGTGCTGATGGCGCGACATGATGATAATGATGATGATTAGTTTATTTATAATTTTAACCGATTTTATTAACTTTTGGTTGTGGAAACTTTTATTCTATCTAAAATTTTATAAGAAATTTTAATTCTCTTGTTTTCAGTAATTTATCGGTATATATTAGCTTGCATATAATCCATTTTTTCTATAAAATATCTCCCGTTTATATTCTTTCTTTTACGATTCCATAGTTATCGTCTACATATTTTCGTCTGGTTTTGGTTCAGCAACAACTTGCCGCAATTTTCCAAGGTAAATTTTAAAAAAAAGATTTTTTTTGTTCATACAAGTGATCATTTGATGCGAATTAAGTCGCCTGTCTTTGATTTCATAACGTATTCTTTATGATGTATGAGTTACAAAATGAAGTCAAAAGAAACAACAATAAAAATACTTAAGTGAGAATAAAAAAAGGAATAATCAACAGAAAAGAATAATCAGTTCATTAATTGATTTTCATATCTTTTAATGTGACTGGGAAAGTTTTCTTTTGTCTTGTAAGATGATAGATGCCAAAAGATCCGCATTTAGCTCTTCTTTTTCATTTGATCATTTTAAAAAGGTAACATCACGCCACATAAAAAGACCACATATTGTTTAAGATGTTCTTGTCAGTTACTAAGCTTAGCTTAGTTGAGCGCAAAACCAGAAGTACGGGTATTAAGTTTGAAACACTCTCACTAATAATAGTTTACTAGCCGAGATTGCTAATAATGTCACCATAGGAGGCGCCCAAGATATTTACTTAGCATAGCTTGAATTAGGCTCAGAGAAGTATGTTTAGGTAATCGAGCAAAAATCTAATACAGCAATCAGTCGTAACGCATCTGCAAGAATAGCCATGACACAATAATGAATTAATTGATTGATTGAAGGATTTTAACGGCATATCAACTTATCTAGAGTTATTCTAAGCATAGTAGTCAGAGATTTGGTTTAATTTGGTTTCATGGCATGTAAACCATTGTAGGTTATCTAATGTCAAAATCATAAAAACAGTTTATTTCAAACAATTAAGTTTAGCATAAGTACACTCTTTAGTTCTATTTAACCCATAGATTGGACATTATTGGTGTTACCACTCCGGGCCAGAGTGGACCTGGGAGCGATGGCAATAAAAAGGGTACTCTGCATTCCCCAAAGCCAACTACTGGAGTCTCTCTATCAGATTGTTTAGTGTCATATCTAACACATTCGTTGGGAGGTCTTACCCCTCTACAGAAATGCAGCCGGTGTAGTCTGCAGCTCCAGCTAACTGGGCCAAGTAGGCAGGGGATCGCGTTTAAAACAATGAAGTCATCGTGTTGTTAAGAACTCAAAATACGCTGACAGCATCCGTTGCAGAAGGGTAAGACGTTTTCATCTCCCAAAATAGGTTGTCATGTGCAGGATGCTTAGCTACATTCAGTGAAAGCTCCAGTTCCGGAAGTAGGGAAATATGGAATCACACTTTCATTGCCATTACTCCCAGGTCCACTCAAACCCACACTGGTAGTACCTTTTACGGTCTGATCTATGGGACAAATAGCTTAAAAAATTAGTAGTATTGGATATGAATATCTGAAACCATATAGCTGTGTGCAAATTATTTTAGTTTAGTTTGGTTGTGATGTGTAGTATATCAACTCTTGTGGCTTATTTGATACGAAATCAACATTATTTAATGTCAATCCGGGGGTACTCCACATTCCCCTAAGCTTTATGATCTGATAAATTTACAGTTCATTTGGGCTGGGAGAATATACCAACTGCATCTCTACAGAAAGATAAGAGCCCGCAACAATTATTCTGAATGGGATACAAAACCATCTAACGGAGAGTCTTCAGTCCTTGAGCTTTGGGAAATATGGAATAACCCTTTATTGCCATTACTCCTTGGTCCACTCTAACCCAGATTGATAGTACGTCTTAAGATGAATGGATCTGATAGACCTAGTGTCCTGGGTATGACATTAGACTCTCTCTGATGTTGAGTGTCCTGTCCTGGAGCTTAGGGAAATGTGGAGTACCCTTTCAATGTTATTACTCCCAGATCCACTCTGACCCTGACTGGTAGTACCTGTTTGGGTCAAATAAAACTTTTAAACCATTTAACTGTTTACAAAATTATGTTAAATTGAATCCTCAATTTGCAACGTAGCAATACTTGAAACCATCTACCTGTGTGTAAATGAATAAATAATAGGGAATAGAATTATTTTTGAAAAATAATAATATTTGAAATGATTTAATGATATGCAAATAAAACTTTTCACTCGAGCATTACTTATATAAACAGAATTTGGATTTAAATAACCTACGGGGGTTGATATTCTATAAATGTCAACCAATAAACCTAGCAACTAATCAGATGGTTTAATGTCATATCTGGGATACACTTTGAGGGGGTCTTAACTTTCCGCAGAGATTTAGTCACCCAATTCTACAGCCCCGGCCGACTTGGCAAGCAAGTTATCATTAAATGTTAGTGTTAAATAGGAATACTTAAAACCATTTAAATGTAGCAAATTATTTTAGATTAAGAATAATTATTTAAAGCTATAATTGTTTGCTAAGAATTATTATTATTATTATCATTATTTACTACTAGAAAGTTTTTCACATCAGCGTTTGCCGGTCGTCTTTCACTGGAGTTTGAGTGACAACAAGGCTCCTCAAGTGTCTAGGACCCTTCTCAGTATTCTGACCAATCTCAATAATGCAGTAGTTTGGAGGGTCTCTACTCGTCCTCTTATTTCCAAGTCCCCTGGTCCCTTTTATAATCCTTCAGTGACTGTCCCAAGAGCACCACTTACAGTTGGCATAAACGTCACTTTCATTTTCCGCAGCTTTTTCAATACCCTAGCAAGGTTGACATATTTATCCATCTCATCGCTTTCTTTCATTTCTACTCTGTGGTTACCAGGACAGCAAAGTCCACAATTTTGCAAGTTCTTTTTTTTTATTTCGTTGATTATTATAAGATCTGGTCATGTGGCCGAGATTATATGATCCGTTTGTATTTCAAAACCCCATAGGAGTTTGAGCTTCTCATTCTCCAGGACAAATGTTGTGTTGTGCATATTCCATTTGTCTGTATGATCCAATTAAAATTTCTTCAGAATTCCCAGTAGATCACTTTGCCCACCCAGTCGTGTCTAGACTTATACTCTTTCTGTGCTTATTTGCTGTATTCACTTATTATATGATTGATCGTTTTGTCTCTATCACCACATAACCTACATTTGCTGTTTTGTTTCGTCTTATCTATTCTTGCTTTGATATCACGGGTCCTTATGGCATTGTTTTCTGCTGATATCAGAAGAGATTCAGTTTCACTCTTAAAATTTCTCTTTTTTAGCCGCATCCACGTTTTCTCGTATGAGATGTCACTTGTTCGTCGCTTAAAATGTTCATGGAGTTGTCTTTCTCCCCATTTTTTCTGGTTATTTCCGTTCTGTTGATCCTCATGTTGTTAGTATTGTTTTTGGTGGCTGTAATCAGTCTTTCTCTGCGATTTCCTGTGAAGTTTTTAAGTCATTATATTGATGCGTCAACACAGTCTATAATACTCGTAAGTCCTCTTCCACCTCCTTTTCTTGACTCATTTAGTCTGTCAACGTCATCTCTGTGATGTAAGGCTTTATGCATGGCTATTTAGTTTTCTTTTTCTTTTGTCCATTTGTTTAAGTTCTTCTCATGTTCGCTTTAAGAATGGCCCCGCTTATCTTACGAGGGGAAAGCCAAGGTATATTTTCCTCTGATAAGGTTTCTGCTATATAGTTTTGTCTCAAGTTATTATTATTACTCATTAGGGTTTTTCACATCAGCGTAAGCCGATGGTCTTTTACTGGAGATTGAGTGACAGCAAGTCTCCTCAAGTCTCCAGGACTCTTCCCAGTATTCTGGCCGTTTTCAATAATGCTGTTGTTTGGATGGTCGCTAACTTCCAAATCTTCCAGGCCCTTTAATAATCCTTTAGTTACCGTGCCAAAAGCACCAATCACAATTAGTATAATTATCACCCTCATATTCCGTAGTTTTTTTTCCAATTCTCTAGCAAGGTCGAGGTACTTATCTCTTTTTTCACATTCTTTCAGTTTTATTCTGTGGTCTGCCGGGACAGCAAAGTCGACAGTTTTGCAGATTTTCCTTTATTTTTTTATTTTTTTTTTTTTGCTGATTATTATAAGGTTTGGTCTTCTAGCCGAGATTAGGTGATCCGTTTATATATCAAAGTCCCATTGGTTATTATTATTATTATTATTTCTTGCAAGTTCTTTTTTACACCAGCATTAGCTGATAGTGTTTCAGTGGTTTCTGAGTGACAACAAGTCTCCTAAAGTCTTTTGGACTCTTCTCAGTATTCTGACCGATCTTAGTTTGTAGTTTGGATAGTTTCTGCTGATTCTCTGAATTCCAGCTCATCTAGCCCCTTTACCAAGCCATTAGGGATTCATCCGAGTTGATCAGTTCCAGCAAGGTCCAAGTACTTGTTGCTCTTTTTGTTTGCTTTTATTCTATGGTCCACCGGGACGGCAAAGTCCCCTATTCGGTCGGTTCCCTGTCTTTTTCCATTCTTTTTTAAATATATTTTTACATATGGTCATCTGGTCGGGATCAGATTATCTTTTTGCATCACAAAATTCCAGAGAATTTTATGCGTATCATTCTCCAGGACACATTCGGGTTTTTGTTTATACCATTTGTTCGTATGGTCAAATTGCACTCCTTTTGCGCTGGTTTGCTGCCTTCACTTATTATGTTGCCCAGTCGGTAACCCCCCCCTACGAGTGTCCTGGATATGACACTAAACAATCTGATGGTGAAGCCCAAGTAATGTTGGAGCTTCGGGGAATGCAGAGCACTCCTTCACTGCCATCGCTCCCAGGTCCACTCTGGCCCGAGGTTGTCGCACCTGATAAGGGTCCTATCTATGGCTCAAATAGAACTGAAATGCGTACTTATGCTAAACTGAACTACTTGAAATAGAGCTCTTTTTGATATTGAAATTGTACTTACGCTGAAATGAATTGTTTGAAAAAGAACTGTTTTGACATTTAACTGTGTGGACAAAAACTATACTTATACTATACTGAATTGTTTGAATTAGAACTGTTTGAGTAAACCAAGTATAAGAATTAATGCTGTATGTATTCACTCAAATCCTCTTGTGATATAAGGTCAATATTTAAGCGGTGTAAAACGTTTAGAATTCAAAGATTTCCTTCTCCAACACTGGTTGTCAATACGTTGGGTGAAGTTGAATTCATACCATTCCCAAGAGTATAAGCACTTTGTAATATGTGAAGAGCTTCGTTCAAACTTTAAAATCAGGTTCACATGCCACGACTTATTGCAATATTTAAAGTAAAACATTTCTTTGAAATACTAAAATATAAGATACCCAACAAAATCAATGCATTCATAAAAACTATGAAAAAAAGCATCAAAAATGCCATCTGCAAAATAAACGATGCTTTGATTAAGCGTTAAAATTGTCTGATGTAAAAACTAACGTAAAAGACTTTTATTCATTAGTATATTGGTACCAGGTCTAGTTTTGTTTAAACAAAATTCTGAAGTTACGTTTTCCAAATAAGGATATAATACTTTCTTTAAGGCTAGTAGAGCAATGAGTGATTGATTTTAAATGCATATCAACTCGCATTGGGGGATTTTATGCCAAGAGGTGAGGGAATTGCGTAATTGTACATTTATATCTAAATTTGTTGTGTAGTTGTTTCTGAAGAGTTTTTTGGTACACAGTTATACGATAACAATTATTCTTATCTAATACAAATAATTTGCACACAATCATGTATGATTTAATGTATTCCTATCTGATAAGAGTAATTTCATAATTTTAAGTTATTTTTTCAATTCAATCCTTGTTAATTCTTTGAACAGAGTCATATGGTTTTCATAATTGATAATAATCCTAAGTAATCATTTATAAGGAGGAGTCCCCCTTGTGTAGTGGCTAATATGCTGGGGTTTAAAATAGTAGTAGATAAGTTCCAGTCAAGTTTAGATCAGTGTCTTGGATATGACATTGAAAACTCTGATAGTGAGGCTCCGGTAGCACTGAAGATTTGGGGAATATGAGTACCCTTCATTTCCAGGTCTACTCTGACTTGGAGATAAGGTACTATCTAAGGGTCAAATAGAACTATTTGACATGTAAACTGAGTGCAAACAAATAATTGAATTGTTAGAAATAGAACTGTTTGATCATTTACTGTGTATAAACAGATGACTGATGTTTAATTGAATTGTTAGTTATATATAGCAATACCTGGAACTATTTAACTGTGCGCAAAAGAATGAACAAAATCTGTTTACGAATACATATTTGATATATATGTATTGGGAAGAGTTGGCATTAAATAACCTAAACTGTTTGATATGCCATAAAACCCAACCCAACCATCCAGTCGGGTTATTACGTTCACTTTTGGACTAATTTTATTTGGGAAGGTATGAATTTCCTTATTTCTCCATCTTTAGGTGAAATAGTTCCGCTAGTGTTCTTCTACAAGGGCAGATTTGATTTTGAATTACCCACGAAGGTTGATATGCCACAATAAATGAAAGAAAACAAACTTATCAGTTATAGCTGGAAGTAATTATTCTTTATTTAAACTATTCATAATACAAATAATTTGCCCTTATACGGTATCAAATATTCGTTACGAATACAAATAGTTTCCAAACAGATCTATTTGACCCATAGATGAGACGTTAACAGGTAATACCACTCCGGGTCAGAGTGAACCTGAGAGAAATGGTAATGAAAGAGTACTCCAGACTCCTCAGATATATTGAACTGGAGCTTTACCATCCGATGCTGTTTGATTTAATACTGAGAACACCCTTTTTTGGTGGTGGTATTAATCAACTTCAGGGGATACTGACTGTATATTGTAAATTGTGCTGAATGGGCATTGTAATTCTTTGAAAATTTTAGCCAACCCATGGAAGAGAATATAACAAAATTTTTAACAATGAACGACAGAATAAAGCAGGAATTTTTATTGGCTTTTAAAAATTAAATCGTGGAATATACAATTTTTAATGAAAGGATATAAAAGAACATTTCCTCGGGCAAACTTTGATAAACAATGAAGATAAATTTCCAAAGAATTTTGATATATTGTAAAAGAAAGTAGTGTTTATATTAAATTAGCTAATTGGATTGTGCAATAACAACAGCAAAAAAGAAAGCAAGAAAGAAAATCAGCTTGTAGTTAAGTCCCTTGCTTCAAGGAAAGTTTTCTTACCATAATTATCATGAAAAAAAAAATTGTGATTGAGTCACGGTAAGTGGCTATCGAGTTAAAAACTAATAGAAAAACAAAAAAGGAAAGTGAGAACATCTCTTAATTTTTAATAATGAAATCGTAAGAAAATTAAATTTATATTGAAGACCAACTTCTTGCATACATTTTTCTCTTTCAATAATCAGTCTCTCTGGAATTATATATTCCGTAAAATTCTGATAGATTTGGCGTTCTCTCGTTTAAAGCAGATAATATAATTAAATAGTTATTGTTTAGTTTCAAACGCTTGTCTTTAAAAAAAGACGCAAAAGATGAAAGTACTCGATCATTTTGTAATTAAATCAGACTCCCGTTGTAAAAAAAAGAATGTTTTTCTGCTCAAATTTACTTACAGAAAATAAGTTTGCAACACCCTAAATATGCGGAGATAACTTGAGTGGTGTAATTTACTGACATTAGCTGGCAAGCCACATGGTTAGTCTGAATTTAGAATACGTTGAAGGCATTTCAGGCAAAGGGATAAGACACCTCCCCCCCTAAAAGGATTTCCTGGGTATGATATTAAATTGCACCTGGGAGAGAGGCTTCAGTTCTGAAGCTCCGTCAAGTACGTTTTTTGTTACTATTCTTTTTTGCTTTAATAGCATATCAACTTTCGTGGGTTATTTAATGCCATCTTTGTAGGAGGACTTTAGTGTTAGTCTTGTTGTATAAGGGAGTTAATACCTTTTCAAAGAGAATTAGTACAAAAGTGAAAATAGTAGTGCAATTAATGTTCGAACTCGTAAACTATTATGTTGGAGTTCAGCACACTAACCACAACACCCTTTCTTGCCATTACTATCAAGTCACCAAGTATTTCTTATTATCTCATCTGTGGGTCAAAAAGATAATTTTGGAAATCATTAGCTTTAAATTGGAATATTTGAAACCATATAACTGTGCAAACAAATTATTATTAAAAAATAGGAATAGTTACTTGAAACCATATAAATGTGTATAAATTATCAACATGAGATTAGAATACGTGAGACCGTATAATTGTATATAATTCGATAGTATTTGACAGGGAGACTTCAAATCATATAATTGTGTTTAGATTATCAGAATTAGTTGTCTAAATTTCTGAGACGAAGCTTGTTGATTTTTATCATTAAGGGTTTTCGGACTATTGTCTTCGTCTTTATTGTTATTACCATAACGTTTCGGCCGATATGTCCTCCTGCCTTCTTCAGGTGTTTGTCGAAGTCAGGAACCTTCACGGAACTTCGAACTACGTCCTTTATTGAATCCAAAGGGGTCGCCTGTTCTGATTCCGTTAGCCATAACTGGGTACAAATGTTAAGTATTCCTGTATTATTACTCGCCTGCAGTCAGGATTGAACCTGCAACCTCCAGATGATTGTCTCTTTAGAAGCAGGACACATAGCGTAACGGTTATAGGCGTTGTTTCCCAAGTTAAACTAAACTAAATTTAGTAAATAACAACATCTTGAATAGGATTTACTTTATTGAGAGTACAGGTAATCTAGATAACGTTAATGACCACTAATAAAAACAGGACATGTACAGGTTCCAAAAACAGGACATGTACAGGTTCCAAAAACAATACATGTACAGGTTCCAGATGTATCAACAATACTCAGCCCCATTGCACAAAGAATGGGTAGAAAAGGTTCCGACTTTCACGAGGTTCTACTTTCTTAGTCGTGTAGGTATAATTTTAAAACTTAAATTTTCGTATTTGTCCTCCTCCAACCAAAACAAGTTTGATTAAACTGAGTTGCAGCTGGTCGAAAGTTGTTATATTTATCTAAAAAATTCAGTTTGGTTTGGACTAGGTGGTTTTATTTAATGTTGAAGGGAGTCCTTCAAATAACGAATTTCAATAATTTGTTAACAATTATCGATTCGAATAATTATCCTT
The DNA here is from genome assembly GCA_963585895.1 of Sepioteuthis lessoniana. Classification (NCBI taxonomy): domain Eukaryota; kingdom Metazoa; phylum Mollusca; class Cephalopoda; order Myopsida; family Loliginidae; genus Sepioteuthis; species Sepioteuthis lessoniana. The sequence goes on from OY757906.1 coordinate 135,648,746, forward strand.
AATACTATTTATTTGTACAGTTATATGAATTTTTATTTTATATTTGTGTCCTGGATAAAATGCATATGATGCGGAGGCTTCAGTTTTGGAGTTTGGGGAATATCGAGTACCCCTTCATTACCATAACTCTCAGGTCCACTCTGTTCGAGAATGATAGTATCTGTTATTGTCCAATCTATGGGTTAAATAGAACTCTTTTACTCGCAATTATCAATATCAAAAATAATTTTATAGTTAAATAGTAATACTTAAAAGTATTTAACTGTGTGCAAACAATTAATAGTAATACTGGAAACCATGTGCAAATAGAATTATTAATGTTAGCGATGCGTGAAACCATATAGAATAATTAGTGTTAGCAATACTTAATCTTTTAAGCATGTACAAAGAAATGATAAGGGAGGTTCTTTTGGCGTGATGGTTAAGGCGCTGGACAGCAGAATCGTAGTTGGCAAGTTTAAATTCCAGTCGTACTCTTGTGAAAGGCATGAACTCCCTTATCCCCCGAGGATTAGGTGAAAGGGTTTCACAAGTAGTTTTCTACATCAATGGCTTTGGAATTAAATGATCCACGAAAGTTGATGTCTCGGAACAAAGAAAAAAAACAAGAACAAATGATTAAAACCATTTAGATGTATGCCCACAAATAATATCTGGTTCGTTCAAAGATAATGCTAACTAAAAGCTATTCGCTTACAAATCATATATATAATCGATATATAAATAGGATTTGGTGTAAAGTTTAATAAGCGACGAAACATAATCTCATCAAACCAAACTATTACATACGAATGATTCCAACGTTCTGTCTGAGGGGCTTAAAATATTGAGACTGAATCCCCTCTAGAGGAGTACGTATTGTCGACCTCTCCGTCGCGAGCAGGGTATAAGACAAGGTCAGTTATTAAGCGAATTGCAACTGGTATAAATTCAGTTTTATTGAAGTGTCAATGTGTCTAACTTGTTACCAATAGTTCTGGGAGGGAGAGATAGTTCAATTTATACATTTTCCAAAGGTTTTAGCGTTATGTGAAATAACCACGTCTAGGATTTTATTGCTTTAGAGGTTTAACTCGTGTGTTGGGTCTGACATTAAAATGTATCTGATGGTGAGGCTCCAGTTCTGTAAATTTGGGGAATGTGCAATAATCATTCATTGCAATTAATCCCAGTTCCCTTCCCAGGTGAAGTAGTAGTATCTGTTGGGATCTCATCTATGGTTCAAATAGACCAGTTTGAAAATTATTTGTTTTTGATTAGAGTATTTAATGCTGTATAATTATAACTCATTTGTATGAAATGTAATTATTTGAAGTTATAATTGTTCATTAAAGATTATTCTAAGTTATGTGAAACCATATAACTGTGTGCAAACAAATGACTATTGTTAGATAAAAATAATTTCATATAATTTTCTGTTTTAGAATATTGGAAACCATACAACTACAGACAAATTATTTGAATTACATTGGAATACCTGATATATAACCGTGCACCCGCCCCCCAAAAATCCCTAAACAAATGCACAAAATATATTATGAACTTACAATGGAGGGTTTCCCTAGTCTCTGGGTGTAAAAAGTCATTAGTCGAGTTGACACCGTTAAGATAAAAAAAAAATCAATAATAATTCCTATTTCCTACAAAGTTTTCAAATAGCTCGATTTGACCCATCAATGACACTCTAAGAGGTACTATCATTTTAGGTGGTAGTGCTCCGTTGATTAATGACATCAAAGGGCTGACTCTACTCTACCCACATCTGAAACTTCACCACTAATTTAAGTATCGTACCCAGGACACTTATCCTAAAAATGAAAACCTTGTAAAAACTTACTCTCTTTCAACAAGTTTTGCCAATTAAATAAAAAAAAAAAAATAGAAAGAAAAAAATCTATTTGATCAATTGCAGACTGGTGAGTAATTTAGAGTAACTACAATCTATTAATATGCGAGCGGAAACGGTGACGATTTGTTTATTTTTGTTGTTGTTGCTGAACGCATTTAAATTTAATGGCACTCAGTAATACAAATTCAAATTCTACCAGACAAAAATGATCAAAGATTTGAAATTTAAATGTTAATGATTTATTTATCTCTATTTTTTGAAGTGCAAAGAATTCTTCGAACATTTGAACTTCTGGTTCAGTCGACATTTTGAGGGTTACCGAATCATTCGGTGTTCACGTTCAATATGTTGCCCATTTAGTTGGGGCTGCAGAATACACTGACTGCATCTCTGTAGAAAAGTAAGACCCCCTCAAAAAGTTGTGCTGTAAAACACACTGACTGCTTCTCTGCTGAAAAGTAACACTTTCTAAACAGCTGGCCAAGTCGGCTGGGCTGTAGAATACAGTGACTAGTTCTCTGCAGAAGAGTAAGACTCTCCCAACGAGTGTCCTGGATATGACACAAAACAATTTGATATTGAGGCTCTAGTAATGATGGAGAATTCGGAGTACCCATCATTGCCATTGCTCCCAGGCCCACTCCTGGCAGAAGTGGTAGCACATGATAGTGTCCTATCTATGGGTTAAACAAAACTAAACTGTGTACTTTTGCTAAACTGAATTGTTTAAGATAGAACTTTTTATATGTATACAAGAGGAATTGGCATTAAATAACCTACAATGGTTGATATGCAATAAAACCAAATAAAACCAAACGTTCAATATGCACCTCCGTAAGGAAAGCGACTCTTACTCTGCTTTTTGTTTTTCGGTGGTGAAAAGCGAAAAAAAAAACATCATTTTTTTTGTTTTTGTTTTTTCAGCCTTCATATTTTTGTTGAGTAATGTTAGTCACAAGGAGGTGAACACAGTGCTAGTCTTGCTCATATATTTCTCTGACTTATTTAGTGCTGCTTGCAAGATTTTTCTCTTTCTAACAATATTTGCTGTCTATAGAACATCTCTTCTGGGTTTTGTAAGATTTCAGTTTCGTCATTTAATTAGGGATATCTGATGGATTAATTGTTTACATGATGAAATCTCATGTTAGAAGCATTGCAATTTTGAAGTGGTTTTGAAGACAAATCAACTTCACATTTTTTTATGAAAACAGCAACACCTGTGTCTCATTCTGGTTCTTGAAAATGGCATGAAAATAATCAACAACTTCTGGAACTAGATGAAAAGTCCAGGGGAGTCCTCATACTGTCTTAATCTATGAAAAGTTTTGTAAAAATATTAATAGCATATTTCTTATAAAACTCCAATGAAATTTACATGCACACGTGGTTTGGTTTGGTTTCTTTGTTTAATGATATATCAACCTTGGTGGGTGATTTAAAGCTAAAGCTATAATTTTAGAAATGTAGTGGTACTATTTGGTCGATAGCTGGGGGTGGGTACGGGGGTTCTATACTTTTTCGAAGAATATTTATCCGAAAGTGAACATTTTAGTGCGATTGAAATTTGAACTCACTGATTATGATATTGAATACTTTCACTTTAGCCATTAAGCAATGCAGACACCCAACCTATGTATATGAAAACCTTAAAACGTGTATATGAACACACACACACATACACACACACACACACACACACAAATACACACGTATATATATATATATATATATATATATATATATGTGTGTGTGTGTGTGTGTGTTGTGCCTTCAATAAGTTTACAGACTTTTTTGTACAGGCATTTAAAATTGTCGTAGACTCTTGAAAATTCAGTATCTTATTGCTATACATCTTATGGGATGACTGACCAATTTTTATGAGTTCAGGTTCAAATGAACAGCTACAGCAGGAATTGGAATATTAAAGCCGGATTGTCACTGGTGGTGAATTTCAAAAATGCAATCTGGACGTGAAGACACTTTAGAAGAACGATATGCAATAAAATTCTATTTTAAACTTGGAAAAAATGCAACAGAAACGTATGGAATGCTTCAGACTGCTTTTGGAGCATCTTGCATAAATCGAGCATCAGTTTTTAAGTGGCACAAGTGATTCAAGGAAGCCAGTGAGTCTGTGAGGGATGATGAGAGGTGTGGGGGGAGTGAGGAAGTCACTAGACAAGAGTTGATTGGCCAAAGGGTTAGGGTTACTATGTCGAAGTTTTAAGGGAGTTCACAAAGAGATTCCATCGGAAGATGCCAGCACTCTTCAAATCGGGTCAGCGGCTTTTCCACCAGGATAATGCACCAGCCTACAACTCTATCCTTGTCACAGACTATTTGAGCATGATGGGCATCAAGACAGTTCCTCACCGTCCCTTTAGTCTAGACCTTGCTCCCTGTGACTTTTGGTTATTCCCTAACCTCAGAGTCTGTCGTTATGAGAGAATTGAGGAAATGAAAGAGGCTGTGACGAAGGTCATTGACACGCTCACACAAGAGAACTTCCATGTGGCCTTCCAGATGTTGTTGGAACGGTACAAGAAGTGCATTGCAGCTGGAGGAGATTACTTCGGAGTGGACTAGAGTTTCATGTGTGTACAATCAATAAAAGTGCCCATACGAATAAAGCCTGGAAACTTTTTTAATAATCTTCGTATATGTACAGATGATTTTTTTTTGGTATGAATAGTGTGTTAAGAAGCAAACTAGGTGTTGACCTTTTCATTAATCTTTTCGAGATGGTGATCAAGATGTCACAAATATGGTGTAGCTCATATACGGCTCCTTTCGGCCATCTTTGCTTTGCTTTGGTTTTATGGCATATCAAACAATTGTTGGTTATTTAATGCAAAATTCTGTTTTTACACATGAATTAGGAACATAATTTTTAAACGCATTTTATAGAAATAAACAGTTAAATGATCAAACAGTTCTATTTTAACAATCTAGTTTAGCTTAAGTCAAAGTTAGATGGTTCCAAGAACAATTAAGTTAAATATCGGTTATTTGTTTACACACAGTTAAATGATCAATTTTAAACAATTCAATTTAGAATAAATTATTTATTTGCACATAGTTTAAATGACAAACAGTTCTATTTGACCGATAGATCAGACCCTGTGAGGTGTTACTAATCTGGACCAGAGTGGACCTGGAAGGGACGGTAATAAAAGAGTTCTCTGCATTCTGAAAAGCTCCAGTATTACTGGGGCCTCATTCTCAGATTGTTTAGTATCATAACCAACACACTCGTTGAACGAGTCTTACCCATCTTCAGAGATTCTGTCGGTGTGTATTCTACAGCCCAGCCGACTAGGCTAGACCATGTTTGGTAATTGTTGAGGACATGGGTACTACTGTGATCTCGAGTTTTGGATTTTTATCTGAAGAAGGGTTTTTTTTCTGAGTGGGCATGTGATGTCTTGTTTGAACACGTAATCTGTTAGTTTGAGAGTGTAAATAAAGGACCTAAGGATCAGTTGACGATGAATCCACCGAGACTGTTGGAATCTGCATCTATCAGACCCATTTTAATACGACTCTAAGTGTTATTTAGGAGTGGGGATGGTATGTTATTATTGATATTTATGCCTTCAGCTTTCTGCAGGTCTCGGAGACCCGGGGGACTGTAATTTCTTTCGAATTCTCAAGCTATGAAACTCTTAGATATTGATGTCAATCTTACAGCAGCGTCGACAGTAAATCGGAAAAAAAAAGAAATTAATAATTAAGTAATTATTTTCGAAACTTAGTTAAGGTCGATGCTCGGTTAGAGGCATGGTTCATCAACTGACCATTGATTGGTTTGTGTTTTATGGGTTATCAACCCTTGTGGGTTATTTAATGGAGAATCATATATATATATATATATATATGATTAGTAAGAGAATAGTTTATTAGCAACTTATTTTTAAACAAGCTGTTAGAGCTCATTTGTCTGGACTCAGATGGTTTCAAATATCCCTATGTAATATTAATTATTAAATTTGATGTTAAACATTTGCACACAATTAAATGGTTTCAAGTATTACCTTTCATCATCATCTTCATCATCTTGTTGTACTGCTAGCACAGATTTCCCTAACTCTCTGCTATTCGTCTCAATCTTCCACTGCTTCCTGCAGGTCTTCAAGACTACTTCCTGTGTCCGAACAGAGCTGTGGTAGATAAGTTCTCGTTGGTCGTGCAACACTTGCATGTCCGTGTGAGAAGGTCATTAGGAGAACGTTGCTCATGAGTTTGTCAATACTTCACCAGCAGTGTCCCGTATGTCTTGTTCGTTTTATTTGGATGGTTTTAGAGATGGGAGGTTGGTAGCCATACAGCAGCTTTTTTGTGGAATGTTGCTTCTAGGATTGATTTAATGTAGCTCGTAGCATTCTTGCGCAATTCATGTCAAGCTTTTTCTCAATATGTTTTGTCAGCATGCATGTGGTGCATCCATATAGTAATATGGACACGAATTATTTCTTTTTTTTAAATCAAGTATTGCTATGTGATAAAAATGATTTTCTCACATGTATGGTTTTAAATAATTACCATTAATAATAATTTGAGCCGTAGATGTTACCCTTACGGGTACCACCAATACGGGTAATGGAAATGGAGGGTTACTCCGCATTCCCCAAAGCTCCAGGACTGGATCGTCACTATCAGATGCAGTTTACTATCATATCAAGGACTTTCGTACGATGGATGTATTAATCTTCTACATAGGGGTCGTCAGAGTATACTATAGCCACAGCCAACAGGGCAGGGTCACCTTGGGAGATTCAACATAAGATGTTCATAGTCTGTCAACCCAGCTCATTAATATTTACACCATGCAAGGCTCTCAGAATATTTGCAAATATATCCAAATATCATTTTATAATTTGTTAATACTTTATCACTTTTTTTAAAAGAGTGCATGAAGAAATTCTCTAGTAAAACAAGTCCGTAAGAAATACATTTGTTTTCTGGATTCCACTTTTTCCAAAGTTACATTTTGTTATATTTGCCATTGAAAAAAAGCAATTTGTAGACAGAAACTTTCTAATTCTCAAAAATTTCTTCCTGTAAAACAACTTCATTTAACAAAAGTAATCTAAATGACCTGGTTATTCCTATTGTTAAGTGTTGTTAGAAAACTGAAAAAGACATGTCCACTGAAATTGAATTACAATAGTAAAATAAGTAAATAAATAAATAAAACTTTGAGAATTATTTTTTTTTTATTTATTGCGAGCTTTTTGTCCTCATCTTGGTAAAAAACAACAACAAAAAAACAAAAAAAAAATTACTATTTCAAAAAATAATTCTTCTCTTCTGAACTGAATTCAAGCTCTGAAATTCAAATCTGTACTCAGAATTTAGCTACCACGTCCCGTTTTATAGTTATAGTAATTTACGAAGCTCTTTGTTTCGATGTGTCACAAGGCCGAATGAATGGAGCACCCAATGAGACTCGAACTCACTCGTGTAGGTTTGCTAGTCAAGCTTGCTAACCGTTACACCACCAAAGGTACCCCCCCGTTTTATAGTTATACATATTCAGATGTTATTTGATGTTTCTTTCCATCCCATATTAGAGACCCTGTCATCCCATTGGAAATTAAACCTAACGGCGTAACTATCGGAGTTGTTTTATATTCGAGGACTATATCCGTTGCAGAGAAATAAGACCTCCACAAAAAGCATTCTCATGGGTATGACAATAAACTCTATCTGATGGTGAGGCTCCAGTTCATGAGTTCTAGGAAGTGTAATGTACCCTGTCATTGCCATTACACTTAAGAGACAGTACCTGTAAAGGTAACATCTAGTGGCTATATATAACTGTTTAAAAAGTGTCCGTATTTAATAGAACCTTCTTTAAAAAATACAAAAAAACAAACAAGAAACAAAAAACAAAAACAAAAAAAACCCAAATAGACAAAACAAAAAATAACCAAAAAAAACTTTAAGAAACGAGAATACAAAAAATGAATATGAATATACAATGGATGCCATTTTCTAACTTCTTGGCATAAAATAACCGTAGACGGGTTGACATGCGGTTAAAATTATTAGTCAATCATCTGAGTACTCCAACTCATCAAATATTTTATGAAATCCTTTTCCGATATTCACATTATATTGCATCAATTTAAAAATTAATTTCAATGAGAAAAACGTCACTTTTTTTTTAAGTGATAGAAGAGTTGCTCTCAGTAAACTTTTCATTAGCGTTCTAATGTGTCTGAGACATTTATTCTTGCACTGGTGGAAGGTGTTGGTCTATCGTTGGAATAACCAGCCGTAGGGTAGCAATCAAATTTTGAATTTAGATTCCTTCACCGAAATATCATGAAAGACTTTTTCTCCATGCTAAATACTTAATTGTGTTTTACATCATTCTGTCGCTGCAATAGTTGGTAAAGTCCTGCGACAGAATTCCACCCTGCTTCACTTGAAGCCTCTTTGTTCTTTTCGTTGTGAGGGTCCTTAGCTCCTTCAACCACTTACCAAACATTAAGGCTTTTATTTTTGTATTTTGGACGTCCGCCCGTGGTTTAATAAGTATGTTTTTGCAGTGGAGATCTTTTCATGGCTGGTAGTTGATGAACCTCGTTACAGTAAATTCCTGTGATTTTCATGCTGGTATTTCCTCGAGAATCCGTACCACATGATCAAACATGAACCATTGTATCTGTGTCAAACTTTTTGGTAGTGGAATAGTGTTGCAGATCTTGCACAGAGTCTTGTTGGAGATGAAGCTGTTTGGCCATTGGTGTCCAGCGGTAATATGATTGGTGCTTACTGCTGGTTATTCCAACGATAGACCAACACCTTCCACCAGTAGCCGGTATCAAGCTTAACCATAACTGCATTTGGAGCTGCAAGCTGCTGCAAGTGTGCATCATAAAAGACACACTTATTGCATCATGTAGGTGCGGTTTCCTTTTTAGAGGAATATTCGATTAGCGGATGTTGGAGAAACACCTGAAAGCAGTTAGATGGACAAAAATTGGGATGAAAATTCAATGCCTTTCAATCTTTTTCTAACATCTACTGTTAGGTTGATGTTTATTAAATCAGCAACGTGTTCAGCTTTATGAAACCCAAGAAAGTCTTGCAAAACCAATAATTATAAAAAAAATATGCAATTAGTTCAAGTGGATTCGATTCAACTCTGGACTTGCTGCCAGACATCAGTTCATGAAGATTAGGTTCAAATAATGGCTTTCAGTTTTGTATATCTTTTTAAATCGCCAGATTTTATTTCTAGTTGTTAGAATCTAAAAGGACCCTATATCATAGATTTTACGAAAATCTAAATAAATCCGGGTTAGATCTAAATCAATGAAAAGTGGTCTATTTACGTGTCTACCAGTTGCATATGTTTTTACATTTTACTAAGTCTTTCTTTGTTAAAGCAATTCTAAGCACGCATTCTTAATGGACACATTCGATTTAATCTAAAACACATTTTTATCTCAGCTGTAAAATCTTTGTTGACCAGTGTTATTTATTAAGATAACGTTACATTCTGATTAAACATAGAAAGACAACATTGAAGTCTTCGGTATGACGTAAAGGGTGATTTTTATGGACGATTGTTGCTACTGATTCACTCAAAAGCGAAAGAGATGCAACTAAATGTGAGTATATTTTATCGATTTTTATTTGATTTATGATAACTAATCAGTTTGAATAAGAAGACATGATTTCAAAATCATATTGCCCGTCTATAAGCCGAATTAGATTTCCATCATATCTGTAGACACTTTTTAAAATTGTTGTCAATATTTCCAGACTAAAAAAGGCACTTACAATAACGACTATATACAATATAATTATACATATATATATATATATATATGTGTGTGCATGTGTGTGTGTGTGTGTGTGTGCCTGTAGAGGCTAACATTTAGGCTCCCATATATGAGATAAACAGATCTGTTTTTAAATTATACGAATTTGATTAGACTACTTTATATGATATCATCATCATCATCATCGTCATCTCGTGCTTCGAGCATGGATTTCCCTAACTCTTTCTCGCCATTTGTCTCTATATTCATTGCTTCTGGCAGGTTTTCAAGACTACGTCCGGTGTCCCAGCGGAGCAGTTGTAGATAAGTTTCTTATTGGTCGTCCAACAATTGTACGTATGTGTGAATGGGTCTATGGGAGAATGTCGCTTATGAGTTTGTCCTTACATCTCAAGCTATGTCTCGCATATATTGTTCGTCTTATTTAGATGGTTTTAGAGATGGGAGATTGGTGGCTGTACAGCTGTTGTTTTGAGGGATGTTGCTCCCACGATTTATTCAATATAGCTCGTAGCATTTTTGTGCAATTCCCGAATAACTTTTTCACTATATATTTAGTCAGCGTTCATGTGGTGCATCCATATAGTAGTATTGACACGGTATATAATTTGGTGTATTACCAATTAAGTATTACTCGAAGCTATAAGTTTTAGTAAAATGAGAATTTTCCTCACCAGCGTTTATTGGATCCTGATTTTTAACAAGTCCTCTCTGGTTTTCAAGACGATTCTTTGCATTCTTTACAATATTAATAACAATCCTTCTTTTGATCTTCATTTCACTAATATTTTTTACCAAGTCTTTCAGAATTAATTAGTATGCCTAATTACAATTGGTATATTCATGACATTTTGATTTCTTTGTTTAACAAAATTATCCTTTTGGAGACCAGTAATGATACTATTCAACCCGTAACTGAGTGAAAAATGGGGTTCATGCCTTACGCAATGGTATTAGACTGAAAGTAAACGTAATCAAACTACTGGAGTTTGAACTCGTTTACTGCGATGTGGCAGTTCAGCATATTAACCATTACACCATGTGGACAAGTCCCCTGTCACCTTTATATTCCACAGTTTTTTCAGCTGTGGCAAAGATCCATATAACCTGGTGTAAATTATAAATATTTGGCGATCTTTTCAGTTTTTTTGATTTTCTCTTTGGTTCACCGAAAGAGCAAAGTCCACTCGATGGCAAATTCTTTTTTTTTTTTTATCTATTAACACGTGATCTGGATTCTGGTCGGGATTAGATGATTCGTTTGCATCTAAAAGTACCAGATAATTTTAATTCTCTAATACAGATTTTACTTTGCTGAATAGAGAAATACGAAGCGCATACGATAAGTTTCCGGACTTTTTTCGAATGGGCACTTTTATTGATAGTATACACATGAAACTCTAGTCCCCTTTGAACTAATCTCCTCCGGCTACAATGCTCTTGTTGTACCGTTTCAACAACTTCTCGAAGGCCCCGTGGAAGTTCTCTTGTGTGAGCGTGTCAATGGCTTTCGTCATAGCCTCTTTCATCTCCTCAATTCTATCATAACGACAGCCTCTGTGCTTAGGGAATAACCAAAAGTCAGCGGGAGCAAGATCTGGACTATAGGAAGGCTGAGGAACTGTGCTGGTGCTCATCTTGGTCAAACGGTCTGTGAAAAGGATGGAGTTGTGGACTAGTGTATTGTACACCTGGAAATGCCACTGACCTGCTTTGAAGAAAACTCACCTCTTCCCAAGGAATCTTTTCCTGAACTCCCTTAAAACCTCAACATAGTAACCCTAACCCTAAACCTTTGGCCAATCAACTCTGATGTTCTGACTGCCTTACTTTTCCCACACCTCTTATCATCCCCCACAGACTCCCTGCCTTCCTTGAATCTCTTTTGCCACTCAAAAACTGATGCTCGATTCATGCAAGATGCTCCAAAAGCAGTCTGATGCATTCCATACGTTTCTGTGACATTTTTTTCCAATTTTAAAACAGAATTTTATTGCATATCGTTCTTCTAAAGTGTCAGATTGCATTTTTGAAATTTCCCAGCTGTGACAATCAGGTTTTTGTAGGGTATATTCCAATTCCTGCTGTATGTATCTGTACCTTTTAACCTGAAATCATAAAAAATTGTCAGTCATCTCATATGATGTATAGCTATAACATACTGACTGTTCAAGAGTCTACAACAATTTTCAATGCCTACACAAAAAAGTCTGGAAACTTATCGTATGCACCTCGTATTACTTTCTTGCACAATTCCCTGTGAACCAACTTTCGTACCCAGCCGTCTCTAGTCTTGCTGCATTTATTCATTATTCGATAAACTGTTTTATCTCAGTCTCCGTATAACCTAAACTTGCTATTCTGTTGGGTATTATCAACTTTTGCTTCGGTATTATTATTTCTTATGATATTATTTTGTGTTGTTATAAAAAGAGATTCTGTTTCTTTTTTTATATTTCTCTTTCTTAATCCTATCCAGGACTTATTGGGTGCAATCTCATCAGTTTGTCTCTTGAAGTATCCACACAGTTGTTTTTCTTCCCATTTTTGCTTTCAAGTTTTTGCTGATTTCTTCCTTGTTCTTTTTTTTGTTATTGCTGTTACTGACTGCTCTAATTTGCTTTTTTGTACATGGCTAGAGATTTTAAATTATTGAATTTACACAATCTTGAATGCTTTTCTTGACAACTAGAGTCTGCCTATGTCTTTATTCGGATGGAAGGTTTTCTCACTCACCATCAATTACCTTGTCTTTTGGTCCATTTATCTGTGTTCCCCACTGATCTATTTTAAAAATGGTCCCGAGTATCTTACAAAGGTGACTGCTTAGATGTCTATCCCTTTGATGAGATTTCTGCTGCAGGTTTTAGTTTCGAGAAAGTTTTTTCTTCTTCTTCTTCTTCTTCTTCTTCTTCTTCTTCTTCTTCTTCTTCTTATTATTATTATTATTATTATTATTATTATTATTATTATTATTATACTCATTAAAGTTTTTCACATCAGCGTTAGCTGATGGTTTTTCGCTGGAGCTGAGTGACAGCAAGTCTCCTCAAGTCTCCAGGACTCGTCTCAGGATTCTGGCTGTTCTCAGCAACGCTGTCATTTGGATAGTCTCTACTCGTTCGCCAAATTCTAAGTCCCTTTAATACTCCTTTAGTTATTGTGCCTAAAGCACCAATCACAATTGGCACAATAGTCACTTCCATGTTCCACAGATTTTTCAATTCTCAAGCAAGGTCAAGGTACTTATCCTTCTTTTCACATTCTTTCAGATTTATTATTATTATTATTATCATTATTATACTCCTGAGAGTTTTCACACCAGCATTAGCTGGGGATGTCCTCGTGGTGTAATGGTTAAAGCGATGGACTGCGGAATCGTGGTAAGCGAGTTCGTACTCCAATCGCGCTATTACGTTCACTTTCGGGCGAATACCCTTGGGAAAGGTATAAACCCCCTTATCCCCCCAGCTATGGGTTAAATAGCACCACTACTGTTCTTCTGGGAGAATAGCTTTGGCATTAAATAACCTACAAATGTTGATATGCCATTAAACAAAGAAACCAAACCAAACCAGCATTAGCTGATGGTTTTTCATTGAAGCTTGACTGACCTCAAGTCTCCTCAAACCTGCAAGACTTTTCAGTATCCTGGCCGCTCTTAATCATACTGCAGTCTTGATGAGCTTCACTTGTAGTATTGATTTGATGATATCAATAATAAGAATGATACATATACAAATACAGACTGACTCTGTCGTTTCTGATACGAATGGTTTTTTTAATTTCTGGCTTCGGTCCTTCGACACGAGCAGAGAGACAAAATACTTAAAAGCCTATACTAACTACACTATACTGAACCCCCTTCCAACATGCGGCGCATCTTGTGGTATTTAAGATCTCAATTCATCTCTGCCGGTTGAGACCCCAAAAACTCGACCGCTACCCTTAACGATAGGAAACTCAACTAACAGTCTTTTGAAAATCCTCAAATTCTCAGGACCATCACTTCTGGCCATGACGTCATCTACACTCTAGCCCCATTTCTTGTCCGGAGTTTATTATGACATGTGATGATTGTCGTATCATTTCGGGACGAGCGAAAGACTGCACCATCTGACTATGCACCTGGACTAAGAGACCCGAGTAGTTCAAAGCCTTACCAAACTAAATAAAATATAATAACGAGAAATGATTAATAAGAAAAAATTCATTCCTTAATTATATAACACTCTTGCCCAAGTCTTCCAGTCTCTTTCTCAAACTTGGTTATTTGGGCTAGTCATCCCTCCCCGCTTCGTTGCGGAAAACTTTCTCCATCCAACGGTATTATAGGGTTCTCTGTATTAGTTGTAATTTAAATGGGAATAAAAAATAAGTCATTGATATATATATATATATATATATAAGTTGCATAAATATGGAAACATTTTTGGGTGATTAGTCAAAATGATAGAATAAATCTTATTTAGTGCTTATTTAGATTACTTTTATCTGACACAAGTTGTTTCACATGGGAATAGATAGAAATTATTGCTTTTCGGTCATACATAATTTATATATAATGTGTGGAAACATACGTAAATATTTTCTCATTATTGGTGTCTCTCAAAAAAAATGTACATGTTTACTAAGATCTGTTCAGATGAGTGAGCAGACACTGTTTGGTTTGGTTTGTTTCTTTTATGGCATATGAACCTTCGTGGGTTATTTAATACCAGAGTGATACTTGTAGGACAGCGGTGGTGCTATAAAAGCCATAGTTGGGTGTAATCGGGTTCATGCCTTTCAAAAGATAAGAGAGTATTCAAAGAAGCGTGACAAAACAAAACAAAACATTAAAAGATTACAGTTATTGAAATTGGTGAAATAAGGATTTACTATTTTACTACAAGGAAGAATGAGAGGTGATCTAATAAAAACCTTTAAAGTAATTAATTGCATTTCTAAGAATAGAATAGATTTTTTTTCAATATTTCTGTTCGAACAGGTTGGTTAGTTGATTGGTTGGTTGGTTGGTTTATTTCATGGCATATCACTGAAAGTTATTTAATGTAAAATCTCCTCTCTCTCCCCCTCTCTCTCTCTCTCTCTGTGTCTCTGTCTGTGTCTCTGTCTGTCTGTCTGTCCCCCCTCTCCCTCCATATATATATATATATATGATTTATAAACAAATAGTTTCTAGGTAACATTTTAAACAAGCCAGATCTTAATTGTTTGCACACAGTAAAATGGTTTCTTGTATTACTAATTTACACAAATAATTCTACTTCCTATTAACCATTTGTTTGCACACAGTTAAATGGTTTCAAGTATTGCGATGTAACACCAATACTGTAGCATCAGTTATTTCTTTGCACACAGTTAAACGATTAAACAGTTCTATTTGACCAATACATCGGATCATAACTGGTTCTTCTACTGCCTCCAAAATGGAAATTTACTGTCAAGATTAATTTCAAAAACTATATATATTAAGTAATTGAGTTTTTTTGTAAATAGATTAATATATGTTTGAAAGGAATTTTCTAATCAGATCAAAAACAGCAATTGTGTAAACATTTTATGATTGAATTGGATGATTTCAAGAATAATCCTATTTACCAACCCCTCCGCTTGGGCAGGATATGACACAAGGTCAATTTTTAAGCGGAGTTTAACAGGTTCGAATTCAGAGTTTTCCTTCTCTTAGATTACTTGCCTCGCCAAGGTTGAAGAACCTAGTCTGTCCTACTATTTACCCATAGCTGGAGGGAGAATAATTGGATTTATACCTTTCCCAAGGGTATTAGTGCTATGTGAAATGCAATGGGTCTCGTCCAGGATTTGAACTCGTGTCAGTGTGTCCATTTCCTACGACGATAACCATTTCACCACGGGCACCTCCGAATAATGATATGAAAATTTGGGGGAATTATCAGACGAATTACTAAACAGAATTTTACCAGCACATACAGGGTGGAACAATAAAATTGTCGACCTAAAGAAAACAAGACAACAGCTTTATTTTAAAACCTTTATTGAAAAAGTCAATTCAGTTAACTTGATTATGTAGTAGACCTGACATCTATTCAATGTAGCCGCCTTCAGCCTCAATCGCTGCCTCGATACGGATCCGGAACTTGGAGCATGCCTTTTCCACAAGTGCCGGCGGGAGCTCGGTGAATACTCGGCGGATGGCGGCGATCAGGCTGGCTTTGGTGTTGTGGGAGGTCATGTTGGTGATGTTCTCGACTTATGACCAAACGAAGTAGTCCAGCTGGTTTAGGTCAGGGGAGGAGGGGGCCAGTGAGAGAAGGGTACAAAGTCGTAGCACTCCTTCTGAAGCCAAGCCTGGGTCTCTTTGGACTTGTGGTCCGGCACCGAGTCCTGCTGCCAAACCCATGGTCTGCCACCGGCCACCTGATTGCACCAGGGGATCACCACACTCTTCAGCACATCCAGGTACAATTTGGTGTTGACTTTCAAGCCGACTTCGAAGACGTGAGGTGGCATGATGTGGCCCTTACTTGAAACGACACCAAAAGCCGGAAACTTTATTTTCATCACCCTGGGCACGTCCCTGTTATTCGTGGCAATCCAGATTTGCATTTTGAGGGTGCTGGCAATGGTCCTGTTGTCATAACTTGGATCGGTAGAGACCATGACTTGTACAGCGGCGCATCTCCGATCTCGCTCGTTGAACATTGTGTCACTTTCAGACATGATAGAAGGCTCTTATCGCTCTTGGGATTTGTACAAAACTGGCCAACTAGTAGATGGTCTGCAACAACAAAAAAAAACTGGTTTTCCTTAAACGGAAATGAAATCATGTCGTCTTTTCTAGGGCGAAATTTTTATCGTTCCACCCTGTAGATATTTTATTAATATTTTATTAATATTGTATACGTTCCTGGCCAAGATTCTTTCTTTTTTCTCTGTAAGGTTGATTTGAGAAGATAGTAAAGAGGGAGGATTCTCAAGGAAGCATATCAAATAACATAAGAACGCAAGTTGTGATTTAGATGGTAAAAACCCGAAGCCATTACATTTGGTTCTTCCATAGTTTGTATATGAGTATCGGAATGTTTATTCATTTCTCACAATCGGTAAAAAACAACATATGAGTGATCATTAAGAGTACTTTAGTCTAACACAAGGGATTTATCCAGATGGCTCGAATTTGCTTTTGTGATGTGAATCACTGGGCAAAAATATATTCCTCGTTTCATTTATGTGGCATTTCTTCACTTTACGAACATCTGAGTTTATATTTCCATTAAGTAAACATCATCATCATCATCATCATCATGTTGTGCCGCCAGCACGGCTATCCCTGACCCTCTCTCGCCACTTCTCCCTATCGTTCATCGCTTCTGGCAGGTATTCAGGGCTACTTCCCGTATCCTTACATAGCTGCTGTATGTATGTTTGAGCGGGCCGTCATGCTTTTGCTCAGCCTTATGTGAGTACGTCACTTATGAGCTCGTCCCTGCTTCTCCAGCAGTGTCCTCCATGTCTGTTTCGTCTAACCTGGATAGTTTTCGTGATGGGAGGTAGTTGGTCGTATAATTGGTGCTTTGTGGGGTGTTGCCTCCAGGACTTGTTCAATATTGCTCGCAGCATTCTAGCGTAATTGCCGTCTAGCTTTTTCTCCAGCCGTTTAATTAGCGTCCAAGTAGTGCATCCATATAGCAGTATCGATACGACCGCTGCTTGGACGAAACTGCGTTTCATTTTATTGGTCAGGTCTGATTTCTATATGATCGATAGCTTATCGATAGCTGACCTTGCCTTCTTTAGCTGTGTGTCATAAAGTAAACAGTTTGTGCATATATCATTTTTATTTTACAAACTGCTTGTTTTATCTATGAAAGATCTAGTGTTAATATATGTGTTATGTATTTACTATGATTCGTAATGCAAGATGAAGGAATCTCCAGTTCTAGTATAAAGGAGATTTTTATGACTCAAATAGATATGCATAAAATTAATTATATTTGGTAGTGCAAAATGTAATAAGATAAATAAATAAATAAAATTAAACAAATAAAAAAACAAACAAAAAATAAAACTAAAAACAAATCCCCCCCACAAAAAAAACTCTTAAGAAACAACGACACGAAAAATGTTATGTGAATATAAAATGAATGGGATTCATTAGTCTATAGGCGTAAGATAACCCTGGATGAATTGAAATGCCATTGTAAAAATCAATCAAGCATGCTTAAAGTGAAGAAATATAAAGAAAAACTAACGTCTTCAGATAGTTTTATTGCAATGGTTTATTTGGATTTTTGTGCAAAGAGCACTATATTTTACCGATTTTGCGGTAAATTTTAATCAAAATTATGCAAAAACACACCACACACACACACACACACACACACACACATATATATATATATATATATATATAAAGAGAGAGAGAGAGGGAGAGAGATAGATGTGTGTGTGGTCGAACTTGTTTATTGCTTTGAGGTATAATATGATGAGTGATAATTTATATTTTTCTTTTGCATTCTTGATAAGAGCATATGGATAAAACTTTCCCAACGTAACAAGAAAACTACCTGCACGGTGAGAACGTTCGTGACTTGCGTAAAATAAGAACAAACAATTATAATACAAATATTTTTTTTTTAATATAGAATTAACTGTCTTAATACTATGGCTCATAAAATTCCACTTGGCTTTCAAATCCTGTTTATTCACTTTTTAATGGATATTGTTAAAAAACACCGGCCAAAATCCCACACTTCTATTCGTATTAAGTGATTTATTGCAATAATTTTATCTAAAGAATTGTCTCATTAATTATCTTACTTTGGGCTTATCTTTTTTATTTTTTGTTTTGAAGAGTTTTAAAAGAACATGGGAGGTAAATCTCTCAAGATTAGACTTGGGATAATTTCCCCTCCATTCTTTAGCAAACTACACGCATGGGGCTTTTAATTTTAATCGTATGTTTCCTTAAATGGTCTCGCGTTTTTACTAATTTATATTTCTTTTTGTTAATAGTAATAAAATCAAGATTACATGGTTGGGTATTCCTGATAAAAAACAAGACTGATAACAAGTAAAGATTTATTACACCGCTATATATATATATATATATTTAAAAATAAATGGGTAAAGAATAGAAATAAAGCTGACGTTAGCTTTTATATTGGTCATTTAACTACCTCACATATATTTTCTATTTTTTTTTTAGATTCAGTTTATCACTTCCAAAAGAATTTGATAATTTTCATTTGCCATTAACGAAATTATTTCTTGAAAAAATCCCAAGCATCAAACCAAGAAATGCTACGTGACAAAATTAATATACTCATGCTAATTTCCATACATTATTATTACATGGACTTCAATAAAACAATTTCATAGCTAATTAGACAGGAAATCCCGTGCCCTTGTAATCAACCTGATGACGTTGTAAGCAATTTCGAATTCTCGTTTCGGTATTGCGTTCACTTTTGGATTAATACCTATGGGAAGAGATTAAATCTTATATCCTCCCACCTATGGTTTTTATATTACCTCTACTATTATTCTACTGTGACGTGGCATAAAATATTCATCCCAAGACGGGAGTTTATTTTTCGCACGTGTGAAGTTGGGGCAGTCTAGCACTTGATCCCTCGCTGAATAAGTCCCAGTTAAGACTCCCTTTTTGGGCGTAGGGGAACTGGCAGATAATGTGGGGGTTAACTTGGGGCTATACTGACCGCCTCTGGCAAGGGGTTTCCAATTTTCACATTACACACATCCACCAGACCACTACGTCTTCCTACCCCTAGGATAATGGAAGATATGGGCCTCTAGGTTTAGATATAATATCCTTATTTATCGTAGTCGACAATTCCAATTTTCCGTGTAATATTTTTAAAGGCGAATAGGACATTTAGCGAGAATAAATTGAAGCGAATGAAGCTGAAAAGGAACATGCAAAAGAAGGCAATTCGATAGGCAAACAGCACAACGAATAAGTTTCGACACGAGGGGACATCTAAGATATTACAAGGTTTTAATACGTGCGGACGCAAGCAAATAATTAAGGCGCCAGCTATATTACTAGTAGGCAAGACTTAAACACAATGTCTTTCTTTCCTTTTTTTTCTGTCTTTTAGCAAAGTCCATTTAGATGTTTTAAGTTCATGAAATGAATCTTTTCATTCTATTTCTATTCTTTTCTTCGTGCATATAATTCTTTATGCTTCTTTCTTTAGATTGAGAGGGAGAGCATACAATTGCAATACTTAGGAAGGGTGGAGGGAGAAAACGGTTTTAAGGTTTACTTAAATTAATTACTTAATTTCTTTTCTTTCACGCGGGACTCTGTGGAGCTTGGCTTGCAGGCACCAGTTATCTTCTTGTCCAAAATTCTTTCCGCTTTTCCCCGGAGTTTCGGCGACAGTTTCAATACATCTGGTCACGCCAACTGCTGTCCTGAAAGTCTGTTCCGCTTCTTCGCCCGAGATTGTGGCATCAGATCACCCGTCCTCTCACGGTAACCACCGTCCGAAAAATGAATTCTTTATTCCGATTTACGCATACGAAAAGGGTGCTACTTCTGGCTTTAGGGTTCTGGCCAATCATTTGGCCTCTTTCTTCTTCCTCACCCTATCAGGGGATTCACTCGGGCTACTATCATGACCTCTATGTCCCCCCTTCTCTATCCAGCCGTTTAGGTTTATGGAGTGCAGATAGCTTGACCTCGATTTCCACCTGTCTCAGCGGTCAGTCGCAGGGCAGTTAGTTCAAACACTGACGGGGAAGGGAAATTAAATCTTACTTCCTTACTCTCAATGGGACACCACGTGACAGTACAAAGATGTCTTTACCATTAAATAATCCAGGAAGGAAGTTATCTTATTAAAAAATTAAAAGATAAATATTTCGGGAATCCGTTAATATGAAAATACTGACATGAGTTGTTTGTGCAAAAGTCGATTGATTCGTGTATTGATTGATTGATTTATCGACGGATTTTAACGGTAAATCCACAAGAAAAGACTTATTATACGCCTGGAGGTTTGGGAGGTTTGTCCTTATTTACATTTTCGTGTAGATATTTCTTCTATATTTCTTAGTCCAATCGAATAAAAATAAGTTTTAAACAGAACTATTTGAACCATAGATGGTACCATTGTAGGTACCACCACTTATTGTATATTGAGCTTTGACAGTATGTTAATTGTGGTTCTGGTCTTGTGTCAGGTCTTGTGTCAGGTCGTTGACAATGAGTGATAGGCTGAAAGGTCGGTAGAAATCACCATCAGCAGCATCATCAAGGCTCTCTGGCTGCATGGAGTTCCTGACTCTCTTTCTCGTCATCCGCCCCATCATCCATCACACCTTAATTCTAGACTGCATCCAGTGTTCGCACCGAGCTGATGTATGCAAATCCTTACTGGTTGTTCAATACTGGTGCGTCTATGTGTAAGAATCGACAAGAGAACGTCGTTTATTAAATTCTTCCTTGCTTTTCTAGCAGTGCTCTACATGTCTTGTTCGTCAAACTTGGATGTTTTGTGGGATGGGAGGTAAGTAGCCGTACAGTAGCTGGTTTGTGGGATGTTGCTTCCAGGATTTTTTTGAAATATTTCGAGGATTTCTTGTTTAGCCCTCATCTAGATTTTTCTCCATGCATTTCATAAGCGCCCAGTTGGTGCATTCATACGGTAGTACTGACGCAGCGTCAGCTAGGAAGATATCCCATTTTACTTTATCGTCGAAATTTTCATAACACCGATAAATTGTCAATAGTAGTTCATACATTTGCTAGGTATATATTGACTTCCTTTTCAGTAGATGAGATATTGCTGCCGAGGTATGTGAACTGGTTTACCAAACTCAGAGGCTTGCCACTTTGTGTAGATGGCTCCTTGTTTAAAACTGATGAAATCTGTTTTATTTATGTTTACGTTGATGACTATGATTCCTGCTGCCTACTCCAGGCTATGCATCAAGGATTTGGCTCCTGGAATACGGTGTTGGTAAGAGCATTTGCGAGAAAAGCTTGATCATCTGTGTAGTTTGCGTCTGTTTTTTGCCTTTTTTTAAAGTGAGGAACTATTTTCTATCATTATCTGCTTTTGTTTAAAATACCATGCTATTCAATCTTATCTGACCACAAGTCGATAAAGATCTTTGGAAAAATCAGAACGGCTTTTGGAGTAATCAATCCACAATATCACAGATATTGACCATCCGTCGAATCATCGAGTGAATACATGAAAAAAATCTCAAGAAAGCACTACTTTTCATAGATTTCTCAAAGACATTTGATTCCTTTCACAGAGGAAAGATGGAGCAAATACTTTTAGCCTATGGTCTCTCTACAGAAATTGTTATCGCTTTAATGATGCTTTTTAAAAACGCGAAAGCAATGATTCATTCACCTGATAGCGACACCTTACTTCTTCGATATTATCGCTGAAGTCTTTGAAGGAGACATATTAGTGCGATATGTGTTCATAATCTGCCTAGATTATGGATTACAAACGTCTATAGATCTAATAAAAGGCAACTGAAGAAGGAGGAATATAAAAGCGTATATATTGTAATGCATTTATGTATGAATTGATAATGTAAAAGGAAGATCAAAGAAAGGAAGTGGAAGAAAGTCAATGTATTCTAACCAGCGTATCAGGGATAGGAGTAAAAATAAAATAAAATTGGCGACCTTAGTCGAGGGTGACCCGAAGGCTCCGTTTTCGATAGCTACTACACCAAGGTGTAGGGTAGGGCGCTACTCCTTTTCCTGGATTGCTCCATTTTACCCTTGATCTCTACCTTATAATGCTGAGTGATAAACAAGGAGGCATCAAGTACCATTTTTTGAGTTGAGGGTGACCCGAAGGCTCCGTTTTCGATAGCTACTGCACCAAGGTCTAGGGTAGGGCGCTACTCCTTTTCCTGGATTGCTCCACTTTACCCTTGATCTCTACCTTATAATGCTGAGTGATAAACAAGGAGGCATCAAGTACCATTTTTTGAGTTGAGGGTGACCCGAAGGCTCCGTTTTCGATAGCTACTACACCAAGGTCTAGGGTAGGGCGCTACTCCTTTTCCTGGATTGCTCCACTTTACCTTTGATCCCTACCTTATAATGCTGAGTGATAAACAAGGAGGCATCAAGTATCATTTTTTGAGTCTTTGGTATGATTCGACTAGGGATTTGACCCAGGTCTCCTGGGCCAATGGTGAACACTCTAGCCATCATGCCAATGTCCGGTCAGCTATAAAAGTTGTAAAAATACCCGTTCTATTAATAATCCGAATTGTTTGTGTTATGTTTTGACCTTTTGACCCTGCCAAAAATGCCATTCAAGGTGATGCACCGGAAGGAAGTGACACATTCTAATGGCAGTTAGGAGTGGAAATCGTGTGGGCGGAAATTGGCTGATGAAATGGGACGAGCTAAAAAAATTCCCATGGTACACTACAGAGTGATGCACCGGAAGAGAGTGACCTCTAAACTGCATGACAGCTATTTCCGCTTGATGACGATTAAACATCCGATTTCAAAGATCGAGTGGGCGTCGAACGGTTATATAACTCAGTTGAGTTCGACGAGCCAATTGAATTGAGTTCCGGTTTCAGTTGAGTTCGATGCCCAGTGGGCCAGTGGAGTTGTCAGTAGTGTTCCGGACAGTTGGAGACGAGATGTGGTAGGGAAAGCCACACCCGACCGAGGGGGGCCCTCGGGAACCCCGATAGAGTTTGGGGTCCAGAGAAGATGCTGATAGATGCAGTAAAGAAAGCCAGCATCCAGCAGAGCGGGCCCTAGGCCGCCGGTTGAGCAGCCCTAGAGAACAAGAAAGACTCAACGTGACGGTCATAACAGTGGGGTCAAAATATTACTGTTTATGTTCGGTCTCCAGCTCCCTCTCACTGTAAAACCCCTCACAACCTTTTCGAACTCTTGCAATAAAGTGAAAGGTAAATATTGTTAAAGAAGTCTTCCTGCGTCTTTGTCACTGCGTCTCTATCATGCGTCTTAATTATTGTGTCGTTGTGATGATGTAGATGAGCATGTAACTTTTTTAATATAATTCTTTAGATTTGGTTTCTATGTTTAATGGCATATCATTCTTTGTGGGTTATTTAATTCCAAAGCCATCCTTGCAGAACAGAAGTAATACTATTTAGATGGGTGGGATACGATGATTCAATACATTTCCAAAGAGTATTAGACTGAAAGTGAATGTAATAGCGTGACTAGATTCCGAACTCACTATTTTCGAGGCCACAGTCAAGCTCTTAAGATATTACGCCAATAGAACTAACCCAAATATTCCTGGGTGTATCTATTAGAAT
This sequence comes from Sepioteuthis lessoniana, assembly GCA_963585895.1. Taxonomy (NCBI): domain Eukaryota; kingdom Metazoa; phylum Mollusca; class Cephalopoda; order Myopsida; family Loliginidae; genus Sepioteuthis; species Sepioteuthis lessoniana. The sequence goes on from OY757906.1 coordinate 135,672,701, forward strand.
CGAAAAAACGACTGAAATTCTGAAGGCGATTTCTACTTTGATATCTCGTGAACTCGTTGTAATAACTTTTTTTATCCAATATCTTAAACTGCCTTGTCGACAAGGTTGGAATAATCTGACTGTAATCGCTACAGAGGGGTAAGACAATCCCCAAAAAGATTTGCTGGGTATGACACTTGACTACGTATGAAATTGAGGACCTAGTTAAAGGGATCAGGGAAGTGTAGGCTACGCATTCATTGCTATTTCTCGCAGTTCCTGTCTGATCCACTCTTTTAACAATAGTACCCGTTCGGTTCCCATCTATGGGTCAGATAGATCTACGAGAGTTGTTTAAATATCATTTGAATTGAAAAAGATTGTGTGCCAAAATTTTTTTTCAGCAACAACCCCATAAAAAATCTACATACGTATTTACCAACCCCTCCGCTCAGGCAGGATATGACACAAGGTCAATTTTTTAAGTGAAGTTTAACAGGTTTGAATTCAGAGTTTTCCTTCTCCTAGACTAGTTGCCTCACCAAAGCTGAAAAACCTAGTCTGCCCTACTATTTACTCATAGCTTGAGGGAGAATAATTGGATTTATACTTTTCCCAAGGGTATTAGTGCTATGTGAAATGCCATCTGTCTCGTCCAGGATTTGAACTCGTGTCACCGTGTCCATTTCCTACAAAGATAACCATTACATCACGGGCACATATGAACTTATTGGCCTAAAATAACATTAGAAGGGTTATCATACCGTAATAAAAGATCATTATTTTAAACTCCTAACTTAAAACATCGTCTAAACATAATAATAACTTTTTTAGGCAATTTCTTCTATATCTAATAGTATTTAATTATGTATTGGGTAATAATAATTGCTGCTAATTAATTTTTAGAACATTCTGTTAATAGGCAAACTCGACATGAATAATCAAGGGAATAAAGAATTAATTTTCTCACTTAATCATTTTTAATATATATATATATATATATATATGTATATATATGTGTGTGTGTATGTGTTTAAAGTATTTTTCCATTAAGACCCAGGTGCCTGATCATAGAAATACTGAAACACACTCTCAAATACACTGACGCACACATGCAGACGCATCATACATTATACAAATACGAGGATCATTAAATAAGTTTCTAGACTTTTTTCGTATGGGCACTTTTATTGATAATAGACACATGAAACTCTAGTCCCCTTCGAAGTAATCTCCTTTGGCTGCAATGCACTTGTTGTACCGTTCCAACAACTTCTCGAAGGCCCCATGAACGTCCTCTTGTGTGAGCGTGTCAATGACCTTCGTCACAGCCTCTTTCATCTCCTCAATTGTCTCATAACGACAGCCTCTGAGCTTAGGGAATAAGCAAAAGTCACAGGGAGCAAGGTCTGGACTATAGGAGGGTGAGGAACTGTCCTGATGCCCATCTCGTGATTGTAACAAGGATAGAGTTGTGGACTGGTGGATTTCTTAGAAATGCTTTCTGATTTTTCGAAAGAATATTCTGGAATTCCGTTCAGATACAACTTACAAGCAAAGCATCATAAACTTTGGCAGCTCCGGCTGGAAGAATTATATCACTATTGTTTTACTTCGGGAAAAAGAGGATGGAAACTTACGTTCATCTTCTATTGTGCTTTGTTTATACGTGACATTCCATGATTGATGAATTATATTGTGAAATACCTTGTCTTCTAAACTTCTTTCTGTTGGTATTTCGTCAGGCCTACAGATTTTCTACTTTTAAAGGTTTTTTTAAAACTGAATACTCTGTTAAGTATCTAAGTTAGATGTCTCATTCGCTATTGATAATTTCCTAGGCAGGTTTACGTGTAATTTTAGGAGGGTTCCAAAGCAGGTTCTTAAAATGTTATTTCCACTTTTAAAATCTTTCTTCTTGGCAGGCAGCTTTTAGATTTGATCCCGAGGAGCTTTCCCTACCGCCATTTACTGTCTGTCTTGCTAATTGCTATTATTTCTCTTCAACTGAATTTCTTTTTGGTATTTAAATTTGCTCTTTTTGAGCTTTTTTATATTTTTACATATTGGGGTTAAGTGTATTCCTTTTATTTGAGGTTTCGTTTGAATTTTAAACAAAAATTGAATAATAGCCACAATAAATGGCCAGACTTTGAGATTAGTAGACCAGTTCACCTACCCCGGTAGCAATCTCTCATCTACCGAAAGTAATATCAATATACGCATAGAAAAGGTATGGCTGTTACTGACAGGTTATCGATCATATGGAAATCTAATCATTCTGATAAAATGCAATTGGATTTAAACAAAGAATCAGAAACCAAGCTTATACTTAAGTCGCAAATCACAGCCATTCATTCATATATACATATAAACAAACGAAAATCTGTTATATAATGGCCAAGGGATTTCGTTTTATATATCTTACCTTTGGGTTTAGTTAGGCTAAGAACCTTTCGGCTCAGTGCATGGGTTAATTAGGTACAAACTTGAGCGCAGGTGTTGACGCGCGCGCGGGGAGGATGTGTCATTCACAGATGTCAAAATAAAAATCCCAAATAGAAAGGATGTGAATGACATCATGCACTAGAAGCGCGCGCGAGGATTTTGGGGATTTTGAAAAAGTCAGTTAGTTGAGTTTTTGCAGCCGAACGGGAGAGTTGAGTTCTGCCTCGGAGGAAGAAGGTTGACTTTCGCTTGCTCGCCGAAGCCAGGCCAGTGGCTTTGCGGCAGGTGTCGCACGTGGTTTGGGGGAGATGGAAAAGTCAGTATAGAAAGATGGTATCTCTCTCCTTATATCGAAAACCCTTTTAACTCAAAGGTAATAAAAAGTTTCGTACCTGAACAAAGAAGTCGTAAGTGTTTTCGTGTTTCGGGATTCCTATGTGCGATGTATATGTGTTATGAACATTCTAATGTACATTTCACACATATCCGTATCATGGATATGTAACAAATCCATGTAAAGAACTCTACATACATACATACATCCGTGGATATAATAAGGTGTTTGTTATGTCATATCCATATTTACCAACCCCTCCGCTCAGGCAGGATATGACACAAGGTCAATTTTTAAGCGGAGTTTAGCAGGTTTCAATTCAGAGTTTTCCTTCTTCTAGACTAGTTGCCTCACCAAGGCTGAAGAACCTAGTCTGTCCTACTATTTACCCATAGCTGGAGGGAGAATAATTGGATTCATACCTTTCCCAAGGGTATTAGTGCTATGTGAAATGCAATCAGTCTCGTCCAGGATTTGAACTCGTGTCGCCGTGTCCATTTTCTACGATGATAACCATTACACCACGGGCAATAGTCGTTGGAAATGAGCACAGCAAAGCTGTTTGCATTTCACGCATTCATCCCACTATTCTACTTCCAGTTATGGGTAAATGACTGGGTTCTTTAAAAATTGTATGACAACCGGTTTAGGAGAAAGAAAAAGTCTGAATTCGAAGCTTTTTAACTCTGCTTATAACTGTCCTTGTGTCGCATCTGACTCGTACATAATTGAGTATGATTATACATTCATCCATCCATCCATATAGATGAGCAGCAGGTGACCTAACGGTTATTGTTGAATGAAAAGGAATCCATGAACTAAATTTTATTTCCCACCAAATCTTCGTGCTAATACTCTTCGGGAAGAAATCAACTCATCTCTTCTCTGACTTCCAATCAGCTTTGGGTAAATAGAAGAGCAGACGGGGTGGGTTCTGCAACATATCTAGAAGACGGGGGAACAGAATTAAAACCAGCTGTAGTCCGTTTAAAAAAAATCTTGTATAGAATTTTGACATTGTTGTAAGTGTTGAGTAAATACATAGATACATTCGGATATTGAAGCATCATGGTTATAATCAGAAGAAATGGAATCGGTGACGCTAGTTCAAATCCTTGACAAGGCTAATTACATTTCAATTTACGTTATCATCTCTTGCAAATGCGTGAATCTAGCTGTCTTTTCTAACTATTCATTCATATTAGTTTTTTTTGACGGCATATTAATCTCCCTATGTCATTTAATACAAAAGCCATACATTTAACTCGTAGTTAGAAGACATTAGGGAATCCATACCTTTCCCTTGGGTATTAATGTTATAGCGCGACTGAAGTTCGAAACTGCTTACCACTATGTCGCAGTCCAACACGTTGGCAACTACGCCACGAAGACTCCCCGGTTAAATATTTGACCAGAATGGCTTGTTAACCTTGGTAAAGCAACCAGTCAAGGAAAAGCAAAGCTCTGAATCTAAACCAGCTGAATTCCACATAAAATTCTTCCTTGTCCCACATCCCACTCATTATGGATGGGTGGCCGGATAAATACATACACGCATACGTGAAATCTTCAATAAGTTTCCAGACTTTTTTGTACAGGCATTTAAAATTGTCGATGACTCTTGAAAATTCACTATGTTATCGCTATACATAGATGACTGACCAATCTTTATGATTTCAGGTTTAAATGAACAATTACGATAGGAATTGGAATACACCCTACTAAAGCCTGATTGTCACAGCTGGTGAATTTCAAAAATGCAATCTGACACTTCAGAAGAACGATATGCAATAAAATTCTGTTTTAAACTTGGAAAATATGTCACAGAAACGTATGGAATGCTTCAGACTGCTTTTGGAGCATCTTGCATGAATTGAGCATCAGTTTTTGAGTGGCAAAAGAGATTCGAGGAAGGCAGGGAGTGTGTGAGGGATAATGAGAGGTGTGGGGGGAGTAAGTAAGTCAGTAGACCATAATTGATTGGTCAACGGGTTAGTGTTAGGGTTACTATGTGGGGTTTTAAGGGAGTTCAGGAGGATATGCCTTGGGAAGAGGCCAGCACTTCAAATCGGGTCAGTGGCATTTCCAGCAGGGCAATGCACCAGTCCACAACTCCATCCTTGTCAAAGACAATTTGACCAAGATGGGCATCAAGACAGTTCCTCAGCCTTCCTATCGTCCAGACCTTGCTCCCTGTGACTTTTGGTATTTTTCTAAGCTCAGAGGCTGTCGTTATGAGACAATTGAGTTGATGAAAGAGGTTGTGACGATGGTCATTGACTCGCTCACACAGGAGAACTTAATGGGGCCTTGAAGAAGTTGTTGAAACGGTACAAAAAGTGCATTGCAGCCGGAGGAGATTACTTCGAAGGGGACTAGAGTTTCCTGTGTGTACTATCAATAAAAGGGCCCATACAAAAAAAGTCTGGAAACTTATTTAAAGATCCTTGTACATGCATATATACATGGATATATACAGACATACATGCATACATGCACAAACACATACATACATGTGTACGTTAGTGCGAGCACATGCAAAAATATGTGAAGTGAATTAGAAATTGGCAAGATTTAACCATTAGAACACTGAGATCTTCACACCTCTGCTCCTCTTCGTGGGCTACCTATTCCTTGTCTCATGCCATATCCTGGCGGTCGTTCTAAAAGTGCCGGCAGCTCAAGTTCTAAGACATTTTCTTGACTGTATGTATTCAAATATCATATTTTGTTGCACCCTATAAAAACTTCCCATCTCTCATACAATCTAAGTACAATGACCAAAACATGCGGTAAACCACTGAAGAAGTATAAACAATCACATAAATGATGTTTTATTCTGGACGTCTACAAATGGTCAGTGTTGAACGACCAGCAAAAATTTACATTATTCAAGTACAGGCTGTCTAGTGGACTTGCTAAGACTGATGGACAATTGGGACAGATGGTGCGAAAAAGTAAAAGGAATCCGTGCTACTAATGATGATGAGATTTCCATCACCACCATTACCGCTACTCTGATTTTTAACAAATGCTGTATTTATCTTATGAGAAAGATAGGACTGTTTTGATAGTTCCTGGTTGTGTTTTCGGGCATATCAACCCTTGTGAGATTTTTAAATGCCAAATCCAGTATACATATATATATATTTATATATATATATACGTGTAAAAATGAATAATTAGTAGGTAACATTATTTTTTAACGGACCAGGCCTCCTTTGTGCTCATTTAAATGATTTCACGTATTTAAACTTAAGAATTCTATTTGAACATAGTTAAATGTTTCCAGGATTGCTATTTATTGTTTGCACACAGTTTAAACGGTTTCAAGTTTTGCTCTCCAATACTAAGAATTCTAATTAACATTATTCATTCGTTTTCAGTGAGTTGAATGCTTAAGTAGTTCTATGTGACCCATAGATGGGACCCTAAGAGATACTACGACACAGATCAGATTAGATCGATGAGAATTGGCAATGAAGGGGTACTCTACAATCTCCAAAGCTCCAGGACTGAAGTCTCATCATTAGATAACTTTGTGTCATATCAACAGCAATTGTTGGTAGGGGTGTGTAACCTCCCTGTAGAGAAGCAGTCGAAGTATTCTATAGCCCTAGATGACTGCGTTAAAGAGAGTACGAAGATATATCTCCAGATTTTTAAAAGAAGGGCTGTAACAAACGTATCAAAATGAAATTAATGTATTTCTTTTCAAATGTATATAGTCTTCGTTATAAATGTACTGAATAAAGTGGTCACTCAGTAAATTAGTTGAAGTCATGTTTGAACAATAATATAGAATACATTTAATATACGTTCAATGTCCAATATTCTTCCGCTTTGTTGGTGAAATTTTGAATATATCTTTAATATTACGGACGGGCGCTGCCGTTGAGTCGGAGTGGTTTCAAGGTTGGAGAACGCGCGAGCACATCAGCTGTCATCAACCACTGGGTATACGGGTCTGACGATCAAAAATGTCATGAACCTCGCTCGTGTAGGCAGAATGACCTGTAGAGTTCAAGCGTGATTTTAATATAATCACGCGTGAACTTTCACTACTGTTTCACTGGTGACCATCGAACCTTTGAATTGATCCATCAAATCTCTATATAAGGAATCAAGAAAACGAGATTTTGGGCAGTTCAAGGCAGGTTTCTAAACAGGTTCAACAGAGGTCCATGGCACCCGACCCATGCCATACCCAGCCTGTCAGTGATACGACTGATATGAAAGTAGCAACAAGCCAGCTACAACGACACCGCCGTCATCGCCAAGAAGAGGAGGGAGGAAGAACACTATCGAACAAACTTTTCTAACGACAGCCCGCTGTAATCCCCATGAATAAAAGCGACTACTATTTTCTTCCTTGAAATTCGAGTTTTGAGTGTTTCTTTTCTGCGAACTCCTTTCTTTCAGACACATACGCAACATATCTACTCCATTATTTAAAGAGGATTAAAACCAGACAAAAGGGCGTGTCCTTGTTAAGAAAAGTAAACGGTAATTTCAGCAGAATATTGAGTCACCCATCTTTGACATTGCGATTAGGCCGACTTTGAACTGCAGTGACTTTACTCGCTAGGGTCCCATCGATTAGATAAATAGATAAGTTTGAGAAAATCTATAAGATTATTTTAAACAGCTTTAAGATAATAGTTTTTAAAATGTTGAAAACATATGAATTGTTTAACTGATTAAAATGATTGAGAAGTTTTGAGTTAATTAAACTAGTGTAATGATAATAGCTACATCGGGAAAGTCATAAGTCTACTTGTTCTCTCGCTATACAATCTTAAATATATATATTCGTTTGCAGAGTTGTTTTGCTATACTACGTGGTAGTTTAAATCTAAATCACTAAATTGGTATGGTTTCTTGATTCAATGGAATATCAACCTCTCTGGGTTATTCAATGCCAAATGTATCCTTGTATAAGAACTGTAGTAGAGTACTATCTAACCCATACCTGATAAAGAAATCTATATTTTTCCTAATGCTATTAGTCTGAAAGTGAATGTTATACCGTTACTGGAGTTCGAACTCGCTTACTAAGAAATAGCAGTGCAGCACTTTAGCCGCAATACCTCGAGGATTTCTACTTCAGCAAGTCGTTTGTATTAACTTCTCATCATCATCATCATATCGTGCTGGCAGCACGGACATCCCTGACCCTCTCTCGCCACTCCTCCCTATCGTTCATCGCCCCAGGCAGGTCTTCAGGACAACAACCTGTATCCTCACATAGCTGCTGAATGTACGTTCGTGCTGGTCGTCCTGCTTTTGCGCGGCCGTGTGTGGGGATCCACAAGAGTACATCTCTTATGAGTTCATCTCTGCTTCTCCAGCAATGTCCCGCATGCCTGGCTCGCCTAACTTGAATAGATTTCGTGATAGGGGGCAGGTGGCCGTACAGTTGGTGTCTTGTGGGGTGTTGCTGCCAGGACTTGTTGAGGATTGCACGCAGCATTCTTGTGTAATTGCCATCCAGCTTCTTCTCCAGCCGTTTTGTCAGCGTCCGACGCCGACTACGCCGATGACATAGCGATACTGGCAAATACACCTGACCAAGCCGAAACACTTCTGCATAGCCTGGAACGAGCAGCAGCAAGCATGGGCCTCCATGTTAATGCACACAAAACGGAATATATGTGCTATAACCAAACAGGGGACATCTCCACTCTAGAAGGAACCCCTCTTAAACTAGTAGACAAATTCACGTACCTAGGAAGCAGCGTCGAATCAACCGAAAAGGACATCGAAACGAGGTTAACGAAAGCATGGACAGCTATCAATAGGCTATCGACTATATGGAAGTCAGACCTGACCGATAAAATGAAACGCAGTTTCTTCCAGGCAGCGGTCACATCGATACTGCTATATGGATGCACTACATTAACTTCTAATACATTAAAATCTCTGAGAGGATGCAGATTATTTAAATTAAGAATAGATACTAAAAGGTAAAATCGTTCGCAAATAATTATTAATAGATAGGAATAATTGCTTGAAAAAAAAAAGAAGAAAAAAAAAAAGAAAAAATGAATGAAGGAAAAACTTCTTCATTGAATAACCCGAAACGCGTTGAGATGCCGTAAACCAAGCAACCTACTAGCAAACTATTTTCACTCTTTTCGGTTGTTAAACTAATAAATCAACTCACTTGTTAATTTTATGATAAAGAATGTTATTCATTGATGGTTACTTCAACAGTTATAAGCTATATTATTTAATCTGTTTCTTTTTTAATTGGTAAGCATTTTGTGATGGGAGGCAACTCTAAAAGCCTGTCATGAAACTTGAGATAATCTAAACGTAACGTTTACACTATCCTATATTGTTTAAAAAAAAACATTGCATGAAACAACTACGATCTATTTTGTAAACCCACCCTTACAGAGTTTATCAAAATTGTTTTAACGTTATCCGTTTCAGCTGCCTTTCCGTTGGACAAAACCAAAGATTCTTTTTTTAAGTGAAGGGAGTTAACTATTATTGAAGCTTGAGGCAATTAATGACGAGGGGAGATAAGCTAATTTAAAAACTTTTCTTAATTGTTTACGAAGGGAAATAATTAATGATACGGAATTAATTTCTTTTCATACTTTTGAATATCAGAATTAAAAAAGAATATTTTCATTAGATTGTTTTTCGTTTAAAATTTCAAATTAAATCATTGATATCTTGTGTTTCAAAATTCTAATTAAAATGCATTTAAATTAAGAGTTAAATAGTTCGTCATTATTTTGTAGATATCTAAGGATGACTCAAAGAAAGAGGAACTCTATTTAATATTTGTTTGTAGCCCAAATAAAAGAAAAATATCATTGTTTCGATTTCTAACAACGAAAATATATGAATTTGGCGAACTAGTGTTCGTCAATGGTCCGGGAGACCTGGGTTCAATCCCAGGTCGCGTCATACCAAAGAATTTTAAAAATGGTACTTGATACCTCCTTGCTTAACACTCAGCAATAAAAGGTACGTATCAAGGCTAAAGTGGAGCAATCCAGGGAAAGAAGTAGCGCCCTCCCCTACATCTCGGTGTAGTAGCTATTGAAAAGGGAGCCTTCTGGTCGCCCTCGACTAAGGTCTCCAACTTTACTTACTTTTACTTATTTACCTGATTAAAAGACCTACAAATCATTAAATATGAAGTGTTTATCTGTTTAAAAGAACTGCAAATTACTAAATATGAAGTGTTTACCTATTTAAGAGAACGGCAGATTATTAAGTATGAAGTGTTTATCTGTTTAAAGAACTGGAAATTACTAAATATGAAATGTTTATCTGTTTCAAAGAACTGAAAATTACTAAATATGAAGTGTTTATCTGTTTAAAAGAACTGCAAATTATTCAGTATGAAGTGTTTATCTGTTTAAAAAACTGCGAATTACTAAATATGAAGTGTTTATCTGTTTTAAAGAACTGCAAATCATTCAGTATGAAGTGTTTATCTGTTTAAAAGAACTGCAAATTATTCTGTATGAAGTGTTTATCTGTTTAAAAAACTGCGAATTACTAAATATGAAGTGTTTATCTGTTTTAAAGAACTGCAAATCATTCAGTATGAAGTGTTTATCTGTTTAAAAGAACTGAAAATTACTAAATATGAAGTGTTTATCTGTTTAAAAGAACTGTGAATTATTAAATATGAAGTGTTTATCTGTTTAAAAGAACTGCGAATTACTAAATATGAAGTGTTTATCTGTTTAAAAGAAGTACAAATCATTCTTTTTAAGAAGGAAACTATTCTTGCTTATATTGCGAATGGTTATTATATTAGCATATAAATTAATAGAAAAAATAACGAGTTTTTCTCGGGAAAAGGTTTGAACCCCTTATCTCACCAACTATGGGTTAAATAGTTTCACTAATGTTCTTCTTTGGCTTTGGTATTAAATAACCAATTTTGATATGCCACTGAAAAAGAAAACAAACAAACCAGAACCAGTTTCAGGTTGCTTATAGTTCCAGCTGTGACCTAAGCGGTCACTCATCTCATTAGAGAACAAACTGTTCGCTACTTAACTTCAGGTACTGAGCAAGAACCAGTGCTTTTAGTGTAACCTGAACGTAGGTCCAACATCTTTCCTTGTTATCTACAACTCTTTTGTTAAATGCAACACATAGGGTTCAGGATGCATATATTACTTCGAGGCCTTAGTTCAGTACTTTAGCTATTATGCCACCAGGATTTGCTTATCTTATCTTATCTGTTGTTGCTCAAATAATCATTAATCTAACAACTGAACAATTTCATCAGTCCAGTTGCGCTATTACGTTCAATTTCGGATTGCTACACTTTGCAAAGTTATGAACACCCTTCCATCTATGGATAAAACAGTTCCACTAGCGTTCTTCTACAAGGATGGCTTCGGCATTAAACAACCCACGAAAGTTGATATACCATTAAACAAAGAAACCGAAGCCCAACCAAAAATTAAAAAATTATTACTTTCCGTTTTAGGGTTTGGAGATGTCGTGTCTTTTGAAAAATAAATATAACCACCTTTTAGGATTAGACTTAAAAGAATTTAGCGTGCAAAAGTACATAGGTAAAATGAAATCAGTGACGGAAACTTACTTTTATCTAGATTATTAATATAACTTATACATTTCTTCATAAGCTTTGAAAATATTGCTAAAACCATTTCCTCGTTAGACTATTAAATAAGTACTCATAATAATTGTGCCGTAAGACAACTGAAAACCTCCCCTGTCGTTCTTTTCTGTTTAAATACAATACACCGTTTTACGATTAAGGTTTAGGACCCCGCTGGGTAATTGAGTAGCTAATTATAGTTTGGTTTCAAGGGGGTCTTCCCCCAGGATATATCCGCTTTGTAGAGTTATGTTTATTGCTTGATCCTGAGTCACCCAGATAAGGGAATGAATATGGACCCACGGAGTTTTGGGATCAGCTACAAATAGGTCTCGATTTGTGCGTAGCTCCCCACTAAAAAACGACCTTGTGTCATACGTCTGCTCGGTGGAAATTCAGTTAAATACTTTGTAAACATTTATTACGTTCAGTAAAGGTCTACGTAAGCTTAACAATCTTCGAATTCTTATCACAACTGGCCAAGTATTGATAACGTTATTTTTTTTTATGATAAAAAGGCTAAAAAGAAAAAGGAAAATGTATTGATAAAATTATTTCAACAGGAAAAGAGGAAAATATTCCAAGAAATCATTTCTCGAATCTCTCTTTTTAGCAAATGATATAGCTATGAAAAGTGTAAAGTATTTACCATTTTCTAGACAGGAATGATCATTTTCTAAAGTTTCTGCGCTGTCAAACTGAACAGAAGATATCACTCACATTAACGAAAAAGAAAAATAATCTAATCTCAAAGTTTCTTTTTTCCTTTGATGGCTTCGGAAGTCTTTTATTTGGTGATTACATTATATGGTGACCGTTTTAAGCATATTTGCTTCTGCTGGAGGTTGGAAAATTATCTCTTGTTTTGGCTTATGTCTTTAGAATCTGGTGTGCGCCGAAAGCCGGCTGACTTTAATCCCAACTGTAATCAGAAGACAAAACACGAAGAGGTGGTATGATTGCTTATAAAATCAATTCACAAATTTAAAGGTGAAAGTACCGTTACTCGTTAAATCACCACAGTTAAGCAAACGTAATTTCTTGATGAATGTAGGTTAGATATTTATGCGACCTCGTACCAGGCCGAATTAGACATAAAATCATTTTATAGTGGGTTGCCACGTATAAATTGAGACTTTAACGGAGACCTCATAAAAATACTTGATCCCGTCTGTATTGCTCATTTATGGGGCACCTGTGGTGCTAAGCAATGAACACATTATTGCCAAGCAGGTACTGCCCGGGGAGAAGGACCTCTGGAAAAAGGAGGTTAAAACAATAATATCCACCCGGTGAGAACAACCGGTAGATCTCCGGAAAAGTCCTTGGGAGTGATTAATATCAGTCGGTAATTTAAGTAACCAAAGGTCTATTTAACGGATTAAGCTTAGTTAATATATACATTCTAAGAAATGCTATTTTTCAGATACTTCGCAGAAGATAAACAGATTGCTTAGAAAATTTAAAGAATATTCAATTCATATTGATTGAATCTTAGTGTTTTCAAATTATGAATGCTCTGTCAGCAGAACATAGAATACGCTGATTGTACACAATGAAGAAGGGTAATCTACTCAAAATAGGTCATGTTTACCTGGCGGAAAATGATCAATTTTAGAGTCTTTAAGAGTAGTCCTTCATGACCTTTAATCCTAAGCCCACGCTAACTCAGAGATATGGTACACGATATAGCTGCATCTATAGATCAAGCAGAATTGTTTCGAAATTATTTATATTTGTTAGAATACTTGATAACATATAACTGTCAATTATTTGTTTCATGAAAAGTTTCATAAAACTGTAATCTTTTTGCATAAGATTAATATTTTTAGTCATTTGAATCATTAAAATTGTGTCCAAATTATTTATATTAGATAAGAATCCTTGATATTGCTAAACCGTGTGCAAAATTACCCCCCAACACAAAAAACTAAGGAAAAACACCAAAAAAATACAAATATGAACGTTCACCTCAAGTTCAACTCCCATCATCCATGTAATGTAAAGAAAGAATTGGTTCATTGCCAACAACAAAAACTATTAGTAGTGACATTGATGCGTATCAAGAAGAAAGAATAGGTTTAAGACAATATCCATCAAAACAACTACACTGAGAGCATTACACCGGCTTCAGGAAATCTGAATTGGACGATAGAGAACGATAACAGAAAATTCACCATTGTATTTTTTGCGAAAGGCCTAGCAGAAAACACCCTAAAGATATCTATTCCACATGACATCAGGACAATATTTACAAGTTGCTCGACTCTCCAGAGGTATCTCTTCCGTGTCAAGCCTCCAGCAGAATCCATCATAACCAAGAACTTTGTATACTCATTCCTTTGCAGTTGTGGTGAAGTATAAAAAGGCGAAAAGAACATAGAAAGCAGTTGTGAGTGGTGAAATTGAAAAAGTGGGTATGGCCAACGATATATGGAAAGAAAAAGGAAGACATCTGCCCTTACGGGATGAAGTTAGAATAATTAATAGAGAGGACTATTGGAAGATTAAACGCTTAAAAGAACCAGCACATATGGTGGGCTAAAATTCAGGAAAAAATCACATCGGCCGAAACGTTGTGAATATTACAATAAAGATGATGACAATAAACCGAAAACCCTGAATGGGCTGATAGGGATGAACACTGGAGGATTAGACGCCTTAAGGAATCAGCACATATGATGGCTACAATGACCTGCTCAGTAGATCAAGTATAGAGTTGAATACTATATGGGAACCGATACTTAAGAAGGTTAGATTAGAAAAAGAAATCTGAATATGAGCAGAGGTAAAAAATCATACATAATAGTAGTAATTCTAGTTAAGTAAGAAAATTAAGTTTATAAGTCCAAAAAACTCATTTTGAATTGTACAGCAGGACACATGGCGTAACGGTTATAGGCCAGGAGACAGTCATCTGGAGGTTGCCGGTTCAATCCTGACTGCAGGCGAGTAACAATCCAAGAATACTAAACACTTCTGTTAACCATAACGGAATCAGAATATGCGACCCCCGTGGATTCAATAAAAGACGTAGCAATTTAGATAAATAAAACCCTGAAAGATATAAATATGAACGCGATTACCTAACTATTAATATAAAATTACGCAATACGAGCTGAAATCAAATTAAGAATATTACCTATTTTTGTTGCAATGAAGACATTATTGTCACGGAAATGCTTTTATTAAACCTTAAGCCCCTTTCTCTACATCTACCCTCCAACTCACCCTTTTCTTCAAGGTAAAAAATGATGTAGTTAACAGTGAGGTAGAAATAGGTATTGTCTGATAGGAATTTAGGCGACTCGTGCCTATACAATTTTAGGCGACGGCAAAATACTGGCCGCTGCAAATAGTGGACTAACAACAGTGTAACTCTTATCTAAAATCTGTCCCATTATTGTGTTGCATACATATATATACTGGATACATACCGACGCAATGATAACAGACGCATGATAAACGACAGACGCACGCAGAAAGATAGACGCAGGAAGAAACGACACATGAAGGAAAACGCAGAAATGAAAGACGCATGAATATTTCTGTAGAAAAATATTCACCTCTCACTTTATTGCAAGAGTTCGAAAGGGTTGTTCAAGGTTTGCATGTGAGAGGGTGCTGGAGACTGAACATAAACTTCATATTTTGACCCCACTTTTATGAACGTCACGTTGTGTCTTTATTGTTCTCCTGGTGTTGGGGTCTACTCCATCGGGGCTTTCCGAGGGCCCCCTCGGTCGGGTGTGGCCTTCCCTACCACATCTGGTCTCTAGCTGTCTGGAATTCTGCTGGCAACTGCATCGGGGGTTTCCGAGGTCCCCCTCGGTCGGGTGTGGCCTTCCCTACCACATCTCGTATCTAACTCTCTGGGAGTCTGCTGGGAACTGCTTTGGCACCCCAAACTCAACTGAGTTAAATAATAATTCAACGCCTACACGATCGCCTACTGGATCTTTGAAATCGGATGTTTAATCGTCATCAAGCGGAAATAACTGTCATGCAGTTCAGAGGTTACTCTCTTCCGGTGCATCACTGTTAGTGGCACAATGGGACCTTCACCTTGTCCCATATCATAAGCCTTAATCCGCCCACGCGATCTCTTTCGATTACTGGCCATTGGAATGTGTCACTTCCTTCCGGTGTATCACTTTGGAATAGTATTTTTGGGCCGGGTCGAAGGTCAAAATATAACAATTTGTCAAATGTAGGTCGATTAAGTAATGGGACGGATTGTGCAAAGAAATTTATTATCAGTTTAATTACCAATCAAATTGAATCCTATGACGTTTTTTCTTTGTGAAGATAGAAAATAACGAAATCACCGTTTCTAATTATAGCTCTCATCCTGAATAGTGCACACTGTACGAAGACAGTAGAATTCCTTGGTATATCTCTCCAAATAAGAATTTTGGAAAGACAATAGACCGCTATTTTTCCCTGTCGTCCATTGCTCCTGGCAGGTCCTCTTGATAGCATTCGATGTCCGCATGTAGGTCTTTGCTAGTTGTCTAACATTGGTGTGCCATGCGTAGGAGTCCTATGAGAACATCGCTTATTTCTCGAGCAGGGACTTGCATCTCTCGTTCTTACTTGGATAGGTGTGAGATGGAAATTAAAGTGGTCTTACACCTGTTGTTTTGTGGAGTATTGCTTCTGGAATCGCTTCAAAACAGCACGGAGTATTCTTGTTTTGCTCCTACCTGACATTTTTTCTAAGCGTTTTATTCGAGTCCAAGAGATGCAACTATACAGACTTATCGACGCGTTTACAGTAGCACACGTAGAGGATGTTCACCTAGTATTTTTTTATTTAGCAGTAAATAAGCAAATAACAAATTAAAGCTACTTAGATTGTTTTAATCAATCGTACATTTTTTTTCAAATAATGTAAAGGGAAATATTAAGGACTAAAACAATGTTTAGGAAAACACTTATGGAATGATCTTTTTATTTTTAATCTGAAAACAAATGATAGCAGGAACATAGATATGCAAATCGGTCTAAAGCTCAAAGAAATTTCTTTCAGACCTCAAGAAAGTACACAAAAGTAGATAAGGCTTCAAAAAAGCAAAAGAAAAAAAACAACAAAAAACAACAACTTCCATCTAAAAGAATAGTCAATCTGATTAAAGAAGACAACCTGCAGTGGATTATGTTGAAAAACGATAGTTGTTCCCAATCATCTTTGTCAAAAATTTGGTGCAACTATAAAACAAGTTGAGAGGTTTAAAAATTTAAACATTGTTAATAATAGGAGTAAATAAATTTAAATTAATGTTATAATCCTAATCATTGTACGTTCATATCTATATTTTGGTGGTGTTTTTTTAAGGAGATTTTTTGGTCCTAAGTTGAGCGGGTGACCGTATTTAATGGTTAAATCCTAAGTTTAAGAGATCCTCACCGCTTATTCCCGGTAACCACCCCTATTAATACCCACCGAAGTAGGGATTCTAGCCGTTCCCGGAAGTCCCGTATCTTCAGTAAGAAGGTATTGACCTTACAGTAGCCGGCTAGACTAGACCAATCAGCAAGCCGCAGACTGACCAAACAAGCCTATGGTCAGTCTGCGCTACATAGTGGAACATGGAACACGTAACAAAATCAGTGTCAGCACTTCTAACTCTCTGTCCAGGTAAGATCTAGCACGGAAAAGGGGAAATATCTAGCCACGTCTATATTTTTCTCCCTGGGTGATCCAGACGAAAGCAGTCGACCAAGTCGTGACAGGCCATCAAGTCGATCAGTCTGCTTTCACACCTTCCCCACCCTCTAGTTCCCCTTCCGACCTTGTCTATCTTAGGATCAATGGACTGCATTCCAATCACCCACTAAAACTATCCGTTTCGGGTAATCGAGGAACGGCGCTAACCGTCGAGTAAAGGAAACCTTTTCAGCAGCAATATTAGGCGCAAAAACCGCGGCCACATGGAACAAGATACTCATACCGGCAACATCAGCCATAACCAGCCGGCCCTTGTCATCTTCAAGAACAAAATTTACATTAGCATTAAGGCTGAATCCAATTATCAAAGGGACACCAACGCAGCTATGGCTGTCGTATGGTGAAAGACGACATTTCATCTTACTGTACCCGACAGTCCACAGCGCAAGTAAAATGAGTCTCTTGCATTGCAGTAACATTCGCACTGAGCTTTGAGAGTTCACCAAGCCAGCGCATATACTTGGATCCCTCAGTCACCTCACATTCAAAGTGGCAAGCTTTAGAGCCATCAACCTACTTACCTTACTCACTGTTGACTACGGCACGGAAATACTTAGGGGTGAGGACGCCGACTGCATGTCTCAGGGATCCAGTGCCGAGTTCAGTAGAGACTCGGCCATCTCCGACTTCAACTTTAGGGCCCTGTAAAATGATAGGTAAACACAAACAGGGACCTGCCCTGAACAATAGTATAATGCTTTTTCGAGTGACGAGTGCTCCATTCCCGCCAACCTTATGTCTGCCCGACTGGCCTTCTCAATGAGACGACACACACCCTTCGTGCGACTCTCAGTCAAGCGAAAAAAGGTGGTCACCATGTGTGTACCCCTGAACAAATTTAGATTTGAAATGTTCTTTTTTCTACTTTGTTGAAGTCTAGGAGTGGCTTCAGTGCCCTGCGGGTTTGAAAGTCCGCTGGAAGCTTCCCAGCCCCGGCAGAGCACAGAGCCACACCTAAAAGTTCTAGGAAGTCTTCTTTAGATGAGAGCGATTTGGTCCTGGGACGATTTGGTGGGGTACGAGGGGTCTGGGGATAGCCTATTAGAGGATCTTAATTGGGAGAACAGTCTGGGAGGGGAAAGATAGGGGAGGGTTGGACAGGAAGAAATTTTTGATGAGGGGAATTTTACTCCCGGCCAATTTAACTGCAAGCTCCTCAGAGGGCAGCAAGACATCTCAGATAGGGAAGCTTCTCCGGATGTAATACCGGCCTGGGATTCCCGCTGTCTTGAGAAGCTCTCCAAAATTTTCCTTTTTATGCCCGGCCAGTCTCCGGGTCCTTAAGTCAGCCACAATGAAGGACTGGGTCTTGGGTTCCGTTTCTGACACAAGCTCTGGGATAGGCATTATAAAAATCATAATGTCAAGCCACCAGCACGGATCTCCCTAAACCTCCCTCGCAACCCCTCTCTATCTTCTATCGCTCCCGGTAGGTCTTCAAGGCTACATTCTGTATTGACACTGAGCTATTGTATATAGGTTCTAGCTGGTCGTTTTGCCTTTACTCGTCCATGTGAAGGGGTCCACAGGAGTATGTCGCTTATGAGTTCGTACGCACTTCTTCAGCAGTGTCCTGCATGCCTGTTTCATCAAACTTAGATAGTTTTCGTGATGGGTGGTAGGTGGCCGCACACCTGCTGTTTTGCGGGGTGTTGCCCCCGGGACTTGTTCAATATTGCTCGCAGCATTCTTGTGTAATTGCCGTCAAGCTTTTTCTCCATATGTTTTGTTAGCGTTCATGTAGTGCATCCATATAGCAGTATCGACATGACTGTTACTTCGAAGAAACTGCATTTTATTTTATCAGTCAAGTCTGACTTCCATATACCCGATAGCCTATTGATAGCTGTCCATGCCTCTGCTAATAACGTGTTGATGTCTGTCTCCGTTGATGATACACTGCCTCCGAGGAAAGTCAACTTGTTTCAGAGAACTACCGTTTAGTGTGGGGATTTCACGTCTTTGATTAAAGCACATGTATTTACTCTTGTCTGCGTTGACATGGAGACCTATGCCAGCTGCTGCTTGTTCCAGACTACGTAGCCGGGATTCAGTTTGGGTTGTTTTATTTGCCAGAGGCGCTATGTCATCGGCGTAGTCCACGTCCGTAATTGTTTGTGCGGAGTATCTTCTGTTTCTTTCCTCTACCAGCATGAGACATTTATCTTTCATTTTATCAATAGACATTCAAAGCACGTTGTATAGACATATGATAAACAGGCATGTGGCTAATATGTCTCCTTGCAGCACACCTGCTACAATGTCGAAGTAGTCTGTGTCTTCATCCGGGGAGCGGGTCCTTAAAGTAGAAGGCATATTTGCCCACCCTGTCATTCTCATGTTCTTCGGGCGTTTTTCTTTGTGGCCCAGAAGACTGACACTGCTAAAACAATACCGAAATGATATTAAATCCTAGTAGACATTCCTTCTGTTTCTCTTGACGGTCAGCCGGACAAAATATGAATAGTCTCGAATACTTTCAAATGAAATGAAGAGTTAAACTTGCTCAGAACTGAGAAAAAGTCCACACGAAACTTCGCAGTACAGTCACTATCATTTATTAGGTGTTCTGCTATAGAAGACCCGTATGTACTTCTAAGATTATCCATCTGCCCTCCAATAAAGTTACGGATATTCTTTGACTGATAAATTTGTGCGTTCCTTTGATGTTTTTACCTCTTCTTGACACTATCGATATTTGTACTGAGTTACTATATTGTAGTTATTCATATCTCCCTCAAATATATATATATGTATATATATACACACACACATACATACATATATATGTAAACACACACACACATACACACACACACACACACACACACACATATATATATATATATATAAATCACGTAAAGAGTACTACTTGTTGTAATTTACTAAACTTTTTGCTTAGATGTAATACAAAGCCAAATGAATGGGACATCCAATGAGACTCAAACTCACTCGTGCAGGTTTGACAATCAAGTTTGCTTAGCATTACATTACCCGAGGCGCCCAAGAGTGCTACTTGTACCATGTATCTAATATTACCTGAACCAAAGCCAAGTGATCGTATATATATATATATATATATATATATATATATATATATATATATATATATATCGGCTTGTGTGTGTCTATATATGCTATATATCATTAAAATCAATTTTTTAGGACTGATTTTTTTCTAATCAAACCTTTTAAAACATGAGAAAAAGAAGACGATCTTCCAGTTTCCATTCTATATAAATGAATCATCTTTTTAAATTTGGACGTCATGATGATAATTTGGATCTTCGAAGCGTTAATAAATGAAACATTACGGCAGAAATTACAACAGAATTATTTCAGTTTAATTACCTCCCTTGATTACAAAATGCAATTTAATTACATTGAATTTTAATGCAAGTTAACTCCCTTGAATTATCTAATGTTATCTCTTCTCGGCATAGTTTAGTGTATATATATATATATATATAGTGGCATAAGGTGCCCGTGGTATAATGCTTATTAACGTTTGAAGAGGACTCATGGTTCCAAATTCCAAGCCTGGATGAGTCTATTTGCCTTTCACATTGAGCTAATACTTTTGGGAAAGGTATGGATCCAACTATCTTCCTTTCAGCCATGGCCAAATAGTATAGTAGACTGGGTCTTTTAGCGACCAGTCTAGGTCAAGAAAAAAGGAATTTAAACGTGTTAAATTCTGCTCAAAGAATTGACCTTGTGTCACATCATGCTCATGCAGAGGAGTTTATATATATATATATATATATATGCTTCAAATTTAACTTTAAAAGCATTTTTCATTAGGTGAGCTAATATTTCACATGTCCAAATATTGCAACTAAATCTGAAGTATCTAATATGGTTGTGAAAGAATATTTTGTATACTAAATGATATACATTTGGCAAATACTAGCTCATCAGACCATAAAAAACGTGAAACGCAATCGTGAAATTTTATTCCTTTCTCATGATTACTCTTTATTCATTTATATATATATATATATATATATATATATATATATATTGGGGAGTAGAATAATTAATTCAGTTTTTTTTTGTTTTTACGAAGTGGTAGGGTATTACCACAATACGTTTTTTTACCAATGTTTCTATTTCTCGGTAAGGTTTAGAACTTATTAAACAAGCCTTATATATATATATATATATATATATATATATATATATATATATATATATATATATATATATATATATCAACATCATGTCGCACTACCTGCACAGATCTCACAGACTCTCTCTCGCCACCCGTCTCTATCGTCCATTGCTCCCTGGGGGTCTTCAAAGCAGTATCCTGTATCGGCACAAAGCTGTTTTATATGTTCTAATATCACCATCATCAAGTCACACTACTAGCACGGGTTTCCCTGACTCTCACTCTATTTGTCGCTATCTTCCATCACTTTCGGCAAGTCTTGAAGACTACATCCTGCGGCCTTACAGATCTGTTGTATGTAAGTTCTTGTTTGTCGTCTAACCCTGGCACGTCTGTGTACAAGGGTTCCAAGGTGAACGTCACTTCTGATGCTAGTTTGACGAACACCCATTGGTCAACGGCCACGATCAAATAGTTAATTTAGGAAACTACTGATATTCGTCAATAAGTGTGGTGCCTATCGATGAGATAAAAATACAGCAATCGAAAGTGTTTTATGAAAGATAATTTGCCCAAGGTTCAGCTCCCAAGCATTTTCGATCTTCAAGAAAACAACCGCTTTATTTTCGTTATATTTCTTTTGGTTACGGTATCTATTCTGTTGGAATACATTATTATTGGTGGGGGTGCCTTTGTTAGCGTTTTAGTTGTTGACTATTTTAGTGCCGGTTGTGAATGCCATTTTATTTATGAGTTTGCGGTTATTTGTCTATTTTATTGATACTAATTTTAAATATAATTTAATCTGATTAGCAACTATATTTCAGTCATTAATTATTTACGTGGCACAGATAATAATCTTTAATTTTAGAATTATAATTGTAAGTTTTGCTGTTTGAATTCAATTAAATTCGAAATATTCAAAGAACAAATAATTTGAAAATATTTCCATTTTCCTAATAAACTCACGCTCTTATCTCACTTTCATTAATTGTTTCCCTTTAATTATTCAATCAGCTTCGTTTACGACGTTATCACAAAACATAGGAAGACTTTTTTCTTTGAATAGATGAAGTAAGAGTTAGTTTTGAATAATATATTGGTGTTCATATTAAGAGCAATGAAAAAAAAGTTTACGTGTAGATATTTGTTCATTCTATATTTGTAAAGTGAATTAGTCTGATTCTTGGGAAGTATTACTAAAAATAACAAAGAAAAATTACCTAAAAGCCATGACAACTCCGCGCATGGAATCAAAATCAAAATCCATTCTTAAAGAAAATTATTTAGACGCTTCAAGCAATTTCACTTTTAATTTATTTTTAAATATAATGCAAATGACTAGTTTTCTATATTACGTGGAATAAAGTCTCAACAATCACCAAATCCTTTCGAATATGCAATAAAGTAAAATTTCAATTCATCTGACTAAAAAATCCCTAAGTAACATAAATTCATTTAGAAAAACTTTTAAAAACGATTTACAACTTATTTTATATAAGAAAAAAAATTGGTTTCAATCTGAAAGAACCTGGGGTGGCCTACGCTAAAAAATAATATCCAAAAAGATATTTTGTTAAATCTCCTGGTTATCACTTTAAACTGCTTCCAGTGGAGAGCTCTGAGGGGAGTGTTGAGTAACCTTTCAATCCCATTACTTTGTGATTCCCTCTGACTCATAATGGTGGTTCGTGGGGTTACCATCTATGGGCATGTAGTTCTATTTTACATTTAATTATTTTAGATTGGAATAATTTTATATAAATGATTATTCCTAGAAGCACAGGAAACCATAAAAGTAAATACAAATTAGTCCTATTTGATAGAAATAGAATATAATAGAATATAACATTGTGTAAAGAAATTATAAGCGAATAAAAAATAATTCAACAGAAAAACAAATGTAATGGGAGACTGAAAATATAGTCATCACGGCCATTTACAAATGAATAAAATTTGGCATTAAATAATCCAAAATGACATTAAAAATATCAAACCAAACCAAAATTATTTGGTAAAGAATGAAAAGATCTAACAAAAGCTTTGATTGATTTTCTTACAAAGTATTCACATTTTTGGAGAACCCTACTGAAATAATATAGGGCTATCAATAATGTTATTACCCTTATAAATGTAAGTAAGTAAACTTGTCTCCCTTTAGTCGAGGATGACCCGAAGGCTCTCTTTTCAATAGCAACAACGCCGAGGTATTGGGGAGGGCGCTACTCCATTCCCTGGATTGCTCCACTTTGCCCTTGTTCCGTACCTTATAATGCTGAATGCTAAGCAAGGCAGCATCAAGTACCATTTTTAAAGTCTATGACTGGACCTGGAGTTGAACCCTGGTCTCCCGGGCCATTGGCGTATACTGTACTCATTAGCCCAATCATTTATGATGTAATTTAAAACAGTTTTCACGTGTTAACCATCGCTGTTAATAGTTTCTTAAAGTCTACCAAATGAGAAAATATGTTAATATTTACATGGGAGTATATTTATAAAAAAAGCAGAACTGATAATTCGAAAACTACCTGAAGTAGATACCAATTATCTGTTAACGTAGATGATGAACAAGAATCTTATCAGAAAGGAAGTCACACACACACACACACACACACACACACACACATATATATATATATATATATATATATATACGTGAAGTTTCCTGGCTTTTTGTACAGGCATTTAAAATTGTTGTAGCCTCTTGAAAATTCAGTATCTTATTGCTATATATCTTATGAGATGACTGACCAACGTTTATGATTTCAGCTTCAAATCAACACCTACAGCAGCAATTGGAATACCCCCTACTAAAGCCTGGTAGTCACAACTGGTGAATTTCAAAAATGCAATCAGGACGTGAGGACACTTTAGAAGAACGATATGCAATAAAATTCTGTTTTAAACGTGGAAAAAATGCAACAGAAACGTATGGAATGCTTCAGACTGCTTTTGGAGCATCTTGCATGAATCGAGCATCGGTTTTTGAGTGGCATAAGAGATTCAAGGAAGGCAGGGAGTCTGTGAGGGATGATGAGAGGTGTGCGAGGAGTAAGGAAATCAATACACCAGAGCTGATTGGCCAAAGGGTTAGGGTTAGGGTTAGCACTCTTCAAATCGGCTCAGTGGCATTCCATCAAGACAATGCCCCAGTCCACAACTCCATCCTTGTCACAGACTATTTGACTAAGATGGGCATCAAGACAGTTCCTCAGCCTCCCTATAGTCAAGGCCTTGCTCCTCGTAACTTTTGCTTATTCCCTAAGCTCAGGGCCTTTCGTTATGAGACAATTGAGGAGATGAAAGGGGCTGTGACGAAGGTCATTGACACGCTCACACAAGAGAACTTCCATGGGGCCTTCCAGAAGTTGTTGGAACGGTACAAGAAGTGGATTTCAGCCGAAGGAGAATACTTCGAATGGGACTAGAGTTTCATGAGTGTACTAACAACAAAACTGCCCATACGTAAAAAGTCTGGAAACTTATTCTATGCACCTCGTATATAAAAAAATAGTAATACGCATACCTTCTATTTGATTTGATATGCGTATATATATATATATATATATATATGCGTGTAAACGTAATCTAGAAAAGCAGCATATTCCAGCGGGAATCTTATATAAAGCAATGCAAAGAAAATCTTGTCTAGAAAGATTGGACACATTATTGAATATTGACCAGTAGATCCCTTTGGCATGCCGTATAAGTTGCTTGTGTGGTATAACAGGATATGTACCGGTTTATTTACGACTATATAAAATCGAGAATTAATTTTTGTTTATTGCGGACTTTTTGTCCTCATCTTGGTGGATTTTTTGTTTTTTGTTTTTTGTTTTTTCTTTCCCTACGTTTCGGCCAAATTTCAACTCTGGCCTTCTTCAGGTGATTTTACCGCGACCTCGGATAGAAATGATGAGTCTTGTAACCGTATTCCCTGTAATTACTGCCTTCCATAGTTGTTTACTGGGAATACGGTTACAAGACTCATCATTCCTATCCGAGATCGCAGTAAAATCACCTGAAGAAGGCCAGAGGTGAAATTTGGCCGAAACGTAATGAAAGAAGAAACAAACAAACAAAAAAAAAGACTACCAAGATGAGGAAAAAAAGTCCGTCATCATCATCATATCGCGCTGGTAACACGGATATCCCTGACCCTCTCTCGCCACTCCTCCCTATCGTTCATCGCTCTAGGTAGGTCTTCAGGACAAAAATTAATTCTCAGATTAAGAAGCCTCATCTCAAAATGATCCAATTAAAGACAATATACAAAATCGATCCATCGAGTTACAAAAGTGATTGTGTAGAAATTATTGTCACTTTAGTTTACGAATCAACTTTTCCTACGTCAAAATAGTTTCAGAAATGAGCCAAACAACAAGTTTTTTACTGACACTGTTTTCGGGCGTTTCGTTTCGACCTGTTTTTATGTTCCCATTAGTTCCCAAATGTCAACCACAGTTTTTTTTATCGACATATTCATTGATTGATTGTAACGGTATGTCAACCCGATATTTTGTACACAGTGCTATCGAAAACGAATAATTTTTAAGGAGATTTATTTGCTCTAGTTCTTCAAGATCTGGGGAGTTGCGAGTCCTCGTTCATGGAGCCTCACCATGAGGAGCAGTTTAATGTCATTGGCAATGGGAAGTCTTACTTCCCTGCAGTGAGAGTCCCCAAGGTGAAGTAATTAATGAACATTGGAGTAAAGCAAAATCAAATTCTTGTACTCTGCTTAGAAAGTGACCTGACGTCACATCTTAGCCATTGCGGAGAGTTGGAATGAATAAAAGAAAGGGTTGACATGCCGTAAAACCAATCAGACCAAATCAAACAAAACTAATGGCACTTTTTTTCAAGAATAAGACATGTCTTAATCGAAAGGAATTATTTTGAAGATGAAGTTAATTTGAAATTAAGTCGTTGATCATTTTTATATCACCAGTCTCATTAACGAACTTGTTAATTATTGTCGTCACAAAGATAATTCACCATAGTTTTCTTGATTTTTTTCATGAATAAATAATTAATTGCTAGCAAATATTTTTGAAGACTTTCAGTCTTGGTGAAGATGCCGAAAAATGTACCTAGTGTTTGCATCTTGCCCGTGACGAAGGGGTTAGGCAAACACATTAGTACTCACACCATATATTTTCATTTATTCCCACTTAAAGGCCGTCTTATTTTCCTAATAAACAATACCTTGGGAAATGATGTTTTTTAATCAGAATTTACCAACCTGAAAGAATAACTGAATTAGTTTCATTATTTGCAATATTGACCTTGTAGAATCAAGTATATTCATCAATATATATGTTCGAACAGTAATTTTATAGACGAAAATCCTTTCAATATTTTGATACACATAATAGTTTTTAGTTTAATTGGAAAATGATTTAAAATATATTTCATTTCGACATATTGTTCTGTTTAATTTTCTTTTCAGATATCTGACTTCACCCTTAAAGAATTAATCTGATTTTCATAAAATTTAAATCATTCTTGTCTTTTTCTTTTCTTTGATTTCTCTTGATAACCGTTTTTAATTATTCTTCACCATCTAATTGTAGGACTTTCTGCATTTTGAAAACACTTTTTTCCAAAATGCTTTTCACAACAATCCTCCTTTTACATGATTAAGCGATTATGTTGGCACAAGAGATAATGCTTAAAAACTTTGCCTGTTTTCACATAATTAGATCTTTGGCTCATTTATCAAACGATGCATTTAGCACATTCAACAAAGGTGTTATAGTAGCAAATATTACATGATCAGTGGAAACAGGAGGCTTGAAATGGTTTAGAAAGAAAACTTTACAAATCGTCCGACAGAAATTACTATCTTGGGTTTAAAGCAAAGGATTAACTGATGTGATATATTTCACATCTCTTTATACCGTCTCTCATAAATATGTGTAATACAAAAAGATCTGGAACTACGGCTATATACAAGAGGTAAGATCATTTTTATGTATATTGCCTAAAACAAAAACAACTTAAGGAATACTTGGATAGTTGCTTAATACATCTTGTTTGAGATAAATTATGCTTATATATGCATCAGCCAATTTAAAGGACAATTAAAGCCAAGATCAAGTCAAATCCTGCCTATAGAATCGATATTATCATTAAATACAAAAACATAAATAATACCATTTAAAACTAAACTAATCTCTCTTGAAAAAGCATAATGAATGAGATGACTTTGAATTGAGGCTCAATATGAGTTTTTCAAACCTGTTTTAATTAGAGTTTCTTTTCTAGAGTTCGAGTAACAGTAAGTCTCCTTGTCATTGTTTTAAGTTCTTCATTTTTTTAAAATTATTTCGGCGAATAGTTCTGTTTTTTTTTTTTTATTGTAGATTGTGACGTATGCTACGGTTTATATATATATATATATATATATACGTCACATATAGGTCGCGTCATACCAAAGACTTTAAAAATGGTACTTGATACCTCCTTGCTTAACACTCAGCCAGCGAGCGTTCTTTTGTGTCCTGTGGTGGGGCGCTCTCGACCGGCTGTGGTTGCGTGCTGCACGGTTCGGTCGGGTGCACCACTGGATACATCACCTCTGGCCTCAGGGGGCCTTCCCCCCAGGCTTTAACCCTCTTCGGAGGGGTTGGGTTTATCGCCCGGCGCCTGAGGCGCCCCGAAAAGGGGAATGCCGACGGGGTCCGAGGCATTTTTGGAACTGCCTATCGCGTTGGGCTCCGGCCCTGCGATAGGACCCACCTTAAAAACGGCCTTGTGCCATATTCGTACGTTGGTGGGACGTAGGATAAATACAACACTCAGCCATATAAGGTACGTATCAAGGGTAAAGTGGTGAGACCCAGGAAAGGGAAGAGCGCCCTCCCCTACACCTCAGTGTAGTTGTGAGTGAAAAGGGAGCTTTCTGGTCCCCTTCGACTACGTTCGCCAACTTTATTTACAATATATCCTATCTTAAATTAATAAACAAGTCACATTCACTGCAATAATTCAATTTTGGTTAGTAAAAAGTGTCAATTTTAAACAGTCAATTTAGACATGAAAACGTAGTTCGAGTCAAAGTCCCTATGCTGTATCACTAGGTTTTATTTTAGTTATGGAAGTTATTTCATGTATTCTTGAAATGATGCCTTCTGATGCTATAAGACAAAACTAAATAATCGCATTTATCAGTATTAAAAGATAAAATCATCAAAAAATGATCAACAACAGTAAAATAAGCCAATATAATATTGTGACGCGAAAAATTTACTTTTATCCCAGAACGGGGTTTTATTTTCGCACGTGTGAAGACGGGGCAGGTTGGTACTTGATCCCTTGTAGAATAAGTACTCGTTCAGAGTTTTTTTTCTCAGGCATATAAGAACTGGCATATTATGTGGGGGAATAATTTATGACCAGACTGACCGCCGCTGGCAAGGGGTTCCGAATTTCACTCTATACACACACCCACCAGGTCGCTAGTCTTCCTCCCATAGACAATGGAAGATATGGACCTCTAGGTTGAGACGTAATAATATTAATTATAGTAGTCGGCAATTCCGGTTTCCCGTGTGATATTTTAAAGGAATTAATAGGACAATTTTAAGCGAGCATATCATAAAGCGAATAGAAGCTGGAAAAGAAATATGACATAACAAACTCGTAGAAGACACTGCCAATAACAACTTCGACCACGTGGGAACATTAAAATATATCAATCTTTTACTACACATAGATATACACCTTCAACGTGTCAAATATATAATAAATGAACAGTCCATGAACATATATGTCTTTCTTCTTTTCTTGTCTTTCGTTTTTCTTCAAATTGAGAGAGAGAGAGAGAGGGTATATAAAATTGGGTATAAGGAGAACTGGTCTCAAAGTTTACTTATCTTTTTTTTCTTTGATGGAGTTCCTGTGGAGAATATTTTCTCTTTTACGGGCTAATAGACTTTATGCTATTTTTAATACTGGCTTGAAGAACTTGGCTCCTTCGTGTCCGAGATATTTTTTTGTCTTCTTCTACCCGGAGTGCTGGCTTTGGTTCTGTCCGCTACGAACCCTGTCCAACAACTAACTTTTCTTATTATCTATTTACGCTGACGGGAGGAGTCTCCACTTCCGTTTTGGGGTCCCAGCCAATCATTTGGCCTCTCTCTTCTTCCTTCCCGTGTCAGGCGACCCGAGTGGGGTCTCTAAGTACAAACATCTGGTCTTAACGGTCATTCTTTGACGGCTTGCCACTGTTAATTCAAACACGAGGATAGTAGTGATCATATTTCATTCGTCTCAGTGGGATATCACGTGACAATATATAAATCATATAATAAGCCTTTTAATCCAATACATTTTAATATAAAGACCCTTGTTCTCAATAACAGCCAGGAATCTATTATCCATTGATATTGTAATTGCTTGTTCTTTTTTTTACTATAGACATGGTAGTTTTATTAGCTTTCCATAGGTCTACTGTGCTATATATTGTTTGCAACATACATATAATTTTATCTTCACAATTGATGTCAGATTTTTAATCGTATCAAGACTTAATGGTAGCCATTTCATTATCTTCTCTTATTTAAATCTATTATGCGCAAAGAATTCATGGGTAAGCTTATTTACATGACAATGAACATTGTCATGTATATAATACGTACTTCACCTTAAAACTTAGTACTTAGTTCAATTTAACACCTTCGTCGATTTTAAATGAGTTTGGTTAACCAATATCATCACACTGTCACCTCTTTGTGGACTTATTTTAGCCATAGACACGTCTGAATTGGATTAAATTCATTTGCTTTATCTATTAGTCCAATAAAATTACATTAGAAAAGTCAATTTTCATATATTTCTTGCCCCAATTTTGATGTTTTGAAATATTTACTTTAGTGATAAGAGTTTCCCAAGGAGATTTGTTTACAAATTATTTTACAAATTTTGTCCTACTTGATTCCCTCCATTTCATCCTTTTTAAAGATCTGAGCCCTGGTCAAAAATGACTGTTTCACTATAACTCACTTTAGTTTACATTCATCTCCAGGAAACAAGTTCAAAAGCATTTTTCTTACTTTAAGTTCTCAACGACTTTCTTTATCTTTTAATGATCTTTACAAAGCCCCTTTGATATCTCCGAAGAGGATATTCCCCTATCAATAACTTGTCTTATTTTCAGTTTTTCAGCGTTTGTAAGATCCTTCTCTTTACCTATGTTTCGGCATATATCAAAGACTAAAAGAAAAAAAAAAACAATTTTTTATTGGATTTCAGTGGGCTTCAGCTGAAACCAGTTTAATCTGCGTACTAACTTCAGTCAATTCATATTCACAAATTCAAAATAGCTTAAAACTAACGATGAAAATAGAAAAATTTGTATCACATTTTACTAATGGTTGAAATGAATGAATTGGACAACTATTGGTTCAGATCTTTTTGAGTTATTGAAGTTTATTTGATTTGCATAATGACTCCAGAAGCGAAATATTTACCAAACTGCATGAGTAAGGTGTAACACCGGGTAACTTTTCTTGCGGCGTTTAACAGGTTTGTGTTCAGAGTTTTTCTTTTCTGAGACTGTTTGCCATACCAAGATTAAAGAGACCTACAATTTTCACAAAGTTGGAGAGAGTTGAGTTCATACCTTTTCCAAATGTATAAGTGATGTGAAATATAAACAGACTCGTCTTAGATTTGAACTCAGGTTGCTGTGTTCATTTCCAGTTACGGTAACCCTTATACTACGGCTATCTTGGTCTGTCTGTCTGTCTGTCTAACCTCGCGGAATGATCTCGTGTTTGGAACACTTACAAAATAGATCCTATTGAATGTTTAATTTGACTATAAGAAATAATAATACTTGCCATTTTTTCATTATTATCAAAATTTTGTCTTACAGTTGAGACTATCTAAATGCTTGCGTTCATGAGCCTTACATGTGGTGTAATGCTTATCGTCGTTGGAATTGGACACGGCGACACGGGTTCAAATCCTGGAAGAGACTGATTGCATTTCACATAGCACTAATACCCTTGGGAAAGGTATGAATCTAATTATTCTCCCACCAGCAATGGGTAAATAGTAGGGCAGACTAGGTTATTCAGTTTTGGTGAAGCAACTTGTTTAGGAGAAGGAAAACTCTGAATTCAAACCTGTTAAACTTCGTTTAAAAATTGACCTTGTGTCATATCCTGCCTGAGCGGAGGGGTTGGTAAATATGAATGAGCAATACACTTAAAATCTCACCCTGAACTTCTGCAGTGTTTACCTACTCATTTCGTCTGGGGTTGCAGCGATTTCCTTATGAATAAATTCTTTCAGTTCGTCTGTTGTCAGCGAAAACATTTAAAGATTGGACACTTTATTGAATATTGATCAGGAGTTTGCATTTAACATGCCGTATAAGTTGCGTGGGTAGCATATCAAGATATGCACCGGTTCCCTAAAATAAACACAACGCAGTTATTTCCTAAATGGAAGTGACGCCTAAGTTTCGTGGAGGCATGTTTGACTGGAGACATGTCCCCATGCAACGCGTAGGCGGGAGGTGTGACTCCAAAATTTCGACCCAGGGAAGGACAAGAAAACTGGGAGAAGAACTACTTAACGTTTCGCCGCGTTAGGCGCTGGCCTTGTGCCAGACTGTCCAGGGATGAGATGTAGAGAAAAGCCTGAGATGTACGAGACTCGCGAAAGTCGGGAAGCGAGAAGAAACTAAGATTATTGAATGCCTTGTGATAATGCCGGACTCGCGAAAGTAGAGAAGCGAGTAGAAACTAAGATGATAGGATGCCTAGAATACGCCCTATAACATTCTCGAGAAAGCAGAACGAAGACGAAGCGGTTCACTGTAGATTTGTATCTTACCTCTGTGTTTGCATCTCAGCTGTTTTCCACCCTCTATCTTTCTGTATCCATGGGTACATTTCGGGTTATAAAATAGAAAAGTAACGAAACAGATTATACTACTGTGTACCAGTGTTATTGGCTTTCTCTGCTATACAATACCCCCCGTTTTCCTAGAAAAAAGTAATCACATGGAAATATATTTTTGTAATCAGTTCAGCATACAAGGAACCGATTCGAGCTTGGACTTGTGGAGTCTTACACAGATTGATCACTGATACGAGGTGGATACAATAAGTTTCCAGAATTTTTTTTCGTATGGTCACTTTTATTGATAGTACGCTCATGAAACTCTAGTCCCCTTCGAAGTAATCTCCTTCGGCTGCAATACACTTGTTCTACCGTTCCAACAACTTCTGGAACGCCCCATGGAATTCCTCTGGTGTGAGCGTGTCAATTACCTTCGTCACAGCCTCTTTCATCTCCTCAATTGTCTCATAACGAAAGCCTATGAGATGCTTTGGGAATAAGCAAAAGTCACAGGGAGCAAGGTCTCGACTATTAGGAGGCTGAGGAACTGTCTTGATGTCCATCTTAGTCAAATAGTCTGTGACAAGGATGGAGTTGTGGACTGGTGCATTGTCCTCGTAGAAATACCATTGACCCGATTTGAAGAGTGCTGGCCTCTTCCGACTGAATCTCTTCCAGAATTCCTTTAAAACCTCAGCATAGTAACCCTCACTCTAACCCTAACCCTTTCACCAATCAACTTTGGTGTTCTGACTTCCTTACTCCTCACACACCTCTCATCATCCCTCACAGATTCCCTGCCTTCCTTGAATCTCTTATGCCACTCAAGAACTGATGCTCGATTCATGCAAGATGGTCAAAAAGCAGTCTGAAGCATTCCATATATTTCTGTGGCATTTTTTCCAAGTTTAAAACAGAATTTTATTGCATATCGTTCTTCTAAAATGTCAGATTGCATTTTTGAAATTCACCACCTGTGACAATCAGGCTTTTGTTAGGTGTATTCCAATTCCTGCTGTATGTATGTGTTCCTTTGAACCTGAAATCATGAAAATAGGCTAGTCATCTTATAAGATGTATAGCAATAACATACTGAACTTCCTAGAGTCTACGACAATTTTAAATGCCCATACGACAAAAGTCTGGAAATTTTTCGTATTCACCTCGTATTTCCATAAATCTCGACTAATTAAATTCAAATTTGAAGCAATAGTATATATCTGTTTTTATTTCTGTGGGTATGTTTCTGGAAAAGAATGAGGAGAAATGAACAGAAACGAAGACCAATGTATATATATATATATATATATAGGCAGACAGACAAATAGGCAGAGTAAATGAGAGTAAACTTCAGGGCGTGAGAGTGTAAATGAATTTGTTGTGAGAAAAATTATACGTGGATCGCTGTGAAGCATATTTTTCTCATCAGCAATACTTAGCTCAATTCCCGAAGCTTTTAAAAAGTATTTATAATTTCTTTATAACTCTGTATACAACTGCATTAGTTGACTTTAAGACGGGTAGAAAAACTACCCTACACTCTACCCCTAGTAATGTTTAACTTAGTATGGTACAATCGTATATATATATGTAGAGTATCAAATTAGAATTAAAATCACTACACAATATTATTATTTATTATTATCATATATTCATTACGCCTACTCGGGTATATCTGCATTTTCCTATCATCTCACATCAACCTAAAACAAAAAACAAAAAAGAAAGATTATTTTCACTACATAGGGATTATTAATACAATATCTATGTACAGATCAAATTGTTTTAGCAATTCATCCAATAGTTCCCAAAATGAACTCTTAAATTATTATTCTTTGCGAAATAGCTAAAGTGCTGGACTGCGGTCTCAAATTAATCTTGTTTGAAATTGATTGCGCGATGACGATCACTTTCGGGGAAATACCCAAGAGGAAAGGCATGAAACCCCTTTATCTCTCCAGTTATAAGTTAAGTAAAATCACAACTGTTCTGCAGGGGTAGCATTGACATTAAGTAAATTACGAAGTTTGATACAACATTAAAGAAATCGAATCATATCATTTTTTTTCAGAAATCATTCAATTTTATATAAAAATCTTATGCACAGCTGAATTGATACGATTAGGCAATTTGTTCCAAGAATATATTTATCCATTAGCAAAGAAAGTCAACAAGTTAAAAGACTTATATTTTTAAATCTGTTCTGACTGTAAATTTTTAGTTCGAGCAGAAATAATGAAAAAATGTCTACCTTTAATTAGAAATCACATTATTTTGAACGATTCAATTAGATCATATTTCTTTTATCTTTATATTAAAGTAGTTAAGCCTTATTTCTCTTATTTAATTGTAATCATTTATTCTTTTTCATTTTTTTTCATCTCTCTTTATAGTATACATTCGAATTACAATATTACACTCCAGTTTCCATGCCAACGACACTGGACCTCGAGCTTGAGTACAATATTCAGTATAAGGTTTTATTTGGGTTTTATATTTTCGAACAACGTTTGCCCCCTGTGAAATAAAATTTCTAACCACCCAGAAAATCATTCTATTTGCTCTCGATACAAAAACAAAATTATCATTGACAGATATAAGTGTATCATCTAAGTCAAGCCTTAGAAGACAGTCCTCAATCACTTTTTTGCTCTTTCCGTTGCTTAATTCATATTCAACTTGACTGCTTTTGGATCGACTTTGTAGTCAACCCAGTTAGTTGGAGCTGAAGAATACACAAACTGCATCTCTACAGAAGGCTAAAATACCTCCCCTACGAGAGTTCTGGATATGACACTAAAACATTTGATGGTAAGGATCCTGTCCGGGAGCTTTGGAAAAAGTTGAGTACCCCTT
This sequence comes from Sepioteuthis lessoniana, assembly GCA_963585895.1. NCBI lineage: Eukaryota > Metazoa > Mollusca > Cephalopoda > Myopsida > Loliginidae > Sepioteuthis > Sepioteuthis lessoniana. The sequence continues at coordinate 135,707,634 of OY757906.1, forward strand.
CATTGTCATTACTCCGAGGTCCACTCAACCCGGAAGTTAAGTTTGGTTTCTTTGTTTTATGGCATATCAACCTTCGTGGGTTATTTAATGCCAAAGCTATTCTTCAAGAAGAACAGTAGCGGTACTGTTTAACCCATGGCTCGGAGGATAAGGGGGTTCATACCTTTCCCAAGGGTATTTGCCCGAAAGTGAACGTAATAGCGCAACTGGAGTTCGAACTCGCTTAGTACGATTCCGCAGTCCGTCGCTTTAACCACTACACCATATCAACCTCTGTAGGTTATTTAATGCCAAAGCCTGTTTACACATATTATATGTATGGTCTGTAAACACATAATTTGATGATACCATATTAAAATCAAACAACTCGTTGACTCGCATACAAGTCAATATTTTCAAGTATTTCTATATGATATAAGTTTATTTAGTGATGATAGCTTTTTTAAAATTATTTCTCAATAATATTTCTAACACAAACATAATAGTATTTCTATTCAGCAATAATGTGCTTTCAGGTGATTAGTTTGTTGTGTTTTCAGGATTGTAACCACATCTATATTTTCTGGTACAACCAGGTTTCTTTCAAGAACGACAGAACATCATCCATGTGGACGTTCTCAAATAAGTCCTTCATTGTATTTGCGTGGAAATAGTGCTTTCTGGTGTTGTTAAAAACTTTACACTCAAGGAGAACGTGTTTGATTGTGCAGGGCGTTTGGCATGTCGAGCACTGGGGTTGCTGTTCTTGCTTGAGTATAAAAGAGTGCATCAGTCTGCTGTGACCAATAAGCAATCGCGTAAATCTTTGGGAATGAACTCTAAAATAACGTTTGAATACAATTGAATTTGCAAAGAGAAAAACTGCTTGAAAATCAACGCACAAACATGAAGAAAGGTGGTTAAAATATGCCAAAGAGAATCATTCAAGGCGTGTGTACAATTGGATGAAAGTGATATATATTAATGACTCGAGAATATGAACTGCCTAACGTTATTATTAAGGAACTTTTATTTAGTGCTTTTCAGATGAAACATAAAGGTGACTGTGTGAAGCCATAGCGATGAATGCCATTTAAAAGACATGGGAAGATGGCAATAATCATTTTAACAAAAACAATGCACTTGTGTACATTGGAATCCTGTATAATTTTCTCCTTTCATTGATAAAAAAAATGGCATAGTGAGATGAAGTCATTTTTCAGGACGCTAATGAATTTTGTAATAGATCAAGTAAGCATCAAGCTTTCTTCAGGAAACACATAAAGTAAAGTAAACTTGGCGACCGTACTCGAGGGCGACCCGAAGGCTCCTCTCTTCAATAGCTACTACACCGAGGTGTAGGGGGCGCAACTCCTTTCCCAGGATTGCTCCATTTTACCCTTGATACGTACCTTATATTGCTGAGTGTTAAGCAAGGACGTATCAAGTACCATTTTTAAAGTCTTTGGTATGACGCGACCTGGGATTGAACCCAGGTCTCCCGGACCATTGGCGAACACTCTACCCACTAGACCAATGAGTCGGAAACACATATAAACCAGTAAATATATTCAGCAAGCAGTACTGATCCAAAACTAATGTTATGGTGATTTTTTTAATGGTCTCTGAGAAAAGAACATTCTTTAAAGAGAATATATAAAGTCCATTTGGAACCACTCCCATTTAAGATCTTGCTTTAAATTAGATAATTTTTTGCCTGAAACAATTAAGGCTTGAAAAAGTGTAGTTAAATATTAATTCTAATTTATTGTCAATGAATATCATAGTTTTTTCCCTCAATGTTTTGTTAATCAATTATATTTTTCTCTCTATGTCTCGGGAAAATCGTACTATAAATTGAAATCATGTATCTAGTTTATTTAAAGTATATTTTTTCTAAAAAGCCAGAATATTCCGCTATGCAAGAAAGATTATTTGGTTATTATCTTATTAGTTTATTTAATGTTAAATAAAAATAACCTAAGTCAACATCCTCTAAGTATGCTAATTCATTTTTTTTTTCCAAAAGTAATCGACTTATGTTTAAGTGGTACAATGTAAGATTGAAATCTGTCATCTCATAGCAACATCATTCCAGTGTGCGGCTAGATAATTACTGATGGCCAGACAGAGAATAAATATTCGTACAAGTTTGGGTCAGCCAATCAAAAGCAAGATAGATAGATAGATAGATAGAGAGAGAGAGAGAGAAAGAGAGAGAGGGAGAGTGTGTGTGTTTGTGAAAGAAAGAGAAAGAGAGAGGTAGTGTGCATATATATGTGTACATGAATATATGTGTGTGAGAGAAAGAGTGTAGATGTGCGTGCGTGCGTGTGTGTGTGTGTGTGTGAGAGAGAGAGAGACAGACAGACAGACAGACAGAGAGGGAAAGAGAGATAGACTGCGTTAGAGACATAACCCTTTTGGCTAGGAGCCTTGGTAGATCAAAGACATCATTAGCTTGAAATCCACGCATCTTAAAAGAACTTTACAGTGATTACACAAATGTATCCACGCACGAAGAAGTCTGGCCAGCTTTTCCTTTTCGTGCATATAACTCTTTGCATTAGAGAAATCTTTGGGAAATAAGAATTCTCTTCGATAGACCCACCTCACCAAAAAAAAAAAGTAAAAAAGACAAAACAAAAAAAACAAAAAACAAATAACACCCCCCCCTGGAAATCGAGTTCTCGTGTTGAGAAACACTTTCATTCACCGTTCTAAAAGCTTAATAAAATGGTTTAAAAAACTATGACATATTCCCTTTCTTTCTGTCCTTCTCTCACTCATTCTGTCACTATATATATATATATATATATATATGTAAATATATATACGTAATGCTTCAATAGGTTCCAGACTTTTTTTGTACAGGCATTTAAAATTGTAGACTCTTGAAAATTCACTGTTATTGCCAAATATCTTATGAGATGACTGACCAAATTTTATGATTTCAGGTTCAAAGGAACAGCTACAGCAACAATTGTAAGAGACCCTACTAAAACCTGATTGTCACAGGTGGCGAATTTAAGAAATGCAATCTAGACGTGAGGACAATTTAGATTCTAAAAGCAGTCTGAAGCATTCTATATGTTTCTATTGCATTTTTTCCAAGTTTAAAACAGAATTTTATTGCATGTCGTTCTTCTAAACTTTAGAAGAATGATGGAAAAGTCGTCATAGAAAGATTGTGCCTCTCTCTTCCTCATGTGGAAAAACCTTTTAACTCAAAGGTAATAAAAAGTTTTGTACCTGAACTAAGAAGTCGTAAGTGTTTTTTTGTGTTTCGGGATTCCTATGTTATCTATAAATAAGTTATGTTCATTCTATGTCTATTTCAATATTCATGTATGGCTATGTAACACCAAGTCATTGCTGTGATTGCCTGATGAATAAAATCTTTCAGTTCGTCAGTTATCTGCGATATACATTTACTCATTTAAGCTTTCAGGTATCTAGAGAGGAAGACAATTTTAATGCTTAGCTTAATTATCACTTCTTCCTTACTATTTCACCCTCTGATGATCTTAAAATCATTTTACCCCGGGCATGGACAGAGTACTTTTGCTAGTTTCCAATATAACCTTTTTTTCTCCTAATTGAACATTAAAAAGGGGATGTCACAACCACGAGAAATAATGAAGTATATACTGAAAAAAAAGGATACCTCTGTGAGGTGCGATTACGGTGAGAAAATTTGCCTGGAAGGCTCAAACAAGTCTCGAGTGTTTGTAGCTCTCAATACCTCTTATTTTTGTGACCTTGTACCATCAAACAAGTACACTTGCGCCAATAATGACAAATATAAAAGACTACGAAATGCAAAAACCAAAAATAAATAAATAAATAACAAAGAGAAAAACAAAAACAAAAAACAAAACAAAACAAAACAAAAAAACTGAAACATCTAAGAAGTAAACTGAAAAAGATATGACAAGCAATTAATTAAATCTAATACGGCATGCCAATTTTAAAAATAGAAAAAAATATAAGTATATTAAAATTAAAACTCTGACAAGAAAAATTAAACAAGTAAATTTAGAACAAATGCAAAAAATGAAATTGATTCATACACCAACTAATCTCGTGCAATCCTTAACTATCAAAACGGATATTATTAGTAATTATTTACAACCAAATTGCATATAAGTGAATACATGGAAAGAAAAAAAAATCCCGTATGCTCCTTTTATCATGAGGGCGTGACTCTTAGCGTGTTTTGAGTAGAAATAACCACATAGAGCCCATCCCTTGCTAGGTCTACAGCAGGTTTTAAATCAGTAAATATTTAAGGAAATCAAATGAAAATTATGGAAAACAAATGAAAAAACTACACGCAAATTAAAAAAACAACTGCAATTAAAATGAATTGAAGACAATGACAAATGAAATTTTTCCCGCGGTAGTCGATGAAGAAAATTCATTGAAACTTGTTTGATTTGATTAAAATCTAATTGGTTGAAGAAATTTGAGGTTTCGTTGTTTGGTTGTATCCTGTGGCATATTAGCTTTACTTGTAATTTAATGTCAAATTCTGTTTATACACACACACAAACACACACACACACACACACACACACACACACAAACACATTTTAAATATATATGACTGAGGAACAAATAGTTTGTTGGTAACATTTTAAAACAAGCTAGAACATATTTGTTTGCAAACAGGTAAATGGTTTCGAGTATTGATATCTAAAATTTTGAGTTATATTTATACACAGTTACATGGTTTCAGTTATTCCTATCGAATATCAATAATTCAATTTAATGTTAAACATTTCTTTGTACACGGCTAAATCGTTTCAAGATTAGTAAATGATTAAAAGATAAATAAAGGGAAGACTTTAATTTATGATTAACAATCACACTTGAAAGAACTGAAAATGCATTGCCCTTAAAACTAACAAAGAAAACTTTTTAAAACAGCCATTCAACCTCCTGGGACTTATTTTAAAGACTCACAGTCCTTGAACCAATCTGGCAGAGTAGGGAGTTTATTCAAGGGCCTATGACACCAGTTATTTAAAACACAATTAGTACAAAGAGAAATCTGTCTGAAATCAATTGGTAACAAGCCAATTTATGATCATTGCATGGTCAGTAGTGACACTTGGATTGGCTAATGATTTAATCAAGTTTCTCTGAGAGATGGTATCACTGCAAACAGCATCCTATATAAAAGATTTACCACCTTCGAATCAAAGTAAAGTAAAAACCAGCTACATCCAAATCCTGCTTGATGATATGATTGAGGGAAATGGAAAGGCCCTCATTCATTCTCCATTAAATTTTATGCTGCAATATGAGTGGCATAACATTTAGTGACAACATTATTTAACATTTTAAATCCTTGCATCACATGTTAGACTCATTCAAACATCCACTTTTTTGCTTTGGGTCAACTATGCTACTGTGCCAAGACAATGGAATTTCATGTATAAATATATGCGAAACAAATCTATTATGAAATTTCCATAGTTTAAATCTATTTGACCCATAGATGTCACTCTAAAAGGTACTGCCACTCCAGGGTAGAGTGTACCAGGGTGTAATGGCAAAGAAGGAGTACAACACATCCCCCAAAACTCCAGAATATGGTCTTCACCATTAGATGCAATTACGTTTCATATCTAGGACACTCGTTGGGGGTCTTACCCCTCTGCAGAGATGCACTTCGCGTATTCTTGTCGACTGACTTGGCTCCACTTATAGAGAAAAAAAAAGATCAAATACATAATTGTTCTTAAGAAATCAACTTATTTACATTTGTTTTGTTGTAGAAACTATGACCTTGACACATTCATTTTGAATCCGCTTTTATAGACACTTGTGGTCATATATAAAAAAAAAAAATCTCACGCTACTGGTGATCATGTTGACTGCACGTGATTTGCAAATCTTGTCTAACCCACCAAACCAGATATTGATTGACTGTCGGTAAATACAAACGCAAGCTCAATTTTATTACTTGAAATGACTTGAGTTTTTTTCCGCTAAAGAGAAGTGACAATTTGTCTTTAATTGGAATCATTTTGAGATGAGGCTTCTTAATCTGAGAAGTAATTTTTATTTATTGCAGACTTTTTGTCCTCATCTTGGTAGTTTTTTGTGTTGTTTCTTCTTTCAATACGTTTCGGCCAAATTTCACCTCTGGCCTTCTTCCGAGGTCGCGGTAAATCACCTGAAGAAGGCCAGAGGTGAAATTTGGCCGAAACGTAGTGAAAGAAGAAACAACACAAAAAAACTACCAAGATGAGGACAAAAAGTCCGCAATAAATAAAAATTAATTCTCAGAAGTGACAATGTTATATAGTCGTCAAGCTAATTTATTTGTATAGCCTTTCACGGTGTTCCATCTCCTTCCTCACTTGTATATTATTTCTCCGGGAAGAATAAAATCGAAGACACATCTCGTGAACACACATTTCATCATTCACCTTCACATGCCTTTTAACAAACCAGCCGCACGTACTGGTCTTTCATCATCATCATGTCATGCCGCTAGCACGGATATTCCCGAACCTCTCTCGCCACTTTTCCCTATCGTTCATCATGGCTGCACCCTGTATCCTCACATAGCTTCCGTATGTAAGTTCGAGCTGGTCGTCCTGCTTTTGCTCGGCCATATGTGGGGGTCCATAGGAGTATATCCGTTGCATTACTGATGGAAAATAAGACCGGACAATTTTTACTCATGCATGAGTCTGATCGACCTCAAGCAAAGTAGTTAGAAAGCAAAGATATAAATTCTAACTTTTAGAATTTGTAATCACATGTTTTGAAATCTGTAAATGATGATCTAGCCCTCAGCCAACCTATTAGCTTAACACGCATCAATTAAACTTCGTTGACCTTAGCTAGACATAACAATCTCTCTCTCTCTCTCTCTCTCTCTCTCTCTCTCTCTCTCTCTCTCTCTCTCTCGCTTTCTTTCTCTCTTTCTCTAGCTCGGCACAAGGGTTTAATTCTCTTTAAATAATCAATACTCTCTGCCAAAGAAAAGACTGGGTAAATCTATCATTTAACAATAAAGCAATTATCATTGGTTGTTATATTTGATTTATTATTCCTTATTCTGTGGGTAACGTATGTGTGTAGTAATACCAATTAAAATTCAACTATCCCAACAAAAAATATCACTGTTACAATAGATAGACTTAGGATATTGCAAAGGAAATTACTAAAACAAGGCTCCGTAAAGGACATCTAAAGAGAGAAACAGCATTATTATTAATAGCAGTCCAAAGCAATGTCATAATAACTATTCTGGAAAAGCTAGAATCAACAGGACACAAGAGTAGACTTTCTAGAAAGAAAGAGAGACAAAACAGTAAACTACATAATCAGTATAAGCAGGAAACTTTCCCAGCCAGAGTGCAAGACCAGGCATGGCTATGCGAGGATGATGATCCACGGGGAATAACGCAAATTATCAAAATTTGACCACACAGATATATAGGGCACAAATTAGAAACTGACTTAGAAAATATGACCCTCAAATTTATACGGAACATTGAGATAAAAACGAATCCTGGCTAGAAACAGACCTAGTTGTTTAAGATAAAAACGAACTCATGACAGAAAACCTGGCCAGTGTTTTTTTTTCTTTTTTAGAAAAAACAAATCCTGGCCAGAATATAAAACCTAACTCTTTGTGATTAAAGGAATCCTGGCCAGAAGACCAGACTTAGTTATACGGGTTGCATACGATATGTTTCCAGTCTTTTTTCGTATGGGCATTTAAAATTGTTGTTGACTCTGAAAAAATCAGTATGTTTTTGCTAAACATCTTATGAGATGATTGACCAATTTTTATGATTTCATGTTCAAATGAACAGCTACAGCAGCAATTGGATATCACCCTACTTAAGCCTGATAGTCACACCTGGGGAATTTTAAAAATGCAATCTGACACTATAGAGGAACGATATGCAATAAAATTATATTTTAAACTTGGAAAATATGCAACAGAAACGTATGGAATGCTTCAGACTGCTTTTGGAGCATCTTGCATGAATCGAGCATCGGTTTTTGAGTGGCATAAGAGATTCAAGGAAGGCAGGGAGTCTGTGAGGGATGATGAGAGGTGTGAGAGAAGTAAGGAAGTCAATACACCAGAGTTGATTGGTCGAAGGGTTACGGTTAGGTTTACTATGTTGAGGTTTTAAGGGAGTTCAGGAAGAGATTCGGTCGAAAGAGGCCAGCACTCTTCAAATCGAGTCAGTGGCATTTCTACCAGGACAATACACCAGTCAACAACTCCATCCTTGTCACAGACTATTTGACCAAGATGGGCATCAAGACAGTTTCTCAGCCTCCCTTACTCCCTGTGACTTTTGGTTATTCCCTAAGCTCAGAGGCTGTCGTTATGAGAGAATTGAAGAGATGAAAGAGGCTGTGACGAAGGTCATTGACACGCTCACACAAGAGGACTTCCACGGGGTGTTCCAGAAGTTGTTGGAACGGTAGAACAAGTGCATTGAAGCCGTAGGAGATTACTTCGAAGGGGACTAGAGTTTCATGTGTGTACTATCAATAAAATGTGTCCATGCGCAAAAAGTCTGGAAACTTATCGTATGCACCTCGTATGAGATTCAAATGAATCTCGGCCAGAAAACCAGACCTAGTTATAATAAACAAGAAGAAACGAACTTACCAACTAAGGGACTTCGCCTTTCTAAATAACATAAATAAAAGAAAAGAAAACGAAAAAACAAAAATCTTAAAATATCTAGGCCTTACCAGAGGGTTGTAAATGTTATTGAATATGAAAATGAAAGTAATACCAATGATAATTTGAATCCTCCAGAATTTAGAGAAGAGAATTGGGGAACTAGAAATCCGAAAAAGAATTGAGACTAATCAAATATGGCCGCAATATTATTTGTTATCCCACCAGAAAAGAACAACGGGAGATGATGACAGAAAACAGCGAACAAAAACAAGAACAAAGATAGCACCATAAAAGAGACCCCTGTTAATCGACAAGACGGTCGAAACCTGAAACGAATAAGAAGATGGGTGAGTAATCGCTATATAATCTATACCCTGAATGAGTATCTAACAGTAAGAAAAGTCCTGAATGTCTCATGAACTCCAGTGAAAACCAACAACTATTACAGGTGTAAAACACGCTAGAATAATAATAATAATGATAATAATAATAATGATAATAATAATAATAATAATAATAATAATAATAATCCGGAAAGAATATCTCAGGGGAACTAGAAAACTTCTCGAGACAAAACTGTCCAGCAGGAACCTCACCAAATGAATAAATATCTGGGCCGTGTCCCTCATTAGATATTCGGGACCCTTCCTTAAGTGGACCAGAGATGAACAAAAACAATTGGATCAAAGAACAAAGAAACTAATGACCATGCATAAGGCATTACATCCCAGAGACGACGTTGACAGACTATATTTACCAAAAGAGGGATGAAGAGGACTCGCCAGCATCGAAGACAGCGTTGGCACATCAATACAATAGGTTGAAGGCTACATAGAAAAAAATGAACGAGGTCTAATTACAGCCATCAGAAACGATACAGACAACACGATAGACGACAGAATGACAATAACTAGGAAACAAAAATGGGAGAAAAACAACTCTATGGCCGCTTTAAACGACTAATAAACAACATTTCACATGACCAGACCTGGACATGCCTAAGAAAAGGAAGCCTTAAGAGAGAAACGGAATCTCTCCTAATAGCAGCACAGGACAACGCCTTAAGGACCAATCATATCAAAGCGAGAATATATAAGACGCAACAAAATAGTAAATGTAGGCTAGGCGGTGACAGAGATCAAACCATCAATCACATTATAAGCGAATGTAGCAAATTGGGACAGAAGCAATACAAGGCGAGACACGATTGGGTGGGCAAGGTGTTCCACTGGGAGATGTGCAAGAAATTTAAATTTGACCTTACGAACAAATGGTATATTTACAACCCAGCACCTGTCCTAGAAAATGACACACATAAACTCCTATGGGACTTTGACATACACACGGATCACATAATTTCGGCCAAGAGACCAGACCTTATAATAATAAAAAAGAGGATTTGCAAAATTGTCGACTTTGCTGTTCCGGCTGATCACAGAATAAAACTGAAAGAATATGAAAAAAATGATAAGTACATCGACCTTGCTGGAGAATTAAAAAAAACTGTGGAATATGAAGGTAACAATTATACTAATTGTGATTGATGCTTTTGGTACAGTGACTAAAGGATTATTAAAGGGACTGGAGAACTTGGAAGTTGGCAGCCTAGTGGAGACATCTAAACGACAGCATTATTGAGAACGGCCAGAATACCGAGAAGAATCCTGGAGACTTGAGGAGACTTGCTGTCATTCAAAGTCCAGTGAAAGACCATCAACCAACGCTGATATGAAAAACACAAATGATTAGATGATATTGTCCCAGCGGACCACAGAATAAATCTGAAGGAATGTGAAAAGAAGGATAAGTACCTTGACCTTGCTTGAGAATTGAAAAAGCTGTGGAACACGAAAATGCCAATTGTGCCAATTGTGATTGGTGCTTTTGGCACAATAACTAAAGGATTATAAAAGGGAATGGACGACTTGGAAGTTGGCGTACGTGTAGAGCCTATCCAAATGACAGCATTGCTGAGAACGGCCAGAATCCTGAGACGAGTCCAGGAGACTTGAGGAGACTTGCTGTCACTCAGTCTCCAGTGAAAAACCATCAGCTAACACTGATGTGAAAAACTCTAAAGGAGTAAATAATAATAATAATAATAATAATAATAATAATAATAATAATAATAATAATAGAAAAACTAAATAACTTCTAACAGCTGCACAAAACGACGCCATAAGTGAAAAAAGATAAGACACATAGCAGCTGTGGAACATGAAGGTGATTGTGATACCAATTGTAATTGGTGCACTTGGAACGATCCCAAAGAGCTTGGAAAGGGGACTGTAAGAGTTGGAAATTGGAGGACAAGCCGAGATCATCCAAACTACAGCATTGTTAAGATTGGCCTGAACACTAAGAAGAGAACTGCAAACTTGAGGAGACTTGCTGTCTTTCAGATTCCAGTTAGAATCATCAGCTAACGCTGGTATGGAAAATCCCCAAGGCATAATAATAATGACAGGAACGATTGTGAGGAAGTTGTTCCACAGTTGATTGGAACTTTAACATTCTTTAATTTGTATACTCACAACCCAGAAGCTGTCCTTGAAAATAAAATTATTTGGGACTCTTAGGTACAAATGGATTAGCAAATATCGGCCGGAAGACGGCATATGCTTTTAATTACAAAGAACAAAAGAAATTGTCATCATGTGAATTTTGCTGTGTCAGCAGACAACGGGGTGAAAGTCAAAGAAGGTGACACCTAGAAAGGTAACAAAATCTTGCCAGAGAATTTAAAAAAACAACAACTGCGGAATATGAACTTGATAGTGATACCAGTCTCAGTCGGAACACTTGGAACAGTTTCTAAGAACCTGGAAAAAACACTGGCTGTACTGGAGATTAGAGAAGCTGAAACTATCTAAACTACAGCACTAAAAAAATTGGCTAGAATAGTTACAAGATCCCGGGAGACCTATAGAGACTTGGTGTCACTTAGACTCTTGTGTAAAACTATTAATTAGAGCTGGTATGAAAAACTTAAAACTTGTAGAATAACAATACATAAAAACGGAGAACATTAATAAGTGTAGCCTATGTGGGGAGTGAGTGAGTGAGAGAGATATATATATATAGAGAGAGATGAAACAGTAGACCAAATAAGTGAATACAATAAACTGGCAGAGAAAAAAGTACAAGAAAAGGCATCACTAGGTAAAGAAGTTGTACTGCGAATTGTGTAAATGACTACAACTTGTCCAGAAAAACGTTACATAGAAAATCCACAATCTGTCCTCTAAAATGCGACTAAAAGAAGACTTATTTGGGACATTGAAAAAAAACAAACAATTGATTAATCAAACCAGATCAAATGACCAAAGCTTCTGCGGATGCCATGACCGTTTTTTTAGTATATAATAGACTCGGCACGTAAAGTTCATTTCCTAGACGAGCCTTTCTTGTGTTTTCACATCGCACTGATGCTTAAGGGAAAGGCATGTATCCTTTTATTTATCCTGTCGATGAGCAAAAAGCAATTACATTACCACAAATAATTTCATCCTTATCATCTTCAAAGCAAATCGATGTAAACTTTTATTACTTGATAGCTCATCCAAGGACGACCGAATAATGAAAGGCATACAAGATTGTGGGAAATAAGAACTAAAGACATGGCAAAAATAACAGCATGTAAATTGTTCTCGTATTTTCAATGTCATCTGAAGAGTCAATCTGATTTCTATAAAACGGCTACATGAACCTGTAATACAACTTGAGGTATTGTTTAAATATTCTGCATAAAAAAAAATCCCTCTTATTAATTTAGAGTATTTAAATGTTTTTGCAGAATCAGGTGATTTGAAGAATATGAATTCAACAAATCGGCCATGCACTAAAATTTAATTCAGACTTTAAAAATTTGAAATTTAAATATTCATTAATGCAGTGTAACACTGTTGGAGTTTATTTTTAAAAGTAGCAAACAAAGACCATTCTGATTCAAGGCAGTTGCCTCATACAATGCAAAATTCGAAGCGTACAAACAAGAAAGGAAATGTTAGTTATTTTAAAGATAAAACAATAGCCTTCAAATAAAATATTCCCAAGTTATATCAAAACAAAAAATACGTGTGTATCTTGTGCCCTTGAAGTCACCGGGCCAAAGCCACGCCCACGTCTGTAATGATGTTCTGTTTTAGCTGCTCGTAGGTTTTTATGGCGTAGTTTTGAATTGGGAACGCAGTTGGCGTATTCTACTCCCTGAGCCGACTCTGCTGGGTGATAAGAAGGATCAAACAAAATACTAGTTAAAATTAATAAGAATTAAAAAATCTTCATTTAAGAAATAAATAGAATCTACAATTAAACTAGCAAGTGTGTAAAAATTTTAACAAACATTTCATTGATAGATCGGAAACGAAGTACTGGATTAGTTATTGGTGTGATTTAAGAATCTATGATACAATTTACATCTGGAAAAGAGACTGGGGTATCTGTAGGTTAGAGGAAGATTCGACCATCTAGACCACAGCACTGTTAAATTCAGCCAGAATACATTAAAAAATCCTAGGGAAATGAGGAGACTTTCTTTGCTTAGACTAAAAAAATACCCGATATAACTGGGATGAAAAAGGAGTTTAAGAGAACTTGCCATATTGTGGATTTTGGTGTTACGGCTTGCCACCGATTAAAAATGTTTTTAAAAAATCGGGAAAATACACAAATACTTTAGACCTTGAGAATTATGCTATCGAACACACGTTTTGTTTCTGTATAAAATGTGCGATTTTAAAAATTTTATGAGTTGTCAAAGTACATAAATTGGTTTTTATTTACTTCAAACTTTGTTTTTGAGCTCTCGATTATGTTACGTAAGATTCATTTTGTTCCAGAATCGTATGTTTTATTTCTTAAATTGCTTATGCTGTTAAAATATAGAAAATGGCTTTTATTCCTTTCAAAGTTTGCTTTAGCACCCTTTCGAATAAAATTTTGAAATTAACCTATTTAATATGTAAAAAGGGGAACATTTGTATTTTTTCATTTACATAAGTCCCTGTGGCGTTGTGGTAGACTGCGACATTGTAGTCAGTGGGTTCGAATTCTAGTCGTGCTATTCACTTTTGACATTAATTCCCTTGGGAAAGGTATGAAACACTCTTGTATCTACCAGCCATGGATTAAAAAGTTCCACTTCTTTATTTCTACAAAGATGGCTCCAGCATTAAATAACTCACGAAAAATTATATGCTTTTAAAAGAAAAAAAACAAACCAATCAATTTACATGAGGTCTAAATAAAATAATATACGAGTCAACATTTACATGCATTTATACTAAATCTATACAAAAAAGAAATGAAAAATGGTCTAAGTTGGTAGGTTTCCGAGATTTGCGATAATAATGTAAATTAGTCAACTTATCCGCCCCTCGATGGAGCCTCTCATCATATTTTCGTAATGGGTTTCTTTGTTGTACAAAAACAAAGTTTGATGAGAAAAGAATAGCTATTTTATATTTACTTGAGGAAGAAGAAATTACAAAAAAAACAAAAACATTATCTCCCAAGGCACAAGGAAAAGAAAAAAATTATTACATAAGATAATTTACTAATTTAGATACAGATGTAAACATTGTCTTTCAGTATTTTCGTATGTGCTATTTTGCTGCACAATTATTACGTGACCGAAGTAGTTTAAGCAAAGGCAGGTAGTTACTGTCGTTAGTAATATTGGGATAGTGAGCTGCTTCCCTCTGTTTTTTAATTTAAAAGCACAGAGATGGACGTGGAACATTGTCTAATTCAAGAACGTATGCTTTTAGAATTCGAACTGGGCCATATCTCCGGAGAAGTAAGCAAAAATATTTCTTGTGTAAAATATGAAGACTGTTAATCACAGTTCAGTTGTCAGGTGGTTCAAAATTGTCGCATGGGTTGCAAGAAGCTTGATGATCAGGGAAGGTTAGGTAAGCTTAAAACCATGGATGGTAAGGCTATGCTCCAAATCATAGAAGCAAATACAGAGAGTAGAACTCAAAGAGAATTAGGTGAGATCAGCATCTCACTGTCCAGTGTAGTTTGTCTTTTTCATAATCATGGCAAATTCCTTTGGAGCTACCGAATTTTGTTTCATATTACCAAAATATTGCATAACTTTTGAATCAATCTTGGATGATGACCATGTTGGAAATGTGCTCCTTCGATCCCTCTCTCTTTTTCTCTTTCATTCTCCCTTTCTCTTCGTCTTTCTCTCTCTTTTTCTCCCTTTCTCTCTCTCTCTCCCTCTCTCTCTCCCTATATATATATATAGGTTATATATAAGCATTTTATTTAGAGAGGCAGTCTCTTTCCTTTTCTACCCCACTCTCTCTCTCTCACTTTCACACACACACACACACACGCACACACACACTCACATATATATATATATAAATATATATATATATATATATATATTCGAGGGTCATTCGAAAAAAAAGGAATTTTAAAAAAGCAAAATATTTTTCAAAATATCTTTCCATCGGTGTTGGAAATGTATTCCTTCAATCCCTATCTCTTTTTCTCTTTCACTCTCCATTTTTCTCTTTCACTCTCACTCCTCTCCTCTTTCTCTCTTCCTTTTTCTCTTTCTCTATCTCTCTCTATGTAACCTACACACACACACACACACACACATATATATATATATATATATATATACACGCACACATTGTATATGTAAACACGTTATTTACACCGGCTGTCTCTCTATCTTTTCCGTTGCTCTCCCCCCCACTCTCTCGCTATCTATATGTATCCGTCACACACACATAAGCGCATGCACACACATTTACATATATATAAGGGTCATTCGACAAATGAAAAAAGAAGATATTTTTAAAACTCAGCATTGTTTAGAATGGGTTTATGTTATAACCGATTATTAAGTGTCAATGAATAAATTACTCAACACGGAGATATGAGTACCACACAAATGTATCCAAGTTTCTGAGGAGGGTTCTCCTCGGTTCAACGTACACGAAGACATGCAATGTGCTTACTTCGGCTGCTGCTTCTGCTCTATGCTCTACCCCTTCGTTCTTGATTAATTTACCCTCTGGGTAAGTCTATTATCTGGTCCTAGGTGAGTCACCTACAACAGTTTAAAACGAAACTTCTTTTAATCTTACGAATATATTTATTTTGTGGCCATTCAAAATGGTGGCCAT
Source organism: Sepioteuthis lessoniana (assembly GCA_963585895.1). Lineage (NCBI taxonomy): Eukaryota > Metazoa > Mollusca > Cephalopoda > Myopsida > Loliginidae > Sepioteuthis > Sepioteuthis lessoniana. The sequence continues at coordinate 135,723,450 of OY757906.1, forward strand.
CAAACTGTGTGTCCTAGGCTTGAACAGAGGTCTGTCATCGAATCATTGGTTGAGGAGAAGTGCAAATTATGTCCAACTTATCGGAGAATATGAGGTATGTAAGGAAAAGCATGTTCTTAGGAAAAAAGATGGGTTTGTCACAACGAGTGGAGTGGAAACACACTGACTCTTCGAGAAATAAAAATTTCAGGACGTAGCGGTCTGTAAAGAAGTTATTACTGTCAGTCTTCTCCGACAGAAAAAAATCAATCCCTATTGATAGCCTGGAAGAAGATACAACTGTAAACAGAGCTTCATGTTGCCAAAACTTTTGACAAAAATCAACTTATTTATTGAATGAATTTAACACACACACACACGCACACACACACACACACACACATATATATATATATATATATATATATATCATCATCATGTCGTGCCGCCAGCACGGATATCCCTGACTCTCTCTCGTCACTTCTCCCTATCATTCATCGCTTTTGGCAGGTCTTCGGGGTTACATCCCGTATCCTCACATAGCGGCTGTATGTATGTTCGAGCTGGTCGTCCTGCTTTTGCTTGGCCATATGCGGGGGTCCATAGGAGTACATCACTGATGAGTTCGTCCTTGCTTCTCCAGCAGTGTCCTGCGTGTCTGGTTCGTCTAACTTGTATAGTTTTCGTGATGGGAAGTAAGTGGCCGTATAGTTGGTGTCTTGTGGGGTGTTGTCGCCAGGACTTACTCAATATTGCTCTCAACATTCTTATGTAATTGCCGTCTAGTTTCTTCTTCAGCCGTTTAGTTAGCGTCCAAGTAGTGCATCCATATATATATATATATGCTCACTGAAATGAACTTGCAGAGGAACAGATATCCAGAAAAAAAGAACAGACTCGAAAGTATACACATATAGAAATCATCTAGAATTGTTTTTCTGAAGACTTGAAAAGCACGTAAGTTTATAATCTGATCGTAATTGACCCAGAGTAAGCAAGGTTTTGTCGTTTATTCTGATGAAATCTTTGGTCAGATTACCGCTTGAGAAGATTATTATTTGAGCAGATTATCGTTTTGTCATACGTTACGTGAATCGTAAGATTATATTACGTAATAAGAACGAACCGCTTTTATTTACTGGACAGTCACGATAAAAACTATTGCCTCACGCTAGATTGCCAGAGTTAAGTTGGAGTATATTTTTCAGTATTTAGATGGGTAATCATATAGGAATATCACGTTCTTTAACCGTCCTGAGTTATGTGTATCGGACCAATCAAAATATAATTGATAATAACAGATAGACACTTCTGACTCATACTTTTCATTTCCACGAGTTTCAATTAAATATCTCTAGGTAAAACTGTTTTGGCTCAAGGCTAGTTTTAAACCCCGAGCAAAGGGCAAGGTACAAGTCCCGGGTTCCTATAACCAATTTGATAAGATTCCGGGTCGTTTCGTCATTTTTACCCGAAGACGACAAAACAGTTACTACGCTGTGATCGTTGATCGAACGCCAGGTAAAGATGTTTCCATGAGCGGTAAATAGAGAAATGTTAAACATGAATAAAATATTTCGAGCATTCTAAATTTCATCCGGTGGGGAGGATTCAATTTTGGAATTCTTAGTAGTTAGCTGTTATTCATTCTTTGCAATTATACACAAATCTGACTTGAAGAGATTGTTTACTTGGTCTTCTTAGTTTAAATGGCACATCAGTCTTCTAGGTTTATTTAATGCTGAAGCCATCTTGTAGTAGAACGAAAGTGGTACTATTTAGGGGAATAAGGGGGTTTAAACCTTTTTTAAGGGTTATAGTCCAAAATTGAACGTAATAGCGAGATAGGCGAGAGTGGGTGTATCTGGAAGAGTTCCATTTATTGGTCAAACAAATATTGGTAAATCATTAGTAACAAATAAAGAGAGTTTAAACCATAAAACTGTGAGCAAATTATTTGTATTATAGATATCTGTTTGAAGTAATCTTTATATACTAAAGACTGTTATTATAACTCGCTCCTTTAAATGATATACGTGGTACATTCAATAAGTTTCCAGACTTTTTTGTACAGGCATTTAAAATTGGAAATTCAGTATGTTATTGCTATATATCTTATGAGATGACTGACCAATTTTTATGATTTCAGAATCAAATGAACAGCTACAGCAGCAATTGGAATACACCCTACTAAAGCCTGAGTGTCACAACTGGTGAATTTTAAAAATGCAATCTGGACGTGACGACACTTTAGAAGAACGATATGCAATAAAATTCTGTTTTAAACTTGGAAAAAATGATGCCACAGAAAGGTATGGGATACTTCAGACTGCTTTTTGACCATCTGGCATGAATCGAGGGTCGGTTTATTGAGTGGTATAAGAGATTCAAGGAAGGATGATGAGAGGTGTGAGAGGAGTAAGGAAGTCAATACACCAGAGTTGATTGGCCAAATGGTTACGGTTAGAATTACTATGCTGAGGCTTTAAAGGATTTCAGGAAGAGATTCGGTCAGAAGAGGCCAGCACTCTTCAAATCGAGTCAGTGGCATTTCCACCCGGACAATACACCAGTCCACAACTCCATCCTTGTCACAGACTATTTGACGAAGATTGGCATCAACACAGTTCCTCAGCCTCTGTTTTGTCCAGACCTTGCTCCCTGTGACTTTTGGTGATTCCCTAAGCTCAGAGGCTGTCGTTTTGAGACAATTGAAGAGATGAAAGAGGCTGTGACGAAGGTCATTGACACGCTCAAACAAGAGGACTTCCACGGGGTGTTCCAGAAGTTGTTGGGACGGTACAACATATGCATTGCAGCCGGAGGAGATTACTTCGAAGGGGACTAGAGTTTTATGTGTGTACTATCAATAAAAGTGCCCATACGAAAAAAAAGCTGGAAACTTATCGTATGCACCTCGTAACATCTTTTAAAAAAGACTTTTGCATTCATCACCATCATGTCATGCCGCTAGCATGGATATCCCTGACCCTCTCTCGCCACTCGTCTCTATCGTTCATCGCTCCCGGTAGGTCCTCAAGGCTACATCTCGTAAATTCTCTCAGCTGTTTTAATTGAGTTTTTGCTGGTCGTCCTGCCTTTGTTCGTCCATGTGAAGCGGCCCACAGGAGTACATCCCTTACGAGTTTGTCCTTACTTCTCCAGCAGTGTCTCGCATGTCTGGTTTATGTAACTTGGATAGTTTTCGTGATGGGTGGTAGGTGGCCGTACAGCTGCGGCTTTGTGGGGTGCTGCCTCCAGGACTTGTTCAATATAGCTCGCAGCATTTTTCTGTACTTTCCGTCAAGCTTTTTCTCCATAAGTTTAGTTAGTGTCCATGTTGTGCATCCCTATAGTAATATTAACACGACTGCTGCTAGGAAGAAACCGCGTTTCATTTTATTGGTCAGGTCTGACTTCCATATGACCGATTGCCTATTTGTAGCTGTCCATGCCTTTGCTAGTCGCGTGTTGATGTCTGTCTAGGTTGATGTGACACTGCTTCCTAGGTAGGTGAACTTTCCACTAGTTTCATAGAACTTCTGTTTAGTGAGGTGCAGTCATCTCTTTGATTAAAGCGCATGTATTCCGTCTTGACTGCGTTGACATGGCAACCTACGCCCGCAACTGCTCTTTCCGGATTATGTAGCAGGGTGTATTTGCCAGAATCGCTATGTCATCGGCGTTGTCCACGTACGCAACTGTTTGTGCGGGGTATCTTTGCTCCTTTCCTTTGCCAGCTTGAAAGCTTTATCTTTCATTTTATTGATAGACGTTCTAAGTACGTATTTCAGGTATATGATAAACAGGTATGGGGCTAATGTGTCTCCTTGCTGCGCACTTGCTACAATGCCGAAGTAGTCTCCGTCTCTTACTTTCGTGTTTTTATATAGCATCATTATGACTGCGGCGCTTTCTTTGGGTCGGCGAGGAGTATTTGCTTCACCTTCCCTCTGTGTATGGAGTCAAAGGCCTTGGAGAAGTCGAAAAATGATATTGTAGCCTCTAGGTTTTTTTCAGGTACACCTAGAATTTTACGGATAGCGAAAATTTGTGGTGTCTGTCGTTGATCAATTTCTCCGAAATAACAAGAAAAGGTCGACATACCATACATGTGTCAACTAACAAAAACTTTCGTTCAAATAAAGGCCGAATTAAATGTTGGTTATACTAGAACTCTCGGTCGGATTGTATAAATTGAATAATTGACTGGACTGTATGAATAGAACAGTTGGTCGGATTGTAAGACTTGAATCATTGGTCGAATTCATGTCATGAGCCGTTGGTTGAAATTAATGATTTTAACTAGTTGTCAGACTCAATGAGCTGAACCATGGGACACATTACATTAACTGAACCGTTGATTAGACTGTATGACTTTGACCGTTGATCAGACTGAAAGACTTGAACCACTGATTAGACTGTAAGAATTCGATTGCTTATTAAACTGTATGACTTTGACTGTTGATCAGACTGTAAGACTTGAACCACTGATTAGACTGTAAGAATTTGATTGCTTATTAAACTGTATGACTTTGACCGTTGATCAGACTGTAAGACTTGAGCCACTGATTAGACTGTAAGAATTTGATTGCTTATTAAACTGTATGACTTTGACCGTTGATCAGACTGTAAGACTTGAACCACTGATCAGACTGAAAGACTTTGAACGTTGATCAGATTGTAAAAGTTGAACCACTGATCAGACTGTAAGGCTTTGACCGTTGATTAGACTGCTTAAATTGAATCGTTTATCGGACTGTATGATTGAACTGCAGATCAAATTTTTGTCTTGTTCTTTTGCATGAACATTTTTTTCAGCATGAAATGGACCATTGGTCGAACTCTACGACTTTGAACGTTGATTGAACAGTATAAATTGAACCGTTGGTCAGATTTAATGACTCAAACCATTGGTTGGACAGTATCAATGGAACCAATGGTCGGACTCAGAATTTAACCGTTGATACGACTGCTGGAATTAAACCACTGCTCAAATTTTATATCTTGAACTATTGGTCAGATTTTGGTCGGACAGCATGTTTTGAACTTTTTCTTAAATTGCATGACTTGAATTGTTGGTCAGATTGATTAAGCTTAACAGTTTGTTCGAATGCATGAATTGAAACTTTGTTTATGGAAATGATCTCAACATAAATTTTATGACTTCAAATAACGGAATAACGGAATTATTAATGAATGTGTACGTATTTATTCGTATATATTTATTAACAAATATTCAGTCAGGATTGGATTTTGGAGCAAAAGAAAAGATTAAATGAGAGATTATCGATCAGAACTAATAGAACTTTCCGTCTCCGACAAATAAAAACGAAGACGTGGATCACAGCTTGTTAAAATAGCAATAAAACGATTACTAATTGGAAAGGATCGTTTCCGAAAGGAATAGATATTATCTATCAATCATATTTTAAAAATATTTTTTTGTTCTTTGAATACTTTAAAATTAAGATGACAACGCCTATTCACAACAAAATGATTCTCTAATGAAATTCTAAAAAAAAATTGTTAGAAAAGTCAGGATAAATAAGGAAGAGAATCCACAAACATTTCTATTCGTACATTTCCTGAAAATTGGCTTTCTAAAAATGCGTATGAAATTTCAGACGTTTTTTATTATTATCTGATAAAATATTGTTCAGTGGAAAAAATCACCTTGTTTTGTAAGTATTTCGGAATTCTTATCAAATCGAAGAGAGTTATCGAGTTAAATACGCTATCAACAATGAATATGTATAATCCCAACGATCTTATAAATAAAAAGTTCATTTTCATCTAATCAGTTGATACTTCAATTTTATATCTAAATGTTTATCAGAGTATTTGAACAATTGCAACATTCCAATATTTACAATATTTACGGTCAATGCGTTTTTCGGCCTTCTTCAGGTGTTTCTCGTCGAACTGAGGCGCTCAGAGGGAACTTCAAACCAAACCGTTTATTTAATCTACTGGGGTAGATTGGTCTAATTCCGTTAACCCTACCCAGGTACAAATGTTAAGTTATTATATGAATCCCTTGTTATTTTTTTATTTTTTTGTTGTTGTCAGGATTGAACTCTGCAAATGATTTCATTTAGAAGTTCAGTAACCAAATGCCAAAATCCGTTATGCTACGTGTCCTGTAGAACAAAACAGCATGAATTTTTGGGACTTATAAACCTAAAGTTTTTATCAACATTAAAAATTACTACTTCTTACTATCATATACGATTCTTTTTACCTTAGCTCATATTGCAATTTTTTTTTATCTAGAATTTTCGATTATTGGTTCTTATATCGTTTACATCTCTAGACTTAGTTTACTCAGCAGGTCACTGTAGTCCAAAATTAGGTGATGTGTTTGTATCTCAAAATTAAACAGAATTTTTTAAATTTTTTGCACATTTCCTAGTGGATCACCTTCCTCATCCAGTCTTGTCTAGACTTAAAATCTCTGTGCTAGTGAGTGGGGAAGTTGATCCACTAGGAAATGTGCAAGAAATTAAAAATCCAGTGACCTGATGAGTAAACTAAATCTAGAGATGAATAAGATATAAGAACCAATAATCGAAAAGGCAAGATAAAAAAAAAAATTGCAATATGAGCTAAGGTAAAAAGAATTTTGCAGTCGCCTATTATGTGATTAATCTTTTCGTCTCTATCATCACAAAAATGACACTTGCTATTCTGTTGTGTCTTATATATTTTCGCTTTTATCATTATCAGTTATCTCTTTTGAGTCTTTTTCTCACCAGTATTAGCTAATGGTTTCTCACTGGGATGTAAGGGACTGCAAGTGTACTCAAGTTACCAGGATTCTTCTCAGTATTCTGGCCGATCTTAATAATGCTGTAGTTTCGATGGTCTCCACTTGTTCTCTGATTTCTAAGTCTCCCAGTCCCTTTACTAATCTTTTAGGGATTGTTCCAAATGCACTAATTACAATTGGTATCACTGTCACTTTCATGCTTCATAGCTTTTTAGTTTTCTAGCAAGGTTTCTCGTTGTTCCTAAATATCGACTTTTGTGTGTATTGTTTGATCATGTGTCAGTACTTTTTAGTCTTCCTTCTTTCGCCAGTACCTTCTGACTTAATTCATCGTTTGTTTTATATGCGTTGCTTTTCTCTTTTCCTCCCAACATATTCTAACATTTTTCGTCTGTCTTAATATTTTCACTTATTTTCGTAGATTTCTTATCGGTGTTTCCAGTCAAATGTCCTATCCAGGTTTTGACTTTCTGTCTGCGTTCTTTCGGGGAACCCCAGTTTTAGTGCAGACTAATTTTGCTCTTGCAAACAAAACCACGTCTAATTCCGTGATGTAATTCGTTGGGATATGTGTTAATTATTCGTTGATTTTGTCAATTTTAGTCTTGGTTCCTGAGAGATAGTAATCGGGTTTTCTTGACAGACATCATTCTTTTTATAGTTTTTACAATTATTTTTCCTTTTTGTGTTAGTGCCTGTTTTGTATTTGCGTGTGTGGTGTTTCGACTTTCCTCACTTTGCATTTCAATTCAGTTCAAGCTTTCTTGTTTTTCAGAATTTACAATCTAGATTCTTGCATACGGGTCTTGTTGACATTATTCTCTATTTATTTACTGGTATATTTCTAATATTTCAAGGTCATAAAAGAAACCTTTCTTTTTTATCATTCTAACTTGGTCAGTAAGTTGTTATGTAAATGGTCTTGTCGAAAGTCGTATACAGCGCAAATACAAAACGACTCAGTTCATTTTCATGACATGAAAATTTTTTAACCACCTTTTTCGTGGTAGCTGCAAAACGGGAGAGATAGAAACTAAAAAATGCTTCAGCCCATCAAATAGATAGGAACTATGTATCGTGTGAGACGAAAAGGACAACCACAGACAGATATTTTTTTTTCTTCATCGACCTGGCTCTACCCCAAGGAGGACTTTCTGCTCCGTTTCCAACTGACTGCTGGATTCAACTGACTGACTTCTGACTTTTACAGATCAAATTCAACTTCTCCACTCTGATTTCTGTAGTCTTTGTATATCCTTATATATTTTCTTCTAATGACTAATCTCTTAATCGTAAGTAATTACCAAAACTTTTTAATGATGTGACATCACCCAACATCAGCTGACACCATCCAAATATTTATCTTATTTTTTTCACTTACAGTTGACTGTCAATTCTTATTTTGAAAGGAGCTTGACAGTACGCAAGCCAAGCTTTTGACCTTTACTATTCGAAAACCTGCAACGGTGAACTCAAAAATTATCGCCAAGAAATAATTTATTGCTAAAAACTAAAATAATTAATCATTTTACAAACCTCCCATGATACCTCAAGAAATTTTTCTCAGAAAAAAATTCTTTAGTTCCCACCAACGATGGTTAGAGAACTTTTTTGTATTGATAATATTCTTGCCATTATCTTCTCTCGTTCCAAAAGAAATAATAGAAAAAAATAAAAAGGACTAAAACGAATCACAAAACAAGTTAAATTATTCATTGTTTGTGAATGTTTGTTCTTTGTTTCCTTGGTTCTTTCATTTTCACTTTTTTCCTTTCTTTGTCCCCTTCTTTTTAAAGCTAAGAACCTTCTTGCTACTTTCTTTTTCTCGTCTTTGTCCTTTTTATAAACGATACACTTTTTTTCTTCTTTCTTTCTCTTCTTTCTCTTTATTTTAGAAAGAAATAGCCCATGAGAAATTTCTTTTTCTTTATGTTTTTTCTTTAAATCAATGCCATTCTTACTTTGCAAATTATCATTATTTCTTCCACTATCCATTGCTTTTTTCTTTTCTTTTTTTGTTTCTCTATCTTGGTAAATCATTCTCTCGCTCTTTTCTTCTCCTTTTTCCTCTATCATTCACTCAAACCCACATATGTTGGTGCCGTAACTTTACAATTAACATCAATAGTAGGTCCTACATGAAATCTAGCATAGCCCACATCTGTAACACTACCACGGTACCCTAAAGGCACTGTAATGCTATAGTTTTCTAATATATGTTTGTAATGCTACGACCTTAAATAAATACTTGCACTACCACGGTTCTAATGGATCTATGAGTGTAGCATTGCACCTTACGTTTCAGTTGGACCCCGACGTAACTTCGCCAGAAAAAGTGATGCACATATAAAAATCGTCTTGGATCGTTAATACAAAAGTTTATTTCCTACTACACCTTTTAGTAGTCGTCGTAAAGAGAGAAATAGAGAATAAAAAATGAGACAACCGCTTTTGCTAGACAAAGACAAAAATCGTCGTGAGGAGAGAGAGAGAGAGAGAGAGAGAAAGAGAAAAGGAGAGAGAGAGAGAGAGAGAGAGAGAGAGAGAGAGAGAGAGAGAGAGAGAGAGAGAGAGAGAGAGAGAGAGAGAGAGAGACCTTGATATTATCTTTCTCGTTTCCTGTTGCAGTTCTTGAACGTGCTTGTTCGCAAGTACCGTCTTACAGTTTCACAGCAAGTGTTGTTCCTCTTCACTGAGCACCCAAAATGGGTTTCGTAATTTTTGGCCGTCTTCACATCGTTGTGTCTCGTGTCCAACTATGTTTTTTATATTGTTTTCCATCCTGCTTCCTCTCCTTTAGGTTTTCTCCGTTTGATTTTCTTCCAATCAGAATCCGTAGTTGATTTGCCGTTAATACATTTCCGAAGACATCATGCGTACACTTAGATTTGTGATTTGCTAATTCTTTCATATCGTTTGTCTTTCCACTCTTCTGAAAATAGCCGGTATTCAAAAACGTTACTCTTCGTCATACAATCTTTTAGATGTTATTATCAACTTTCATTTAGTTTAATGTGTGTTATTAATTCAAACTTTTATCTGCTTCTAGTAATTTGTTATTTCTTCCTAAACCTACCAATTTCTTTTCGGACTGATATGATAATCTTAAATCAACTTTGAAAGTTCTATTTACTTATTCCACTCACTTAACGACCCACTGGTTTAAACGAGAAGACCAGACCTAGTGATTGTTAATAAAAAAAAAAAGAACTACTGAATGGAGGACCTTTGTATCCCGGCGGACAACTGAGTAAAATCAAAGAAAACAAAAAGAGAAATTTGGACCTTGCAAGAGAAATAATAAAAAAAAACTATGGAACGTTAGGATAACGGTGATACCTATTATAATTAGTGCACTTGGAACGATCCCCCAAGGCGTGGTAAGAAAGATGGAAGGGTCAGAAATGGGAGGACGATCTGACATCATTCAAATTGCTGCTACAGAATACTGGGAAGAGTCCTGGAGATTTGGAAAGACATGCTGTCACTCTGACTTCTGAGTGAAAATATCGCAAGGAGTATAATAATAATAATAATAATAATAATAATAATAATACGAGTAGAGATAATTGTAAGGGGGTGATCCATCGTGCAAGAAAAAATTATAATTTGACCATGCGAACAAATGGTTTTTGCACAACCTGGAATTCGTCCTAGAGAACGAGATTAACAAAATTCTCAGGGATATTGATATAAAAACGGATCACCTAATCTCGGCCAGACGACCAGTCGACCATACCTAGTTATAATAAACAAAACACAGAGAACTTGCCGAATAGTGGATTTTGCCGTTCTGGTAGACAACAGAGTAAAATTGAAGAGAGGCAAAAAGGGAGATTAGTACTTGGACCTTGCTAGGAAACTTAAAAAAATATGAAACATGAAAGTGATGGTGATACCAATTGTAATCGGTTGGCAGGGTACAATCATTAAAGGATTTGTAAAAGGACTCCTAAATTGGAAATAAGAACACGAGTGGAGACCATCCAAACGGGAGCACTGTTAAGATCGGTCAAAATACTGAGAAGAGTCCTGGAGACTTGAGGAGCCTTGTAGTCACTCAAACCCCTGTGAAAGACCATCGACTGATATTAGTGTAAAAACTCTCAAAGGAATAATAATAATAATAATAATAATAATAATAATAATAATAAATTCTTGAGAATGACATGCAAAAAATTCTTTGGGATTATAAACTTTGGTTGTAGATGTTCACAAAAATACGCGAATGAATATTTATACTTCATTCTTACAAACATTCTTCTCAGAAGAGTTGAGTCAGCACCTACTAAAAAAAAAAATGAAAAAACAAAGAACAAAAACAAAATGACTTAATTCGTCACTTCCTCCCAACCGTGTTATTCATCGTACAAACTATTTTGAAAAAAAAAAAGCCATTTTTTCAATCTGGGTTGAGATAAGAAGGTTTCAAGTCTACATCTATTTGTTTATTTATCTATTTTGAAAGTAGACTATTTTTTTTTTCTTTTCGAATGCTTTCGTTGAAAATTGACATTCACAACTTCTAAAACTTATGTTTTCCATATTTTCGTTTATATTGGGTCGTAAAATATCGTCACATCATGAACGTAAACAATTCCCAATACTCCATGAACATTCCGAAAAATGTGAAGAGCCAATTGCATCGAAATATTCTGTAACAGTTATCGTTATAGCAATGGAATTGGTGATACGATTTCAAAGTGAGGCCTTTCTTTCCATTCAAATGCTTTTGGAAAAGGCATGAACCCATGTGTTCTCCTGACTGATTTTTATGTCTGGTAAAGTAACCAGGTGAAGCAAAGAAAACTCTCAATTAAAACCATTTTCTTCTACCTTGGTTTGGTTTGGTTTCGTTTTATGGCATATCAATCATAGGTTATTTAATGCCGAATCCATTTTTAGACATACAAACAGTTCTATTTCAAACAATTCAGTTTCGCATAATTATAGTCTTTGTTTACATTCAGTTAAATGGCAAAATAGTTCTTTTTCAAACAATTCAGTTTAGCATATAAAAACAGTTCCATTTCAAACAATTCAGTTTAGCATAATTAGGCAGTTTAAATGACAAAGCTGTTTTATTTCAAGCAATTCAGTTTAGCATGAGTAGGAAGTTTAAATGTCAAAATAGTTATGTTTCAAGTAATTCAGTTTAGCATAACTAGACAGTTCTTTTTGGTCTACACATAGGACCCTATCAAGTGCTACCACTCCGGGCCAGAATGGATCTGGGAGCGATGGCAATGAAGTGATACTCCGCACTCCCCAAAGCTCCAGTATTAATGGAGCCTCACAATCAGGCTGTTTAATGTCATATCCAGGACACTAATTAGGGGAATGTCTTACCCTTTTCTGCCAAGAAGCAGTCAGGGTATTATATGCACCCAACCCTTTGGATCATGCACAAAGTTAGATGTAAAACAGTTTTATTCCAAAACAATTTGGTCTAACATTAGTGCGCAGTTTAAATGTCAAACAGTTCTATAATAAGCAATTCCGTTTAGCATAAGTACGCCGTTTAGATGTCAAAACTTCTATTTCAAACAATTAAGTTTATCATAAGTACGCAGTTTAAATGTCAAAGCATTCTCATAACAACCAATACAGTTTAGTTCTATTTGATTATTTAGTGCCATATCAAGGATGGGGAGGTCTACCTTTCTGCAGAGAAGCAATCGGTGTATTCTGCAGCCTCAGCCGACTGGGCAACTGCGAGGGCGGAGAGGTGGTGTAAATAAACACACACACACACACACACATACACACACATTCATCACCAACCCTTTCAGAAACAAAAATCAAAAAGATCCGTGAGCCACTGAAAAAGGAAAACCTGCGGGTGTTGAATGCATCTGCCAGGGGAAAAAAATTATACTTGCGATGCACTGCATAGCCAACACCCTGAACTTCTCGTTTGCTGCCGGTAGTGAGGAAAACTAGAGCAAGACTTCATAGACGCTTTTGTTATCACCATCAACAAATAGAAAGGAACAAAATAAGACTGGTTTGACGAAGGCAGACTCGCGATTGATTTCAATTGTTGGGAAAAGTTTTACCAGGCTCCTGATAAATGAACTTTTCTTACTATTGCTCAGGACAAAATTCTTGAGAGTAACAATGGAATTCGGGCAGGTTATGAACCCAGAGACATCGTCTTTGTCCAATTTCAGGTTCCGGAAAACTCCCGGGAAACGCACACTCACAGGTACACACACAGACACACACATACAGACAGACATATGTATTCATGCATGTGTATATTTATGTGTAGATTAAAGTTAAACTGTTCGACAAGGATTTACTTGTTCGTTTTATTGGTTGTCTGTCTTTTCACTTTTCACATGCCTACACAGACACACACACATATACATTTATACATGTATAAATGTTTACACGCATACAGCATCATAAAAGTATACACCTAGATACAACAAGATACACGCACACACACGCAAACGTACACACACACAAACACACGCACATATATATACATATGTGTATTTTTTTGTTTTTTCTCTGTCTTTCTTTCTCGTTTTACTTACACACACACACACACACACACACACACACACACACACACACACACACACATATATATATATATATATATATATATATATAAATGAATTGGTCCAGGAAGAGGTTTGCATTTTTTCAAAATTATTTCGTTCTCACAAATGCGTACGTTTCAAGCTTATTGCTTTCGTCAGAGAACATGTGTGACAGAGAGCTATGTAAATGGGATACTCAATGACACTTGAACTGTTTGTTGGTCAGTTTTGTATGGGTTTATGTAGAGGTCATGCATCCCTTTTCATTTTTCAGCATGTGTCTATTTAGTCAGTTTTTACCCCAAATGATCTTTTTAACATATCAAATACCAAAGTTTTTGTTGTTGTTTTACCCTGGGTAGTTGTGTGTGTTTGTGTGTGTGTGTTAATGTGGTTTCGGATTCCAATTAAAGTTAATTTTTCTTCTCTGTGTGTATATACATTTATACTTGAGTTTTTTTTATTTTCTTTTTTGTGGTAGTGTGGTTTGAAATTTACTGGCAATTACTTTTTGCAAGTAATTATTTCAGATTTTTTTTTGTTTCTGAGCACTCTGGCGAAGGAATTTTCGGTCGCCGCTCGCATAATGCAAAGCTCTTCGAAAGAATTGAGCACTCTGGTAGCCGATAGGGTATAAAAATGTAAACAAACAGACGCTACAGCAGCTGTTGCTACATAATACCTTATAATTCCCTTAGCCAACGTGGTACGCTTGTTGGCCGAGCGGTCTGATTCTAAGTCTAACGTACAGTTGGGCGGGTTTCACTTCAAGCGTCCTACGTGTTTAGCTACACTGAAGAATTCTGATAAAACGAAACAGTCTGTCCGAGGATGACTATATATATATATATATATATATATATAATCATGTTTGGTTCCATTTGTGAGTGAGTATAAATCATGTTTTATTCAATGTGGGCTTGAATTTATCGATGAACTCTTTTCATTTATTTGAAGTAATGTGTAATCATTAGTTTGATATATGGGAATAACTTTAAATTTACCTTGACCGCATTCGTATACCACAAAAAGAACTAGGGAACACGAAAAGCACAACAACGGGAAATCCCTAGCATACGTCGAAACCTACAACAAAAACAATTCAGAACTATTCACAGAAATAATAAATGATCTAGACGAACTTAAAAATAATGACAAAATTAAAGAAATACACATTAAAAAAAACTCGAGACAACGCAAAAATCTTTAAAGAATACTCAACTCTTCTACATTCAAGGAAAACACAACAGTAGGAGTTACCAAATGCAATAATAAAAGATATGGAGAATTCAATATAATTATAGAACGAAAATCCTATAGCTTTACTTTTAAAGGTATAGGATTTTCCTTCTATAATTATATTACAAATAAAATTCAGAATAAATTCAGAATAAATAAAGACTTAAGCTACAACTCCAAAAACTAAGTCTACATAATCGAATGTAACAAATATAAATAAATATACACAGGATCAACACAAGCACTTAAAACCAGAATATCACTTCACAAAAGCAATATAAAAATACCAGAAAATAGAAAATTAAATGTATCGGATTACATATACGAGGTAGTAATATTAAAAAAATACAAAAAAAACAAACTAAAGGCATTTAAAAACAACGTCGCTATTTTCAAAATATTCCATATTTCTTGATCATATTTCATTTCCGTTGGTAGCGTTCTGTTTTCTATATTCATCAATATCTCAGTTTTATCCAATTCTGCGTGTACGTAATTTTGTTGTTATAAAAACCTTAAAAATTTTTCAAAAACTCTTTAAAAACAGTCTTTATAAATGCAAAAATACCCTGATGATGGCCTATGAAATGTCCGAAAACGTTCGGGACAATTTTGGTAAATTCATTCACCAATTCAAGCCTGAAACCAAAACACTTCTCAGGAAACTTGAAAGGATCTTGATAGAATTATATGGACAAAATGTGTCTTTATCATTTAATCAAACATGCTTAAATGAATGACTGCTGCCCAACTACACATACACAAACACACACACAAACACACACATTAATATATATATATATATATATATATATATATGAATATATATAAGCATTAACATCTTCAGCAGGAATATATATGTCATTATTATCTATCAATCTATTTATCTGTCTATCTATCTACATACATTGATAGATAGATAGATAGAGAGAGAGAGAGAGAGAGAGAGAGAGAGAGAGAGAGAGAGAAAGAAAGAGAGAAAATATATGTCTAGAGATACTGTGTATGAGAAAAAGAGAGAGAAAATATATGTGTATAGAGAGACTCTGTGTGTGAGAGAAAGATAGATAGATTGAGAGAGAGAGAGAGAGAAAGAGAGAGAGATAAATTAATGTTACACATCTGTTTTTAAAGTAAATATCACCTACCGAGCTTAGAGATTTTTTTGTATTCATTCCATGTATCTTGTCTACCGTTCGAGATGGGAACAGAATACGTTTAAAAAAAGATTGTATATCCTTTATATTCGTAGCATATAGAACATAATGACGTAGTTTTCTGAGTTCTACATTTTAGCAGGTGCGCAGCTAAACTAAAAAACTGTCACCATCCCCAAGATTAATAAGGTAAGAACTACCTGCTTATATCGAAAAGAATGTGATGTATTTATGTATAACCCACCATGACCCATCAAAAATGCTATTGGCAAAAGGTTTGGCACTTTTTGTGTCTAATAAAAAGTAAAAAGATAAGTGGATACTAATTTGAATACTAGTTGATAGACGTTTGACATAAGTGAGTGGATCTTGTAGGACTTCTTTCATACCCAATAGGTTATTATGTAAGAACTGTATTTTCCGTAGAACAGAATTTGAGTCACAGAAAGACTGTTGAAAATAACAAGGAATCAATGAGAACCAAATAGATTTCTGCAAACTTTCGCAAGCACCCCTTTTTTTTTTATTATTCTGTATTTTTTGAAAATTATATACTCTAAAACAAATAACAGAATCCATCTTAGAAGAGTAATTCTTTATTTGATTGTGAGACTCTACATAGCTTTTGTTAAACCAAGAAACAATAGGTGCTGAATTGTAATTATATTAAAGAAAAAACATTCTGCCATTTCCTTTATAAGAAAAAAAGATTATACAACATTTACTGCTATATATATATATATATATATATATATATATATATAACTTTTGGTTGTCACTAAATCACTTTTTGGGTCTGTGTCGAACCAAGTGCAATGTAATATGGGAAGTTCTCAATATCTAGGATAAAGCTATTATATAATAATAATAATAATAATAATAATAATAATAATAATATATATAAATATATATATATATATATATATATATATATATATAAATTATGGAATTTAGACTGCGACCCAGGCTTTCATTTTCATTTTCTTAACTGCCGGATGATTGTTGTTTTGCAAAAAACTCCATTAAACCTAGGGGTCGCAGTCTAAATTCCATTTATTATATATATATATATATATATATATATATATATATATATATATATGTATATCTTATAATATATATATATTTTCATAATATATATATATATATATATATATATATATATATATATATATATATATATATATATAGTTATCTACAGACAGACTGTTTCGTTAAATCCCAACTCTTCAGTGTGGCTGCTCACGTAGAACCCTTCAAGCCGGGATTGAGAACCCCGAACTTTACGTGAGACGTAGTGTCTTACCGCTCAGTCGCAGACGACATAAATCAGCTCGGAAATTACAACGCTTTATGTAATATATATACATATATATATATATATATATATATATATATATATATATATATATATATATATATCAGTAAATGTTGTATAATCTTTATGTATATATGTTGATTTAAAAAAGAAAATTAGAAATTGTATTCCACAGTAAATTTATCTTACCTAATCTAGCTCACCTGATGCACTTCAAAATTTATATATATATATATATATATATATATATATATATATACCTTTGTGTGCATGATTTTTAGTCGCTGTGGGAATTAACATATGTAAAAGAAGTTATTATATAAAGATAATCGTTTAGTTTACAAGCTTACATTATTCATAAATTTTCACCTGCTACTAAAAATTTAGTATATGTTCATATCAGGAGAGGTTAATTTACAGGTACACTCTTTTTCTGGTTTCTTAATTATTCGAATATTTTATTGTTTTAACCCTCTTTACTTTCGCCCGAGAATCAAAATTTATGTTTTTTCTTCTTCCTTTTTTCTTATCTTCATACATATATATACTGTAATCCATATTTGTCGTTTTTCAACTATCAAATTAGACGAGTGGAGTTATCTGATGACACGAAAAGTATAATTTTATTCTTCGCTGAAATAAAATTATAATGGTAATTTAGCCATGTTTGAGTTTCCTTCTAATTGCTTTACATATATATATATATATATATATATATATATATATATATATATATATATTTCTTTAAGAAAAAACAAAACGGGTCACATTAGGATTATGAATTTATTTCCATCCTGTTGAATGTTTTTTTTTTTTTTTGTCCTGATGGAATTACTCCCAACTACGGTTAAACAGGATCGAATACTGCTACTACTACTACTACAACTATATATATATATATATATATATATATATATAATTGAATGTTGTATAATCTTATTATACATCACGCTTTGGCTTTTGAACTAGTTCCTCTCTTTTTTCATTTCCTTAATATTATTTAACCTTGAAATTTTCTGTCAAAGAAATAATTCATGTGATCCATATTAGATGCCACTCCTCAAAAATTAGTAGACCAGTTCACATTTCTCGATAACAATATCTCATCTACTGAAAGTAATGTCTACATATTCATTGTGAAGAGGTTGACTACTATTGACAGGCAAGAAATCTAATCTCTTTGATAAAAAAAAAACGGGATTTCTTCAATACTGTGGTCATGTCAGTGCGACTCTATGGCTGCAAAATTTGGACTTTAATGAAATGGAAATTTACTAAGCTTTTTGCTTAGATGTGGCACAAGGCCATATGAAAGGGGCACCCAATGAGACTCGAACTCACTCGTGTAGGTTTGCTAGTCGAGCTTGCTAACCATTACACCACCAGAGGTGCCTTTGGACTTTAATGAAATGCTTAGAGAAAAAAGCTCTGTGGGAACTACAAAAGAACGCTACGTGTTGGCTCGAACAAACTCTGGACGCAGCACCTCCCAAAACAGCTACAAAGGTTGATATGATATAAACCCAACCAACCAACCAACCAACCAAAACAGCATTTGTACGGTCATTTACCTCCTATCTCACAGACAATTCAAATAAGATGAACAAACCATGCTGCGCACAGCTGGAGAAGTAAGGACAAACTCACAGGCAACGTCCATTTAATGACTCCTACATATGGACACACAGTGTTGACGGACCAGTAAAAGCTTTCATATATCAAATTTGTGCTGACACCAGTTGCAGTCTGGAAGACCTGCCAGGCGCGCCAAGAGTGACATGAATAGAGAGAGAGAGAGAGAGAGAGAGAGAGAGAGAGAGTTAATGAATTCCGTGCTATCAGAGTAACTTGATGATTATACTTATTTTGTGTCGGTCTCTTCATTTTTTCTTTAACAGGGAGACTTGCGAATAAACAACAGGATTCTTGAGGTCAAACTCATTATTCCGGATGTGCAAATATGGCCCGCACGTCGCTTTTACTGTATGAAGAAATTGTAGTCAGATGAGATTAGTGACATCACAGCACATGATCACTCACTATGACGCTGAAGACTTTGTTAAAAGAGACACAGACAGAAACAGATAGACAGTGACAGATAGACAGACACAGATAGAGAGAAAGAGATAGGAAGTGAAAGAAAAAGAGTGAGAGAGAGTTAGCTGAAAACCAGCGAAGAAAAAAACTAGTTTTTCGCATCAGCTCAAAAGTTGTTATTAAGATCAAGTTCTTAGATATCCTATGTGGGTTTGAGCTTTGCAGAAACGGACCCATTAAATATTAACATTTAATAATAAGGACGTTGTAACTAAACTGATGAACTTGTTCTACTTGAAAATACATCTGCTCAAGCCGAATTTTCTGCTGCATAGCCTGGAATAGGCAGCAAAAAGCATTGGTCTCTGCGTGAAATCAGTTAAAACAGTGTTCAATTATTTTAATCAAGATGGTGCTAGCTCCTCTAGTTGAATAATACCACTGGTTTACAAAGAAATTGAGGCAAGCACAAAAATACCCGTTTTTACCTAATTTGAGGGTGCTGAATTCAAATTTGAAATACGTTTTTACTAATCCCCTCTAGTTTTTTAGATATTCATAGGGTGCATTTTGTGCATATACGGTACATAAAGGCGTATATGAATTCAGGGTTAATTCTAATATTGTGAGAATCATGGCTTATTTTTTAGTTATTATGCACTAAATGTAAGTGATAGCATTACATTATACATATACATATATATATATATATATATATATATATATATATATATATATATAGTTGTATATCAAGACGGATTTTGACAGTTAAGGCAGCCGGTCTCAATCCACACTCTGGCAGTCATTGGAAGAGGTTGTCTCGCAGGCGGCGCAGGAGGTTGGTGTCCCTCAACTATCGTTTTACACATCTTTTGGGTTACTAAATATTAGTATTACATTTTCAAATGCACATTTAGTTTTACTTTGTAATATTTTCAGATTCTCCAATGGCTTCAAGCACGTCAAAATGTCGAGGATGCCTCAACAAAGCCGATTCTTTCTGCTCCGTGTGTGGGGAGTTCACAACAGTTGCACTGCGTCGAACCATCATTTCCCTCCTCAGAACCGCCTACTTTCACTATTTTGACTGTATGATTGGTGATCAGGACAAGTCTTGGGCTCCACAATCTGTTGTAAACCCTGCTACAATGGACTAACTACATGGTTTAATGGCAAGAACGCGACTTTCAACATTGCAGTCCCGATGGTTTGGAGAGAGCCGTGAAACCATGCTGATGATTGTTATTTTGTTTAACTAATATAACTGGTTTCAATGCATTTTCTAAGAAAAAGATCAAATATCCCAACCTTCGATCTGCTATGAGACCCGTTCCTCATTCAGATGATCTTGCTGTACCCACACCTCCAGTAAAAAAGGATCTTCTTTCCTCATCAGATGAAGAAATGCCTTCAAGGGAGGATTCTGCCGAGTCAAGATCTTTGGAAGATATTGAGTCTACATATTCAGGAACAAGTGGCAATGAGCCACACTGGATCACGGATGAAGACCTGAATGATCTTGCTCGTGATTTGTATCTGTCAAAACAGCAGTCAGAGCTCTTGGCTTCTCGGCTTAAACAGTGGAACCTAGTCCAGGAAGATGTAAGGATCACCAGTTTCAGGAATCGGAACAAATAAGGTCATTGGTCTTCTTATGAGTACTCAAGCGGGCTTCACAAAGTACTGTTGCTTTCTCTGTCTCTGGGATAGTCGAGCTGTATCCCAGCATTACAAGCAGAAAGACTGGGGGTCTAGAAGCACTTTTCTCCCTGGTGAACACAGCCTGAAGGAGAATCCTCTTATGGACATGAATAAGGTGCTTCTTCCTCCTCTTCACATCAAGCTTGGTTTGATGAAGAATTTCGTGAAGGCGTTGCACAAAAATGATGCTGCCTTCCAACACTTGTCTACTGTGTTCTCAGGTCTTAGTGCTGTTGGACCTCAGATCCGAGAAGTGCTGAAGGATACTGATTTTGAGTAGCTTCTTAACTTAAAGGAACTGAGAGCATAGGAAGCATTCAAGTCAGTCTGTAGTGGCTTCCTTGGTAACACACGCGTACCAGATTACCAAGCCTGTATTGAGAAGTTGCTAAAGTCTTACGTGGATATGGGATTCCGATTGTCACTCAAGATTCATTTTCTCCATTCCCACCTCAACTTCTTCCCGCCAAACCTTGGAGCAGTGAGTGATGAGCATGGAGAAAGATTCCACCAAGACATTACGAAGATGGAGAGCAACTATCAAGGCAATTGGAACCCCGGCATGATGGGAGGCTTCTGCTGGATGCTCTTTCGTGACATCCCGGAGGAAAAATACACCAGATCTAAGAAAACACACTTTTGACTGTCTGTGGTACTATGAATTGTGTAATTGTGTCATTCAATCAATCAGTGTTCTTTATCTATCCTGTTTTATCTGTTATAAGCTGCTGCAACTCTTGAAATATGCACATATAATCTCTGTTTATACTAAAATGAGACTATTTAAAAGCCAGAAAACTAGAGGTGATAGAGCAAAACTATTTATAAATTTGAATTCAGCACACCCAAATTAACAAAAAACACCTATCCCCATTCTTGCCTCCGACCAAACATTTATTTTTGTAAACCAATGTATTTAGTGTGGTTCTTTTATTTAAGACAAACTATGGAATATTTAAGGAGAAATAAACCGTTGTATTCAGAGAGGGATGCTATATCTAGTTTAGGTCAACTCAGTTTGAAGGGTTGTAACCTCTGGGGTCAGTTAAGAGACTGGCTCTCAATCGTGGATTTTTAAGTGATATGACTACGAATTCTAAGAATTAACAATTACATTTTATCTTTGAGTTAGTTGGTCCGGAGGCACTGAAGTTGACAGACCGTTAAAAATTGTGCCGTCATTAGTTTCATAAATGTTCAAAGGGCTAGCTCCCGGTTTTGCTTGACAGGTTACGTAAAAATACTTTTAAAGGTGAATAAAATAATCGGTTCCCCTAAAAAAAAACGAAGCTTTATTATTCGTCCCACGGGGAAGATAGCGCTATCAAGAAGAAGGTAGAGGTGTGATGAATATCAACCATCATACGAAGAACAGGAAGAGAAGATCACATATTAAAACTAAAGTGACCATCTACGTCAACAGGATATTGTGTGATTGAAAACTTTCAAGAGCCACACCAGAAAAAAAGATCCGAGAAAAAAAAAAAAAAAACACGACAGAAAGAAAAAAGTCCTCCGCCAAAAATAAATAAATAAGTAAAAATAAAAAGTAAAATGAAATAAATAGATAAAATTGAATAAAATGAGTCTAAGAAAAATAAAAAATCACTTGGCAGGTTTTTCGAACCACAATTAAATAAAGAGAAAAAATCTTGCACACACACACGGACACACACACGGACACGCACACACACACACACACACATACAGAGGTGAGTATATGAGATGGTTAATGGTTAAAATAGGAGATGAAAACAAATATAGACTCATAATTAAAGAATAGAATTGACAATCGCATTGAAAAAACAAACAGAAATAAACGTTAAATTATTTAGAAAGCTTAGAAATTGTAGGAAAAATGAAGTAGACATTTTACACTTGAAAACTTTTTTATAGTTTTCTAAGACAATAGCGTTATTTTTGTTTCACGACTGTTCTTCCTTTGTATATTTTGAGATTATTTATTTAACGTTTACCATTAATTTCATTTTGTAGAGATTTCTGTAGAAAAGGTTTTTTGGGTGTGCATATATAATATTTCACATCCGTCGTTTGTAATATTGGAAATCCCAATATTTTCCTCGCCACATTAAATCATCATCAAAAGCAGCAGCATACTTTCTTTCTTTCTTTCTTTCTTTCTTTCTTTCTTTCTTTCTTTCTTTCTTTCTTTCTAAACGTCTTCATCCATACTTCTGATTATTCATTTAATAAGTTATCTTTGATTTTATTTTGAAGAGATGTTTGAAATAAATCTGAGGGTTTTGTATGCATACATCATTTTGCATAGAAACAAATCTGTAGTTTTTGTTATTGAAAATAACCATTATTTTTCTTACCATATTAAATCATCATCATCATCAGCAGCAGCAGCATCTTTCTTTCTTTCTTTCTTTCATCTATACTTCAGGTACATTTTTTATCACTTATCCGCCTTCTTTCGTTTACATTTTTTTGGATGACCCGATTTTGTCCTTATTTTTGAAGATACCACCACACATTTTTACCCAAAACTCATTTCCTTCTCCCATTGAAATCTTTTACATTTACCCTCAGAATCGATAAGTTTCTGAGAAGTTACCAGTGCAACTTTTACAGTAAAAAAAAATTATTAGAAAATACGCGCAGCAACAAGTAAGTACAAATAAAAGAAAATGATGAATAAAACATACTTTTTTCAAGGATTAACAAAAAATTGTCCCCAATATCTTGATCCATCATTATCCAGTTGTAGTGTATAATAAGTAAATAAAATTCATATTTTTTTTAACATAAATTAAGTTACCCAGTACAGGGTTAGTTTCTTTGCATGAAATAAGTCCCGCTCACTGTGTAAAAACTCGTACGGGATCAATTATCACGGATAAAAAAAATGATTGTCTATATTTCTAAGATCAGATATCATGTACGTTATTAACATTTTTCGGACTATTGTCCTCAACTTTGTCGCCATGTTTATCACAACATTTCGGTTGTTGTACGCTCCGGCCTTCTTCAGGTGGTTGGGATGTCGAACTTAACCCTTTATTTCGCTCACTGGGGTATACTGCTCAAATTACACGATGTCAGTTATCTGTTATCTGTTAATTTACCCTCTAAAATTTCTCCACTGCCTTCACCAATTATTGAAGTCACACTGTACCATGTGCCCTTGAGGACATCTGTGTATGAATTTCTGGGTATTATAAACCTAATATCATCAGCAACCATTTTTACCAGTGCTCATATTGCAATTTTGCAATTATCATCTTTCTTTTTTTATCGCAGCTCATATTGCAATTTTTGTTATTGTTTTTCTCTGGCACTCCTTATTACTTGTTGCCATCTTGTATCAATTTCTATGCTTGGTCAGCTCAGTAGATTTTTGTGGCCCAGAATATGTGCTGATTTCTTAAATTTACGAATTTTCCAATGGTTTTCCTTGTCTATGATCTCATCCTGGTCCCACAGAGGGCCGAAACGTTGTGATAAACATGGCTACAAAAATGAGGACAACAGTCCGAAAAATGTGAATAATGTAAACAAATGATTGTTTTAAAATGAATATCATACACAGTAAATAATCTTAACAAAAGCAAAATTGAACGATTAAAAAATTAAAGAAAGAATATTTTCACCCTCACCAGAAACAAAAACAAACAAACATAAAAAAAAAAAACAGGATAAATAAAATGGTAGTGTCACGCGATATCCCACTGGGAGGAGGGAGATAAAATTACTACTCCTCGTATTTGAATTGACAGTATCAAGCCGTCAAAAAAGTGACCGTTAAGGAGGAATGTAGGTCACAGAGGGGATAAACAGATGTTGGTACTTAGTAACCTCAGGTCGCCGGACACCAAGGGGGAGAAGAGAGAAGCCAAATGATTGGCTGGGACCTCAAAACGGAAGTGGGGTCCCCTCCCCCTCAGCGGAAGTAAATAGGAAGAAAGGCAGTTTTTGAGCAGGGTCCATAGCGTGCAGACGAACCATAGCCATTTTTACTCCGGGTTGAAGACAAAAGAATACTGAGACATGAGGGACCCGAGTTCTTCAAGCCAGTATTAAATACAGAACAAAGTCTAGTAGCCCGTGAAAGAAGAAAGATTCTCCAGTGGAACCCCGTCGAAAAATAAGATAAGTAACTTTGGGGATATTTTCCTTTATACCCAAACTTTGCATACCACTCTTTCTCTCTCTTAATTTGAAGAAAGACAAAAGTCAAGAAAAGGCATTTATATTCGTGGATTGTCCAATTATTATATGTTTTGACACTTTGAAAGTGTATATAACTGTAGTAAAGGAATTAATGTATTTTTATGTTACCATGTGGTCTATGTTGTTCTTTGCCGTTCTACTACGAATTTGTTGTTGTCACATTTCCTTTTTAGCTTCTATTCGCCTTATGTTATCTTGCTTAGAATTGTCCTATTAATTCCTAAAATATCACACGGGAAACCGGAGTTGCCGACTACAACAATATAATATTATTACGACTAAAACCTATAGGTCCATATTCTTCCATTGTCTCGGGGAAGGAAGAAAGCGGCCTGGTGGGTGTGTGATAGTGTGAAATTTGGAACCCCTTGCCAGCGGCAGTCAGTCTGGTCCTAAATTAATCCCTCACGTAATATGCCAGTTCTTATATGCCTGAGAGAAAAACTCTGAACGAGGACTTATTCTATAGGGGATCAAGTGCCAACCTGCCCCGTCTTCACACGTGCAAAAATAAAGTCCCGTTTTGGGATTTTAGTCAATTTGCCGTCACAGACTTAAAATGGGGGCTCGTTACCGGAATGATTATTATAAATACTAATAATATTTATTGCTTGTAGTCGTGTGACAATTCCTGCCGTCTAAATCTACCCTGGGAGACCGTGAAAGAAAGAAAAAAAGGAATATTGTCGAAACAGTCAAATTACTCGTTGATATAACTGTTTGGAAAAAAATTGAAAAAAATGGACAAAATAGAAAACTTTTTAAAAGAACCCTCCATGGAAAAGTTGGAGAGGCTGAGAAAAAGCGAGATAGTGAAAATTGGAGAGAAGCTTGAGTTAAATGTTCAGAAAACTATGAGGAAACATGAACTCGTTAGAAAAATAGCTGAACACATGGTGGACGAAAATGTGTTCGAGGAAGCAGCATTGGAAGAGCTACGACAAAAATAATAAGAATTTCAAATGACTAATGAATATCCTTAGCCAATGATTGAATAGTACTATTTGACTCGTAGATAGGACTCTAACGGGTACTTCAAATCTGACTCCTTGTAGAACTCGGAGCAATCGCAATGAAGAGATACTCCATATTTTCGAAAGTTTCATATGGCTTTATTCCATACCCAGGAAACTCGTTTGGATACGTCTTACCTTTCTACAAAAGTGAAGTCGGCCTATTCTATCGCTTTATCTGATAGGCGAGGATCATGTCTCAAATGAAAGACCCCAAGATATGGGTTAAATAGTACCACTACTTTCCTTCTAAAAAGAATACATTAGCATTAAATAACCCACTAAGGTTGATATGCCATTAAACAAGGAGACGAAACCAAATGAAATAGAACGAACAAATGTGAGCAAGTCATTTAGTCCTTCTGTCGATATTTGACTGAGATATAAGCACATACAGTCAGTTAAGTTTAACAGAAATAAATTTTATTTTCATGAAGAGAGGTCAATAGAGACGGACAGACATAGAAAGATGAACAGAGTGAAGGAAAGAAATAACTTGAAGTAGAAAGAAAGATGATGGAGAGGATGAAGGAGAGAGCGAACGGGGTAAAGATAAAATAGAGAGAATGCGAAGGAAAATAAATTAAAATACGTGCAGGGTAAAACGGTAAAAGAGAGAAGAAAATAAAGAAAAGAAAAGAAAAGAAAGGAAACGAAAAGAGATTATACAAAAGTGAAACAGAAAGGAGAAACATGAAGAAAAGGACAGAGGGAATCCAAAAGCGGGAAAAGGAATTGAAGAACATGAAAGAGAAAAGAAAATGTAAACACGAAGGAGAAAAAGAAAAAGTGGGAAAACGAATGAGAAAAAAGGAAGAATGTACTAAATAGAGAGAATGAATGACAGAACACAAAGGAAAAATGTAGAGGGTATACAAAGAAGAAAAGGAAAGAAGGTACACGAAGCAGAAAAAGAAAGCAGGAATATGAAGACAAAAAAATTAAAGGGAAAAAAAAAAAAAAAAAAAATAGATAAAGGATACAAAAAGAAGAATCGAATAAAAAGAACAGGTAGGAAAAAAGGAAAAGTGAACTCGAAAGAAAAAAGGGAAAGAAGGAACAAAAAGAAAAGAAAAGTGGAGCATTAAAATAAAAAAAAAAGAGAGAAAGAAGACAAAAGAGAAAAGTTAAAGGGAAAGATAAAGAAAAAATCAAAAAGAATCTCAAAGAAAAAAAAAATGAAAGAAAATCAATGAGAGAGAGAGAGGGGGGAAAGAGAGAGAGAGAGAGAGAGAGAGGGAAAGAAAGAAGGAAAGAGAGAATATGAAAAAGAAAAAACACGTTTGTTTGGTTTTATTTAGCTTATCAATCCTTGTGGGTAATCTTACTCTAAATTCTATTCACACACACACACACACACACATATATATATTATTTTATAGTATTGAATTAATTTAGAGGGTTATTACAATGCGAAATAATATCTATTTGAGTCTAATTAATTTCAAAGTAAATCTTCATTTTCAGAAACTTATTTTTATAAATGAACACGATGTTGGATGTTCAAATTTTTTTTAACATAGTAAACCTGGTTTCACGTGGGGTGTGAGAACGTCAAGTTGGTTGTTATGACCATAGTGCCAAAATTAAAGAATACTTCAACACACGTGCATTCTCGTTCCATAAACATTTAATTAAATGCAAAGATAATGATAATAATTTTTCCATTTGAATAGAAGCAATAGCACGTAATGTTGGTAATCTCAGAATTAAGGAAGTTTTAAGAATAGCTAAGTCACACTCTTACATTAACAGTAGGTTTAGAATTAAATACTGAATATATCATAAATTAACATGCACATTTTAAATACACATTTAAATTAAAAAAGCAAATTAAAAACATAAAAAAATTAGATTAAAATAAAAAGAAATTGATTAGGACACTGATGTCATGTTTATTCAGCATGGCGGTTAAACACCCAACGTGGCACCATGGTCATAACATCCAACATTTACATTTTTTTATTACGGCGAATATGCAAATATTGTCGAAATTTATTGTCATTTCCTTGTTATTTCTCTCTACCCTTCCCCAAATAACTATTATTGTTTTGTTTGTTGTTGAAGGGGGTCAAGCTGTGACAGGCATTGTTATTTTGTTGATTCTTTGGAAAAAAAAAATAAAACGAACTTTTACATTCATTTTCATCCTCAGCAAATCTCATACGAACTCTTGAACAAAATCATTCGCCTTTAGTCCTCTTAGTTGAAGCAACTATGGAAGATCCAAATTCAAATAATTCCTAAACAGATATTTTTAATAGCCTGAATCCCCCTCCTCAGAAAATCCGGAATGGCTATCTTTACCCGTAACACCGGGCTCATCAGTACAACCATCACTTCCGGCCCGCTCCATTCAGCCTGCTCAAAAAATGCTATCAATGCCAGTATTCTGGTCGGCACAGCCAAAAAAGAAAAAGTTACCTGAGGACTATGCAAAAGACACAGTGAAAAAATATGCCCAATGTTTTAAAGGCAATAAAACATTGCTAATTCCAGAACTAGTGGAGGCGGTCCGGCCCAAAACTCTGTCTTTTATAATAACTGACCTAAGGACCAGGAGATTGGCTGGAATAAAAAAGGATACGTTCGAGGAATTGTTAAAGGCAGCAGGATTCACAGCTAGATATTTCTGTAGACGCAGCTTTGCAATCTAGGATGTACATGGGAAGGAGAAGAATAAAGGTCACCGTGAGTAACGTCCTGATACAGATAAATTGGGAAGTTATCCCCGGCTACCTAAGTGAGTATGGCGATGTGGAAGACATGACAGCAAAGTCAACAAGTGGGGCGGCACATGGTGACTATATTTTTACCGTGTGCTTGAATACAGAGGGGGTTTCAGGCCATTCCACAGACTGAAATATGAAGACCAAGTCATGATGGTGGTTGTTGAGGTAGGAGACCGCAATGCTGGGATTATAAACAGCTGGGCCACTTCTTCAGATCCTGCCCTCAAAAGACCACTAAAAATACAGCATCATCAGCAACAACAACATTAACAACAACAGCAGTAGCAATAGCTACAGCTTCAACAGCAGCCAACCTGCAAAACAACCAGGAAACTCACCACAACCACCAAAAAAAGAGGGGTGGACCCAGGTAACCAGGAAAGGAGGGAAAAATTCATCGACTTAACCAGCGACCACGACAAAAAATTCCTCGACAAAACAGCAACCACGACAACAAGAATAGTAATTACAGAAGCAAAACTATCAACACAATAACAAATAAAACAACAGCAACAACGGAAGCAGAAGTAACAAAAGCAACACCAGTACCAATTCAATCACCAGCATCATCTAATAAAAAGAAAAAGAAAAAGCAACAACCGCTGGAAGAACAGCCTGAGTATATGATCATTAGCGCAAATTTAAATCGGAGGAGGGACTGTCACGACATTTCTGGAGAGGAAAAAAATTCAAAGCAACTAACCACAGCCCCAACTAGAAATCGAACTTCAAACAAAACCCCAACGCCCAGCACAAATCTCTCCACCTCAACTCTAACAGTCTAAACATTCCCAACATTCAGAAGCCCCTCTATCCCCAACACTGCCCTCTGTCTCACCTCTCTCACCCACCAGGCTGTTCTCCAGGTCTCTTTCCGAAACTAGGTTTAATCCATCAACATCGAGAAATCCCCTAAGAGCAAAGTCGGTCTCAAAAGAAGACCGACAAGCACTTACTGAAATTTTCTTTTGCTCGGATACTACAGACCCAGCCATCGTTGATCATCATATAAAAGAAACCCCGCTTACCACACTGAAAACCATTGAAAATAAAAACGTTTCT
Organism: Sepioteuthis lessoniana; assembly: GCA_963585895.1. NCBI lineage: Eukaryota > Metazoa > Mollusca > Cephalopoda > Myopsida > Loliginidae > Sepioteuthis > Sepioteuthis lessoniana. Next base: position 135,753,211 of record OY757906.1, read on the forward strand.
AATCCATACTTGTTTAGGGTTGCACCCATGGTGATTACTTTGTTTGTTCGATTAGCAACCGAACTAAAGAGATGTGGCGCTTTATTGAGGAAGTTAGTCGGGTGAACGTAAGTTTGGTAGAAATGGAGCACTCCTCGCTGAAAAAAATGATGACATTTTGTGCGGGCAGGGTCGCGATTTATGTTCACCCGTGTTTCTATAGGTTCCGAAAATTGAAGTAACCCTGGATGTCGGAGGAATTTCCAAGGACGGCTGAGTTACCACTGAACACGGCACATGTTCCCTGCGTCAGGCCGTCGGCATCCTCACCTCCGAAGACTTCCGGTCAGTAGTTGACAGTGATTTAGGTAAGTGGGGCTGATTTCTCTAAACCTTGCTACGTTGAATGCGAGGGGACTAAGGAATCCAAGCAAGTTTGCGCGCTTGCTTGGTGAACTCTCGAATCTCAGTGTGAATGTTAATGCAGTGAAAGAGACTCACTATATTTGCGCTGCAGACTGTCTGGTGCTGAAGAATGACTTTGCCGTTTTCTCAGCATGTGGCAGGCACAATAGCGCTGGAGTCTCTTTGCTAGTCAAACGCGGCTTTGAGCTGATGTAAACTTTTTTTTTTTTTGCAGGTGACGGGGGCCGACTGATTGTAGCCAATGTTGCCGTTAAAAGCTTCAAGTTCCGGGTGATCGCGGTTAATGCATCCAAAATAGCTGGTGAGAGGACTTCCTTTTTTCGACGGTTGGTTCACTTCCTCGATAAATCCGAAATGGCTAGATTTGGTGGGTGATTGGAATGCGATCCTTGATTCCAAGATAGATAAGGTCAGGCGGGGAGTTAGTATATTCGGAAGGTGTAAAAACAGCCTGACAGACCTGATGGCTCGGTACGACTTGGTTGACATATTTCGTCTTGGTCACCCAACCAGGGAGATGTAAACGTGGCTAGATAGCTCGCCCTCTGCTCGAGTAGGCTCCTACTTGGACAGAGTGTTAGAAGAGCTGACTGTGATTTCGTTAGTTGTTCCACGTTCCACTTGATAGGGCAGACTGACCATGAACTTGTTTGTGTCAGTTTGCGGTTAGCCAGTAGGCCTTGTCTAGCCGGCTACTGGAAATTCAATACCTCCTTACTGGAGATGCGGGACTTTAGGGACCGGCTGGAATCCCGAATTAAGCGGGCGCTAGTGGGGGCTGTTACCAGGGATAGGTGGTGGGTATCTCTGAAATATAAGATTAGAGATTTTGCCACCAAATATGGTCGACAGCTCAATTTAGATTGGACCAAGATGGCGAAATCTATAGAAGAGAGACTTACCCGGGCGGTGGACGTGGGGTGAGGGAACTCCCTAAACGTAGAACTAGCTAGGAGAGACCTTGAGCGTGAGAGTAGCGAGCGTTACAAGGGATTTGTAGTTAGAACAAGGCTAAAAAGAGTTCTCAAGGAAGCTGTGAAATCGAACGCGATCACGCGTGAGGAAGAAGTGCAAAGGTTTCCCCGTCGGTATATCGATTCGTCAATTCCCCGGATGGGCGCCTGCTGTGGTCGAATCGTGAGATGCGTGACGCTTTTCGGGTGCACTTTCGTGATTGCTTTGGCCGCTGTCATGATCTCCCGTTTCAGGAGTTTCGAAGCTATCTCGCCGACTTCCCAAGCTTTGGAGAGGCGGAAGCAGCAAGCTGCTAGGGTGTGGTTACCGAATGCGAAGTCCGTGATGTGTTGAAGCAGGTCGGCTTCAACAAATCGCCAGGACTAGATGGTGTCTCCTTTGAAGTGTACTTGAGGCTGCCGCTAATGTTTGTGCCTATTTTGACGGATGTGTTCAACCGTTGGTTCGACCTGGGAGCCATCCCTGGTTGCATTACCAAGAGCATGGTCACATTGCCGAAGAAACGTGACAGGCATGTTTGGGAGGGACTAGATTATTACAGGCCCAGAACTCTGCTAAACACTGAGTTAAAGATTTTTGTCTGGGTCTTAGCGAACCGCTTCCAGCTTGTCATTAGTGATCTGATCGGTTTCGAGGAGACCTACGCTGTGAAGGGAAGATCGATCCAAGACAACCTGCACTTGATTCGCAAGATCCTAGAGGGGTTAAAAGACGGCACCGAAGCTGCGTTTTTCAATTTAGATCAGTCCAGGGCCTTCGATAGGCTTGACCATCGGTTTTTGGCGTCTGTTTTGGTGACTGTCGGATTCAAACCGGAGTTCCACAGATGGATTATTAGCATGATGTACCACAACCCTCAGGCAGTGGTGCAGGTAAACGGAAGGCTTTCGGTGGCGTTCGCGATTGAGCGGTTTGTCCAGCAGGGATGTCCCCTATCTCTTCTTCCCTATGTCCTCGCTTTCTAGCCCCTTCTCCGAAGGCTTAGGGATGAGGGGGTAAATCCAGCCCTTCGGGGTGTTCCTTTTGCTGGCCCTCTTACAGCAAAGGTTTCTGTGTTCGTCGATGTCATCACTGTCTTTGTGTCCCGCCTCCTGGACATAAAGGCAGGGAAAAATGCAGTTTTTGGATACGAACGAATAGCAGGAGCCAAGTTCAATTTTGACAAAAGTGAAGGTTTGCGGCTCAGTGCCTGGACGGGTTTGCGATACCCTGCCAGAGCCCTTCCACTTGAGTGACGGACCCGTCCGTATCCTCGGGGTGTGGACGGATGTATAGGCTAAGGTGAATGCCCAGATGAGAACTTGGTTTCCAAGGAAGTTGTCCTTAAAGGGCAGAGCGGAAGTGTGCGCTGTGTGCATCTTCCCCTTGATCCTCCACCGACTGTCTGTACTTCTTCTGCCAAGGGATCGTTGGCTGGTGCTACAACAATCCCTCACCAGATTACTCTGGGGATGTCGAAGGCCGATGGTCCGTAGACAGTTTTGCATTCAACGTACAAGCAATGGGGGTCTGGGTATGCCCGATCGGAAGAGCAACTGGCTCGCTGAAAGACTAGTATACTTGGGACGATCCTTGTAGGACTTTTCCTCGCCTCCAGTCGGATCCAAAAGTCGAAAGTCGACGAAGGCCGATCGGCGAAACACTGTTTGTCCATGAAGGTCATAAGGCTCTTCGTAACCTTCCTGGGTCCATTGACCTTTCATAGTCCCGGAAAGAACTGTATCGGAAACTAGTGGTAGGCCCCGCTTCAGACCCTCTCAGTGAACGGCACGGCTGGACGGCGGAGGAGGTCTGCTCCCATTGGATTTGGGCGCCAGGTTCGAGCTTCTTGAACAATTCCAAGTTCTCGCCCACCTGGCAGCTTGCACGGAATGCGTTACCCCTTCTTGACTTGAACTTCAGATTGGGCCTGGCAGACATGCCTGATTGCATTCGTTGCGGCAGTGGTTTGGAAGAAACGAGTGAGTACGCCTTCTACTACTGCGAGCGGGTTCGCCCGTTCGAGGATGAAGTCGGGGAGTGGACGGCTCGCATCGAACCGAAACAACTTGTGCTGCTCGACGTTGGTTATGTCGTGGACAACGTTTTGCCTCCGTTTCAGGTGAAAGCATGTGGTGTTTCTCGCGATCCTAGCTGTAGCCAGAATGGTGATTTGGACGACGCGAAAGAAGGAATTGTATGACGATACAAACTATTCTCATTGTGATTTGATATTTTTCCTTAGACATCAGCTTAGAGTCAACATCAAATATGATAGAAAACGCTGGGACCACATAGTATTCGACAAAAGGTGGGTGAATGCAACTAGCCTGGTCGTACGAAAGAGGGCAATGTTGGCGTCATCCTTCACTCCTCATCCAGCACAAGGTATCTGCGGTTTGGGTCCTCCAGGACCCCATCCCGAGTAAAATAGGTTTTTGCCCTTCAACTTTAGTTAGCAGTATGTTGTGAGTCATCATCTCCGTCACCTAGTTGTTAGTGTCCAAGATGTTCGATATCCCTATTGTTTTTTTTATACCCTAACCCTTACTCCAGCCCGCTTTTTCTGAAGATCTTGGAATCTCACTTGTATAAATTCATGCTGTCCTTACCGTACCCAACCATGTAATTTTCTTTTTGTCCTAATGGGTGGCTTGTTTTCGGACTTCTAGGACACCGGAAAATTGTCGGCCTCCATACTGTAGAAGTGGGGATGGGAGAGCAACCAAACAGGGAATTTTTCGCGGCTTTTTTCCCATCCCATCACACGCCACATTTTTGTATATAAAATCATTTTTTGTAAATAAAATCATGCATTACATTCGGGGTTGGTAAGTCTTTTCACAGAGCAAGTGCGGTATTTTGGTGGCTGCAGCGCGCTTGATGAAGAATGGTTGATTATATATTGTACTGTTGAATGTGTCGACGAATGTGGCTAGCTAGGGCCCCTTAGATAAAACCATTGGGCCTCGTGCCTACCATTTTGTATAAAATGGAAATACTGTTTATTTACAAAAGAATTCTCTGACGATGAAGTTTTACATTGAAATTAATTAGACACAAATAATTATCATTTTGCATTGCAATAGCCCTCTAAATTAGTTCAATTCTATAAAATAAAATAATTTGTGTAATGATTCAAGCAAATTACAAAATACTTTATAAATGTATACATATATATATGTGTGTGTGTGTGTGTGTGTGGTAAAGCAGCTGTCTTTTATTCAGGCATGTTTGATTAAATAATAAAAACACATTTCGTCTATATAATTTTATTAAGATCCTTTCAAATTTCCTGACACGTGTCTTGCTTTTAAGTTGGAATTGGTAGATGAATTAACCAAAACTGTTCCAATCACTTTCGGAACTTTCATAGGCCATCATCAGGGGTTGCTTGCATGTGTAGAGGGTGTATTTAAAGAGTTTTGAAAGTTTTTTTTTTTTTTCATTTTTAAAACAAAACCAAACTACGCAAACGCAGAGTGGGATAAAATTGAGTCGCTGAAGAATTTTAAAAAGCAGAACGCAATAAAGGAAATAGAATATCATCAAGAAATACGGGATATTAAAAAAAAATCTAAAGGCATTTCAAAACATTGTCACTATTTTCAAAATTAATTCTATTGATTTTAGTTTTTTTTTTGTTTTTATAAGTAGGGCTTCTAGGAATTGTAGTCATAGCTTATTAATTTCGTGTGCTATTATAATGGTGTTTTCCACAAGAATATATATATATATATATATATATATATATATATATATATATATATATATATATATGATTTGAATGCAATAGTTTGTAGGAATATTATTTTAAAACAAACCAGAGCTCATTTGTTTGCACACAGGAAAATATTTTCAAGTATTCCTGTTTAGTACTCAGAAGTCAATTTAATATGAATCATTTGTTTATTCTCAGATAGAGTCAAGTATCGTTTGCTATATGAATTTTTCTATTTAATATTAATCAGTTGTTTGTATGCAGTTAAATGGTTTCAAGTCTACCTATCTTTCATTAATTATTTATTCTAATCATTTGTCTACAGACAATCCGAATGCTTTCAATTATTGCTATCTAAGCACAAGTGACTCTGATCCACCGCTTTTAGCTCCTTTAAGATATTACAGGGTTGGCAACTTACTTCCTTGTTGTTGGCCTATTGAGTAGAGTGTTCGCCAATGGTCCGGGAGACCAGAGTTCAATCCCAGGTCGAGTCATACCAAAGACTCAAAAAATGGTACTTAACACTTAGCATTGAAAGGTAAGGATCAAGGGTAAAGTGAAGCATACCAGAGAAAGGAGTAGCGTCCTCCACCTACACCTCGGTGTAGTAGCTATTAAAAAGGGAGCCTTCAAGTTAACCCCGACAATGGTCGCCAACTTTACTTACTTTACTTACTTGCCATGAAGGCAATTTGAAAAATACCTTGGGGACAATCAAATAGATGTAAGAGCTTCAGAAGACCCGCCGATGGATCTAATCGGGATTCTATGACAGCCCATCTAGATCTGTAAGAGCTTACGTGGTCACGTGACCATGTCTGCCAACAACCCCCTATGTAATAGCGTTATGGGTCACCACCCACAGCTAAATGTAGCTTCTTTAAGGGGGGACATTGGCCTTGTGAGTAGTGTTTGCCAATGCTCCGGGAGACCTGAGTTCAATCCCAGGTCACGTCATTCCAAAGACTTTAAAAATTGTACTTGATACCTTCTTGCTTAACACTCAGCAATATAAGGTGTGTATCGAGAGTAAAGTGGAGCAATCCAGGGAAAGGAGTAGTACCCTCCCCTACACCTTGGTGTAGTAGCTATTGAAAAGGGAGCCTTCTGGTTGCCCTCGGCTACGGTTGTCAACAACTTTAGTTATCTGTAGAGATGTTGCCGATGTATTTTATCGCCCTTGAGATTGGGGTGGAAGAGAACACAAAAAAAGAAAAGAAAAAAAGATCATGAATTAGAAAAAGAAAGAAGAAAGCCGTAGGAAAATATAAAAAGAAGAAACATGAAGTGGGGGGGAAAGAAGAAAAGAAAACAGGTTTAATAAAGGAAAAAACGAAAGAATGAATATAAAAAAGAGGAAATATAAAAATATAAAAATGAGGAGAAAAGGAAAGAATTAACACGAAGAAAAACGAAAAAGAGAGAGAACATAACTATCAGGAAAGTAAGTTAACGACGGAGAAAAGTAAAGAGGTGACACGAAGGAGAACGGAAACACGAAGCGAAAAAAAATAAATAAATAAAAGAACATGAATGAAAAAAATGGAAAGTGTAAACACAAAGAAGAAACGAAGAGATGGAATAGGAAAAAGAAAAAGGAAGAGGGAACACAAAGAATAAGAGAGAAGGATCATGAAGGAAAAAATAGTAAAAAGGAACACAAAAAAAGCATAATATGAACGAGAAAAAGAAGGTAAATGAATTAGAATAGGAATGAGGAAATATGAAGGAAAAAAAGCAGAGAGGGAACACCAAAGAGAAAAGGGCAAAAGGAAAAAGAAAGAGAAGAGGAAAGAGGTAGCACAAGGGACGAAAGAAAAGATGAAGGAAAAAGCAAAGAGAAATGGAAAAAAGAAAAGGAAGAAGAAAGGAAAAGAGAAAAAGGGAGACGGAGAAATTGCGTGTCAATGTCCGATGATGTTATAGGTAATCTTTAATGTCCATGGAACTTTTAGTTCGTAGGAGAATCTGTTAAACACTTGTCGTTGTTTATATTACCACGCCTAGACAATAGCTTTTCTGACGGGACTAAAATGGTCGAGCACCTCACGTAGACGTGAGAAAATAATTGTACACATTTAATTTAAATAAATCATTTGTGAATACAAAGTGACCAAACCAGTTTCCAACTAAAAAACTGGGTGGCCTAGATCGGAAAACTGCAGTTAAATGAATATCAAATACACATTTGTTCCCCGTTAGATTTGTGAGAAGGACTGAGATCTGAGTATGATGTTTTATAAACAAAACCATTAGTCCGTCGTTAGATTTTATGTCATAAAAAAGTCATTTAAGAGAACCAGTAAATAAAAGTAATTCTCACATATATCGTATTGCTATTTTATTTAACCTCAAACGTACATCTATCTATCTATCTAGCTATGTTCATAGTTGTCTCTCGTTAGACCTCACTCCTCTCGTATCTGCCTTTCTCCATACATGCATTGACCCTACAAAAAAATAGAGACTTTCAATATATTAAAAAGCTATTTAAGATACATTCACATAGGTTGGAATTTAGCAGAGAAACACTGAAAATTTATTAACAAAAGGCTTCGACCAGCGTCAACTTGTGCCACGCCGAGTAAACTCTTCATCAACTGTCACGGACGGTAACACGCACGTCTCACTCGGACATAAGTCTTCATTGTTTGGTTCTAATAGATTTTAATGCAACCAATATTTCTCAAGTCTTGCCCCAATGGAAGGGGGATTAGAAAAACGCCAAGCACTCACGGAAGAAGAGCAGAAGTGAGAAAACACCGGCGTCAAATTGAAGTTTACTCTGGTGAATTTCTCCAGTTTGGACCAAAGTGATCTTGGCAGATATTTAATGAGGAATGATCACAAAATCATTCATTCTCCTAATCCCCCCCCACAAATATATATATATATATATATATATATATATATATATATATATATATATATATATATATACTAGTAGAAATACCCGTCTTTCTCTGAGTTCAGAAAGACCCTTCAAAAATTGTACTCTAATTTTTCCAAGTTACTGATTCGATAATATTGAATGTTTTGGAGCGGAATATCCGCAAGCTTTTATTGTCAGGCTTCTGCTCAAAAAATATAATATAGTCTTATATTCTATTGAATTCAATACTCGTTTATCTTAATCAAAATATTGTTAAAAATCATGTTGATTATAAATATACCTCCATTCGTGTTACTCAAAAGAATACAATGCAAGTTTTGTGTAAAACAGGTGCTTTCTTTAAACCAAATATAATCATAGTTGTTTGCATACTTCTTTCTCAAAATTTTGGTTGAGGAATTGAAGAAGCCATTACATAGACTGCAGCTTTTACATGAAATATACATATAATATACGTGTAGCATTCAATAAGTTTCCAGACTTTTTTGTACTGGCATCTAAAATTGTTGTAGACTCTTGAAAATTCAGTATGTTATTGCTATGCATCTTATGAGAAGACTGACCAATGTTTATGATTTCAGGTTCACATGAACAGCTACAGCAGAAGTTGGAATACACTACTAAAGCCTTATTGTCACAGCTGGTGAATTTCAAAAATGAAACCATGGAGCCTTGGAATGGTAGAACAAGTGCATTGCATCCGGAGGAGATTACTTCGAAGGGGACTAGAGTTTCATGCGTTTACTATCAATAAATGTGCCCATATGAAAAAAGTCTGGACCTTTATTTAATGACCCTCGTACAAGTGAATAAAATCACGAGGAAAATCATGAAGACCGACATATTGTAATGTGTATAGAAGAGGGAAATTTCATATTTTGGTTTGGCGCGCAATTTAATTCGACACTTAATTTCACCCAATCAGGATGACTTATCCTATTCACTCGAGACCTTCATTTCCGGCCATCAAATCGGGTGAGCTGCAAAACACATCCTCTTTGACTGGAGAACGCCGACCAGTGCAGACGTCACACTGGCCGTTCTTCAATAGCGATGCTGTTTAGCTGGACAACGCCGCCCAGTACAGACATCTCACTGCGGCTCTAAAATACCAGCAGCAGCAACATGGACACACGAGGGAATCCTTCTAATTTATGGATTCCTTACGAGGAATCCCAGTTGAATATAAATTAGATGCATTCAACATGCCTCGCACAGGCACAACTTTATGTCACCCCAAAATTGGCTATGTCGATCTGAGCGTAATCCCGCTCTCGACACGTATGGAGATAACGCCTACTCTCCGCAAATACCAGACATGAAACTCACGGTGACATCCAAAGTTCAATTCCTACAACTGCAACATGTCTTTCGTCAAAAATGCAAAAAACACAATCCCTCACACATCCGACGACACACGCTGCCATCTCAACCTTCTCAACATCTCATAACGCCATTCCGTCTCAATGCTAGCAAGCTTAAACTGCACGAATCTTGCAGCACCAAAAGCAAACCCAATATTCCATGCTGCAAATAAAAACCTTATTCCAAAAACACCTTTCGACCTTCGCCATCTTACTTCTTCTTCCTCCACCTTTTATTTCACGAACTTAGCGAGGGGACTAACAACACTAAGCGAGGAAACCACACAACGTAAACACACATACGTTACAACCTATCCTCGCTAACAAACAAACTTCTCCAGCTAAAATCATCCGACAAAACTTCTGGCTACAAAATGGTTCCCCCTCGCTAAACAATAATAACCATTTCACCTATCGCTAAAAATGTTTATTCATGAATCATAACAAACACTAACAATTAAATATATATAAGTACTCATAGTAATGTCTTTGTTATAACTATTTATGATACTCAACAAATCAACAATAATGCTGGCAAACATTATATCAAAGAAATGACTGCATAAAGATATAAGTATGTTTTTAAAAATATAGAAACTAAAGCAATTAGAAAAAAATGATAAATAATTAAAACTCTGAAACAATGATTTATCAAATCAATTAACTCTTGAATTATGTAATTCAGTACTTTTCACAGATTCTAATATTCAAATTTTTTAAATATGTGATTTAAGATTTCTAAAGTTTCCAATAATCAATCAGTTAATATTTGAAATACGTGACACAGCATTTTTATCCCTTCCCAAAAATCAAATCGGTATATACTCCCCAAAAAGCTCCTGACTTCTAGTAAATATCAGCAAAAGAATATTAATTTTATGAAAATCGGAGTTGTTTGATTTTTCATCGAGGATTTTGCCCCCTTTACCCGCCCCCACCTAAGCGACCTGAGAAGTAAATTTCATGTAACTTATGGTCTTTCTCGTAATATTTTATATCGGAATGCATACTTTGTACATTTTTAACCAAACTCGGACTTTCAGCAGCAAAGAAGAGGGAATATATAAAAAAAAAGACCCAAAACAAGAGAGTAACTGCATCTGAACGGATATGGCATTCATACAGATCAAACACCATCCAATAAAGTCTGGTAGTATTATGAGATACTGCTTGGGCGCCCTGGGTTAGTGGTAATGATGCTTCGGCCCCGAAAGCATGCCTGAACCCAGGGTCATCATCTGATAAAGACTTTACTGGAAGCAAAACTGCTTTTTCTTGCGGCAGTTCTTGTACATAACTTTTCACACACACACACACACACACACACACACACATATATATATATATATATATATATACTGTCATCCACAGACAGACTTTTTCGTTCTATCAGAACTCTTACACATACACGGATATGTATATATATACGTATATATATATATATATAAATATATATACAGAGAGAGAGACAGACAGACAGACAGACAGAGAGGGATATATAGAGAGAAAAAGGCAATACAATTTGTTAAAAAATTACACCAGTTGTTCAATAAGTTTGGATTTAAGTTGGACATCCAAACTAATTTAAAAATTACGGTTTATTTAGACCTTACACTCAACTTATATAACAGTACCGCGTCCTCATTTGGGAAAATAATCAGTACACATATTATATTAATATTGGTTCTAACCATCCTTGACAGATTTTCAAACATATCCTGAATAATATTATGTTTAGATTATCTATTATTTCTTCTAATATCGATATCTTCACTCAAAAACGATTACGAGATGGTGCAAAAATAGTTGCAACAAGGCCAAACTTATTTATAAAACCATGGATGAAACAGCAGATGAACGTAATAGAAGGAAAATTTTATGGTTTCCGCCATTGTGCAATATGGCGGTGCCTTATTGAAATAGGGATGACATTCTTTAGATTAATGAAGAAAAACTTTCCTTCGCTGCGTAAAGTATACAAAATATTAAATAAGGACACTACTAAATTAAGCTACAGTTATATGTGGCAAATTTAACAAAAGTGCCATAAACACCCTCAGGAACAATCAACGTGTTGGGCTCCCTAAATACAATTGTATCAAAAAGCTACTTGCTCTCACAAGGTGAAATGTCAATAGGAATGTATAGTATACAATGTGGAGGTACATAGCTGTGGACCTAACAGTAGTAACATTTGCAGTTATGATAAAAAATGTATATGTAGGTTATACACAAGGACATTTCAAAAAAGATATTACAATCATAGAAGTAGTTTTGCACATGGTATATATAGACGCAGAACTACTTTATCAAACTATTTGTGGGAAATTAAAAAGAATCTAGGTAGAGATCCTATCTTAAACTGGGGGATAGTAAAAAAACTGTCGTAAATATAAGGCAGGAGATAAATATTGCAATTCATGCAAGGAAGAAAAACTTGCTCAAGCTTCTTTCTATAATCCTAATGAATTACTTTAATCAAAGGTCGGGAATACGTAATGGTTGTAGGCTGAAAAATGTCTGGTTGCTTGGTTAGTAAACGTATGCTATCTTTTTTATTCTAATTTTATTTTTCTAGTGGACTTTTAATCAATAAAATGTAGTTTGGTCCAAACCTTTCTTTGGTCAGAATAATCCTGATGATCCGGTTAGATGAAACCTATGTAGATTTCTTCTGATTCTGTAGGTGTTCGCATATATATATATAAGAATAATAAGCAGAAAAAGGAATAAACCGAAACATTGGTACAGGATTAAAAAATGGTATTTCGTTTTTATTTTTAAAAGTCTTCTTCAGAATGATGAGTTTTTCTAACGTTCAGCATAGGAGGAAATAGATCTAAAGAATAAAAAGCGGGAGTGATCATAAGAAGGAGAGACAGAAAAGAAAGAAAGGGATATATATATATATATATATATATATATATATATATATATATATATATATATAAGAGTGGTGGCGACAGGGGTTATTGTGTCTGACTGTGATTCATACATGGAACATCTGGGATTTCATCCTGTGCTTAACTAAAAAAAAACGTCATTCTGATGAACTCTTTTAAAAATAAAGACGAAATATCATGTTTTAATCCGTTGTCAAGATGTTTATTTACTTTTCCACTTATTTTGTTCATCTTGTCTTATTTAATAGATCTACTATTTCTCTCTCTCTCTCTCTCTCTCTCTCTCTCTATATATATATATATATATATGTGTATATATATATATATATATACTAATATAAATATATTCATATACTAACATGTACGATCGGAAGGTATGAAATCATTAATCCCATCTCAGCTATGGATTAACTATTATCACTGCTCATCTAGAAGGATGATTTTGGCATTAAATAAGGCATAAAGATTGACACGCCATTAAAGATAGAAACCAACCTTAACGACACACACACATTATATATATATATATATATATATATATATATATATATATATATATATATATATAAACAAACCCCTCTGAAGTGGTGTTTAACACATTTGAATTCAGAGTTGTTTTTTTTTTTATCAAGACTGGCAGAGATACCTAGTTTAAAACACCCTAGTCGTCGCCCTACTATTTATCCATAGCTGGTGGGAGATTACTTGGATTTAAGCCTTTCTTTTTAGTAGTAGTGCAATGTGAAATGCAAACAGCTTTGAACTCGGGTCGTCGTGTCCATTTCCTTAACCAGTAAACCACAAGCACTCGGAGTGTTCCAGCTAAAGTACTAGATTGCGGCCTTAAAGTTAGCGAGTTCAAACTTCAGCTGGGAAATTTCAGTTGCGGACCCCTAACGTTGGGAAAGATATGAAACCCTTTCTCACCCTAGCTATAGGTTAAATAGCACTCCCGTTATTTCATAATGCTGGATTTGGCATTAGATAACATATGGTAGGTGATAAGTCATTAAGCAAAGAAACTTAGCCAAACCAACCCAAACAAAATCTAATTTTATCGACTATGATTGTAAGCGACATATTTAGAGTAAGGGATCGAAATTACTTTTAGATTATTTCCTAGCTACAGACGTTTTTTTTCAGTCCCTTTTGACTCAGTCTATATTTGATGATTTTAACTAAAAAACGAGTCACGATTTTGAGAAGTACATTAACAGAAATATCCATAGAAAATAAATTAATCTGTTTCAAAAATGTAACGCTTGCGGTAAAAAATGAATAAAATCTTTTAAAATATATTCAGTTTGTTCCTTGAAGTTTTCCCTTCTGCACCATCCCAAGTACTTATGATTTTCTTTTTCTTCAAGTGTTCTGATGCTTTCCTCATTGGGGTATTTCTTTCTCTTTCATTATTTCTCTTTCCTCTTTCTTCTTTTTCCTTATCTGCCTGGCACACTTTTCAATCCTAAATTCCATTCCCTCATCCTGGCTCTATAATCTTTATTTTTTATCAGAATTATCGTTTTTTATCATTTTGCCCAAATATTTTGATATCATCCAAATAAGGGGATTTATCTTTTATTATGGTTTTGTAAATTTATAGACGCTTGTGAATTTCCTATTTTTTGAGTGTGTCTCCTTGGATGATGACTTTGGATTTTAACCTTTTCGAGAGATTTCTCACCTGCTGTTAATTCTATTTACAAGTTTTCCTTGGATTTCAGGATAAAGTTTATGACATTCTCGTACATTCTGTACATTTTCAGGCATTCGATTACCCAAGGTTGCGGAATTATATCATTGGCCTTTTTGTTGTCTATCCATATCATAGCTACATTTTCTCGCCTCGTTTTAAAGTCCTTGAGTGTGTGTTGATCTCTTTATGATAGGTCATCCATTCCCCATTCCATTATTATTGTTGTTTACTCAGAGTTTTTCACATCAGCGTTAGCTGGTGGTATTTCGCTTGACTTTGAGTGATAGCAAGTCTCCTCAAGTCTCCAGGACTCTTCTCAATATTCTGGCTATTCTCAATAATTCTGTTGGGTGGATTATTATTATTATTATTATTATTATTATTATTTACTCATTAGAGTTTTTCACTGGACTATGAGTGACAACAAGTCCCCTCAAATCTCCAGGACTCTTCTCAGTATTCTGGTGGTTCTCAAAAATGCTGTAGTTTGGATGGTCTCCACTCGTCGGTCAACTTCCAAGTCGTCCAGTCCCTTTAATAATCCTTTAGTTTCTGTACCAAACGCACCTATCACAATTAGTATAATTGTCACCTACATGCTCAAAAGCTTTTTCAACTCCCTAGGTACTTATCCTTCTTTTCACATTCTTGCAGTTTTATTCTGTGGTCAGCGGGGACAGCAAAGTCGATAATTCGTAAATTCCCTTTTTTGTTGATTATTATTAGGTCTGGTCTTCTGGCCGAGATTTGGTGATCTGTCTGAATCTCAAAGTCCCGAAGGAGTTTGTGTGTCATTTTCTAGGACAGTTGCTGGGTTGTGCATGTACCATTTATTATTATTATTATTATTATTATTATTATTATTATTATTATTATTATAAAGAATAGTTTCTTGAAATCACATTATTGTGTCAAAATTATTATTAATGGGCAGGAATACTTGAAATCGTCAAACAGTGTGAAAATTATTTTATTTAAAATAACTTCTTGCGCATAAATAGTTGCAGAAAAATATTCAAATCTAAATTCAAGATTTACTTACGTCTTGAAAAATGTATATCAACAAATAAGCCAATCAGCATATTATATTCGTATTTTAGAAATACTCTACTTCAACTTCAATAAAATTGGCGGCATTGAATAACTCACAAAAGGTTGAAATGCCGCTAAACATACAAACAAAACTAAACTAAAACTTTAAAGTCGTTCTTTTATTCAAAGAGATTTTCAACATAATTCACCGTAAATTTGACTGCATGTGATTCTTTTCAAAAAGAAAGAAGTTCATATTTTGTCTCTGATGCTGCTGTTAAAATGCTCTCAAGACTTTTGATAATTCAACGATTCGTAAGAGAAATCTTCCATCTACCGATTCGGTGTGCGCTATTGAAAATTTACAATTATTTTCACATCTGAAAATGAAACCATCAGAAAAACTTTAAAAAATTCTTCATCCATACTTAGAAATATAAGGAGAATTACATGCCTCCTTTTTCTCTCTACTCGGCGTTAAGAGAAGAATAGTATGTGGAAGATGTGAAAAAGTTAAAAACAGAAAAATTATATATTCATAAAAGCAAGTTAAATTTCCTTTGCTTTTACTTTTTGGGAACTAGTTTACAGTCCTAATTATTGTGAGTTCGATCTTCAGTCGGCGTTTTCTTGTGTTCCTTGGGCAGTGTAATCTAAACCTCAAATCTCTCATCCCGTCGTGTGTATCGGCTATTGGTTTTGTGTTGTAAAGTATGAGGAGGGAAAACACAATTTTCGACTCTGTGATAAATAAGCAAATATAGTACAAACACACACACACACACACACACACACAGATAGATAATCAAGCAAGAGACATTTTCATATTTAAAATATTTTGACAATTTCAAACTGTACAAAATCCATAAAAACATCGGTGCAGAATAACCTCTGACTAATTTACGTGTCAAATTTATATTTGATTGATTGTTTTTAACGGCATATAAACCCGTCTAGGATTATTTTATGCCTAGAAGTTAGAAAATCGCGTTCATTGATGGTTCATATTTACATTTTTGTGCAGTTTTCTCTTAAGAGTTTTTTTTTCACTATTGTAAGCCCGAAGGCTCCCTTTTCAATAGCTACTACACCGTGGTGTAGGGGAGGGCGCTACTCCTTTCCCTGGATTGCTCCACTTTATACTTGATACGTACCTTATTATGCTGAGTGTTAAGCAAGGAGGTATCAAGTAACATTTTAAAAGTCTTTGGTATGACTCGACCTTGGATTGAACCAGGGTCTCCCGGACCATTGGTGAACACTCTACCACTGAGCTGGTGTTCCCCGTTACATGATATAAAAAAATATTCCAATCTTATACAAGCAATTTACGAACAGTTTCATGTATTCCTATCTAATACTAATAATTATATGGTTTCAAGTAATTATTTCTATTCCATAAAAGTCATTTATTTTCCCAATGTTAAATGGTTTTAAGTAGCTAAAAATAATCCTTAGTAAACAATTATAGCTTCAAGTAACTATACTTAATACATACAATTTTTAGTTATATGGTACCAACTAATTCCTATCGAATATAAATAATTCTTAACATCTATTTGATTCATACATGGAACTACTACTTCTTGTCAAAGAGGACATGAGAGTAATTGTAATGAAGGAGTACTTACGAGATCTCCAGAACTGGAGCCTCATCATCAGATGCAGTTTATTGTTATACTCAGGACATTCCTTTTTGTCTCCTTTAAAGGGGATGCTGTCTGCGTATTTTAAGTTTGGCTGACAAGAAGAATTTTAATATTGACAAAATCTTGACCCACAGGTCTCAGATACTTTACACTACCTGCTTTTATTAATCGTCCCTCATTTGAATACTGAGCATAGTCGACACTTCTAAACTTTTATCATAGAAACCTGTCTTTTAATATGACTAAATAACTGGATACTCGCCGGGTTTGTATTTATGTTATATTCAAAAGCATGTCGTAATTTGAGAAAGACTGGTTAGGATTATGTAACCAATTTAGTACACATTCGTTTTATTGGCCAAATCCTTATCGTTATCAAACTTTGTTACAGAATCTGAACCTTTTATCGTAGAACGCGAGTTCGAACTCAATTGGCACGATTACATTCACTTTAGGACTAATGCACTTGGCAAAGATGTAAACTTTCTTAAATAATACAACTAATATCCTTCTACAAAGACGGAGTTGGCATAAAATAACCCACGAGAGATGATATGCTGTTAAAAAATAAGAACAATAATAATCACGTTTTTGAATATGATATACTTAGTATTTACATTTTAAGATATTTGACATATCTAAATATTACTTAATCAGACTTATCTTAATGGTTAACTGAAGGAACAATATAATCGACAAACGTTGTTCAAATTCCCGTTCAATAAATTTTTCCCACATTGCTTCGATTCCTATGCAGGAAATTACTGTATCTAAGGAGATCATTTACAGACTCTACTAATATATCTAAGTCTGTTATGCATATCAGTATGTCAGCAAAACCAATAGGGAGTGATTGACAGTCGATGGTCATGACAGCAGAATACACGTTATTACCCGGTGAGTAAAAACATACCTTTTTTCCACCGATGCAGCCAGATGATTGGGAAATAAAGAACACATGACAGGAAAATACAGTCGGAGAGAAGACAGAACGGGGAGACTCTTTCAGTTAGAGCCTCAATATAGAAGCGTTAATTTGAAGATTGGCTGCTGCTATTGAAAAGAAAAAGTTCTACTTATAACAATCAAACGGAGAGGGGATGAATTTTAGTCTGCGAGATTTTCCTCCTTTCAAAATAACACAGCCTGAATATATAAATATTCCAGAGCCGGTTTGGAAACAGAATAGAATAAAAAAATGATTATCAAGAGATTGTTTTCTCCTACTTTCCATCATGGTGTTACCACGATTGATTCATGACTTTATATAGCCCAGTCGGCTGGGGCTTTAGAATACACCGACTGCTTCTCTGCTGAGGGGTAAGACCCCCTCACAAAGAATGTCCTTGATATAACACAAAACAATCTTATGGTGAAGTAATGCTGGACTTTACTGCCATTGCTCCTAGGTCTACTCTGGTTTTGAGTGATAGCAACTGATGAGTTCCTATCTATGGGTTAAAAAGAACTGAATCGTGGTTTCTTGACTTTACTGTTTTTTGCATTTAAATTGCGTATTTATGTTAAACTGAATTCTTTAAAATAGAAGTGTTTTGATATTAAAACTGCGTACTTATGCTAGACTGAATTGCTCGAAATAGAACTGTTTTGATATCTCAACTGTTTACTTATGCTAAACTGAATTATCTGAAATAAAACTGTTTTGACATTAAATCAATGTATTGCCCAGTTAGATGGGGCTGTAGAATACACTGACTGCACTTCAGCAGAGGGGTAAGACCCCTCCAATGAGTGTCCTGGAAATGACATTAAACAATCTGATGGTGAGGCTCCAGTGATGTTGGGGCTTTGGGGAATACAGAGCACCACTTAATTGCCATTGCTCCCAGGTCCACTCTGGCCCGGAAATGTAGCACCTGAGAGGGCCCTATCAATGGGTTAAATTGAACAAACTGCATACTTATGCTAAACTGAATTGTTTGAATTAGAACTTTTTGACTAAACTGAATAGCTTGAAATTGACTATTTGAATAAAAATAGATTTGGCGTTAAATAACCTATAAAGGTTGATATGCCATAAGAACCAACCAATCAACCAACCAATCATGGCTTTATAGTAATCCTAGATTGCATAGGTGATAGCAAACGACAGACACCTACTGGCCCGATTATACAACGTAAAAACCTTTCCTACCCTATCAAGTGTTACTTGTTGTGTAAATAGACACCCCAAAGCAATAGCAAAGTTCCAATAAATTAAAATACATAGGATGACACCACCGTGTACGGAGTATATCATTAAACTGTACCTAATGGTGAGGCTCCTGTTCTTTCAGATTTACTCTGACTCAGGATAGTAGTAACTGTCAGGGTCCCGTCTAGGGGTGAAATAATTTGGCTAAGAAGTTATTCATATTCAGTAGAACTATGTGCAAAAGACATCTGAAGATACAAATACAAAAAAAACTTAAACATGAACGTACAAGAAAAGCAATTACCTAAACTTTCGGCATAAAATAACTCTAGACAGTTTGACGTTTAGTTAAGATCAATTAATCAATAAATAAATCAATTAATCAGATAACAAAACTGTCAACTTAATCTTGGGATTATTTGCTTTTTGATTGAAATATTTATTTTGAAATTTCATTATAATTGAATTAGTATTTACTCGCGTCAATTTTTTTGCTCGAAACTTTGCTAAGAATATTTGTAAAGAAATAAAATACGAAGCCTTTGCCATTCCTAAACATATACGTAGAGCGGGTGGTATCAGCTTCCACACGGAGGATGTCTTTCAAGTGTTGAGTTCTCTTTCTCCTCTCTTTTGGCTCAAAACTTTGCTCGAACTTTCTTGTGAAATTTTGTTACATGAAGCCAAACTTATTAAAATACCTGCCACTGATGAATATAACATGGTTTTGCCTATCACAGCCTATCAGGAGAGTGAGTGGTGTCAACTTCCACTCAGAGATTACGTTTTACGAGTGTTATATTTCGATTTTCCTCTTCTCTGGCGTAGAATGTTGAAAGACAATACTTTTATGTGGTTAAGTGAAGTCAAACAGTCAATATCCACCAAACAGATCTTTGTTCAAAAGGAAATGTATATTAGTGAATATCTACTTGGAGACAAAGAGCTAAGTTAAACTGGTTATTTGCACGATAAGAATCTTAAGGTACTTGGGATCACGTGTCAAGATTACGTTCTGGAACTACTGGGTGATGCAGCAAAATATGGAAAAATCTTATAAAGTTTTTTAGACTGATTAGTCCAATTTTTGACCCCACCACAAAAAACTTGATAAATCTATATTTTTTATGATTAGCTCGTTTTCATCAAAATTCAACCCAACATGAGCGGCCCATATCACCAATGGCCCAGTAGACCGGGGTTCAGTCTCAGTTCAAGTAATACCAAAGACTCAGAATGGTATTTGATGCCAACTTGCTTAACACTAAGCATTATAAGGCACAGATCAAGAGTAAAGTGGAGCAGTCTAGGGAAAGGAGTAGCACCCTTCACTTCCTTGGTGTGGTAGCTGATGAAAAGCGAGCCTTCGGGTCGCCCGCCACTACGGTCACCATCTTTATTTTATTATGAGAGACAGAGAGAGCTAGAAAAGAAATGACAAAAAATCTGTTATTTGCTTAACGCTGAAACAAAGCCAAAAAAAAGTTTCCAAAATACTTGAATTTTATTTATAGCCACCATCAACCCCAGACCTTAACCCCCTTCATTACACTATATTGGGCGTTTTAGAAAAGAAAACGAATGTAAGTCCCCATCCAATCATTGGTTCGCTTAAGCCTGCTATTGAGGAGGGATGAAATAAAATGTCTGAATAATTTATTTTGAAGGCATGCAAGTCATTTTGAGGGCGTGTTGATACAATAATTGAAAGAAATGACGGCCATATTGAGTAAATTTACAGTTTTGTGTCTACCTTCTTATTTCGTTGTTTATTACGTACTTAGTACTCAGCATTATAAAGTAAGTATCAAGGGTAAAAATGGGTCAATCCAGGGAAAGGAATAGTGCCTTCTCTTACACCTTGGGGTAGTAGCTATCGAACAGGGAGTCTTCGGGTCACCCTCGACTACGGTCACCAACTTTGCCTTTTTTATGTGTATAAGACATCTGAAGATACAACTCAATCAATTAATCAATAAATAAATCAACTAATTAGATACCAAAACTTAATCTTGGGATTATTTGATTTTTGATTGAAATATTTATTTTGAAATTTCATTATAATTGAGTTAGTATTTACTCACATCAATTTTTTTGCCCGAAACTTTGCTAAGAATATTTGTAAAGAAATAAAATACGAGGCCTTTGCCATTCCTAAACTTCTCTGAAGAGCGGGTGGTATCAGCTTCAACACGGAGGATGTCTTTCAAGTGTAGAGTTATCTTTCTTATTTCGTTATTTATTTTTAAATTATAATTAATCTCGTTTTATAATAGAATCGTTTATTATAATATTAAGATATGCCTAATTTTACTTCCTCACCCTATACTTAGATGGCACCAATTACTCTGTACCGAATAGTTCTGAGTTGATTGATAAGACATTCGCGTCGGTTTGGTGTTATTGAGATAACCACCTGGTCCTAGAGGCCTTCCATCCAGGCAATACCTAATTAGCAGGGCTAAATTTATCATGTAGCACTTGTGGTGCCCCTAAAGAAGAATACTGCGAGGATCAAACACTTTTCTTCTTTTTACGTATAATTCTCGTTGTGTGCGTGGTTCCCTACATTAAAATGACCTTGTATCAAATCTGGCCAGACGGGTTGTCGGCTAAATCCTAGAGTAACTATTTTTATAGCAAACACGTCTCAACATCAGACAAAACTGGGTTTATATAATTGGCGTAACAAAACAGATGGGTGAGATCTATTGTTAACATATAGTGTAGGTGAATTTAATGAGTCAGCCTATATGTTGATGGAAAGATACTGCATTATGTCCCTTGGTAGAGTGACAGGTGGTGACCCCTGGTATGATTTCAATCCCTGGTTATGACAGGATTAAAAATCATGTGATCTGTCGTCTCTGGGAAAATTATTTGAATAATTAGTTCCGATACATCGACTAGTACACATGTCTAATATTGGATATGCATAATTTTCCATCCACTGTCCGATGTACACGGCTATTATATTTAGAAGAAATAATCAATAAAGAATTGCACGAAAGAAGATTGGTCGTTATTCCAACTGACTAGAAGTATTCTCCGATTTCACAGCATGGGGCTCCTGGAAAAGAAAGGAATTGCAAAAATACGTAAAGTACAGTGTTGAGGTCCGGATGATCTCAAGCTATTGTCAGGTTGCAAAGGGCAATCTAACAATAGCAACTACTAACTGTACCAGATTTACTAGGATTAGACACTTACAAAACAACATTATTTTAGAACTAGAAATACTTAATAACTGTCAGCATAGTAACTAGATCTTTGAACTTTCAAGGATCAGATTTGCGCTGAAACGCTTGTATTGGATAAAATTAAGATTATATATACATGTCTTCTACTTCCTTGAAACTGACAAAGCTAAAATCTGTAACAAATTAATGCTTTCGATATGACCGTAAACAGCATCAATTGGATAACCCTTTTGTTGCCATTTCTCCCCATGTCCATTCTGGCTTAGATTGGTATTGGCTGCTAGGGCCCCAGCAATTCGAAATGGTAATTCCTGTAGAGTTTTGGCTAATGTGGAGGATTGGAAAATTGTTGTAAGCTTTTTTTTTCTTTTTTTAAAAATTGTTTTATTGCTTATATCAAAATAAGGTATGTTGAATATTTCCTGTATCTTTTAACAATAGCAAAATACCGTGCAAAATTCTTCGCTCACTTTAAACTATGGTCAACATTTTAGTCGATGTTTCGCATTGCGTATTTTAGAGATGAAACATTAATCTTGCCGGCGCCATTTTCCTACCAAAGCATATCATTTTGTAGAAAGTGTTCAGAATGAAAGGGATGATACGAGACCAGCCCCCAAATTAGGCGTGCAAAAACACCTCAAATAAAACAAAGACGATCCAGGGTTTCAAAACGGAAAAAAAATTCCACCGTCAATATAAAAGTATTTTTCCGAAACTGCACCGATTCTTTTTCAAATTTACATTCTTACATCAAAAATCATGGCAAAATTTTCCAAAGAAATGGGAATGAAGACAGTAAAGATGGTCAAGAATTTAAGCTAGCAAGCAATTGCTCAGGAACTCAGAATTTAAGAAGCGGCATCTCAGAAATCTGGAAGTGTCATTATATTTGATTGTTATACTTTTATGGCATATCAACCATTTTCATTTATTTAATGCTAAACCCCCCTCTCTCTCTCCCTCTATCTCTCTCTCTCTCTCTCTCTCTATATATATATATATATATATATATATATATATAGTTTGTAAACAATTTTGTTGATAACGTCTGATAACGAGCCAAAGCTCATTTTTTGGCTTACTGTTAATGGGTACAAGTAGTGTTATGTATCATTAACAATTCAATTAAACATCAATCATTTGTTTACATACAGTTAAAAGATCAAACAGTTCTATTTGAAATCATTCAATTTAACTTAAGTCAACAAGTTAAATCGTTCCTAATACTATTATGTATGACTAAAACTTCATTTAAACATCAATTATTTGTTTACACACAGTTTAGACAGTTTTATTTTAAACAATTCAATTAACCATAAATCATTTGTTTGCACTCTTTTTAATTGACAGATAGATCTATTTGACCCATTGTTTGTATGCTTTAAGGAGCTATCTTACCAAAGCAGAGTGGACCTGGGAGTGATGGCAATAAAAGGGTATTCTGCATTCCCCAAAGCTCCAGTATTACTAGAGCCTCGCCATCTGATTGTTTTGTGTCATATCTCGGAAATTCGTTTGTGCAGTCTTACCCCTCTGCTGAAGTAGAGTCAGTGTATTCTTCTGCCTCAGCTGATTCAGTTACAATGTATTAAAATTGTTTCCGATTGACCAATACGTTGTTGCCCTCGAACACTGCTACACAGGATGGGATGTGAACTGTTCAGGACAGCAAAAGCCCCGCCAAAGAGGAGAGCAAGACAGAAAAATACGAGGTGCATACGATACGTTTCTGGACATATTTGCATGGGCATTTAAAATTATTGTAGACTCTGAAAAATTCAGTATGTTCTTGCTATACATCTTATGAGATGACTGACCAATTTTTATGATTTCACATTCAAATGAACTGCTACAGCAGCAATTGGATAACACCCTACTTAAGCCTGATAGTCACACCTGGGGAATTTCAAAAAAGCAATCTGACACTTTAGAAGAACGATATGCAATAAAATTCTATTTTAAACATGGAAAAAATGCCACAGAAATTTATAGAATACTTCAGACTGCTTTTGGAGCGTCTTACATTAATCGAGCATCAGTTTTTGAGTGACATAAGAGATTCAAGGAAGGCCGGGAGTCTGTGAGGGATGGTGAGAGGTGTGGGAGGAGTTAGGAAGTCAATACACCAGAGTTGATTGGTCGAAGGGTTACGGTTAGGGTTACTATGTTGAGGTTTTAATCGAGTTCAGGAAGAGATTAGGTCGGAAGAGGCCAGCACTCTTCAAATCGGGTCAGTGGCATTTCCAACAGGACAATGCACCAGTCCACAACTCCATCCTTGTCACAGACTATTTGACCAAGATAGACATCAAGACAGATCCTCACCGTCTCTATAGTCCAGACCTTGCTCCCTGTGACTTTTGGTTATTCCCTAAGCTCAGAGGCTGTCGTTATGTGAGAATTGAGGAGATGAAAGAAGCTATGACGAAGGTCATTGACACGCTCACACAAGAGGACTTACATGGGGCCTTCCAAAAGTTGTTGGAACGGTACACCAAGTGCATTACAGCCGGGGAAGATTACTTCGACGGCGACTGGAGTTTCATGTGTGTGCTATCAATAAAAGTGCCCATACGCAAAAAGTCTGGAAACTTATCGTATGCACCTCGTGTGAGTGCGACTTGTCTAATCTAGTATCAGTAGATACCACTAAGAGCAGCCCAGGATAACATGAACAGAAGAGAATATTGCAGTTAAGAAACCAGCATTAATTAAAAATCATTTGAAAGTGAGATTAAGTTGGTCAAAGGGATATGAACTAGTTGGTCAAAGAGATATGAAAGTTCCAATTAGCGATGAAGCTAGGATGGAATTGCATTCTAACAAGGGAGAATTTTGTCTGAATGCCTCGAGGAGAGCGAAACGGCTCATGTTACGCAGTAAAAATGGTAAAGTTTGGGATGCATCAAAAGCGATTGTTGAAGAAAGCTGATTAGAATTGATGGTAACTTGTATAATGCCAGATGCATTCTATTTCTGAATGACTATTCAACGCAGGACTTGGATAAAGGAGAGATTTGTCAGCACGATAGAGCTCCATGCCACTTATCGGGTGCATCACAACATTTTAAAAGATTTGCTAGCTCAGAGCTCTGAATTACATTATATCGAACAAATGTAGACAGAAATAGTGAAGAGTTCCTCAGAAGCATCCACTCAATCTTGAAGGCTTGTGGGAGCTCAGCTGCAAAGAACGTCATCTCATATATGCGAAGATGGTAAAGGATTTACGAGCATCTACTACAGTGAAGCAATTATTCAAGCTAAGGAAAGGAATACTAAATAATAATAACAGTGCGGTGACTTCTTGAAATGAACGTAATTTAATAAATTTTCATTATAGACATGCGTCAATTTTAAAACCTTGTATTTTGATTGGTTTATGTGTGGTGGCTGAATACTTTTGCTCAGTTATTTTTAGGGTGGTCTCGCATTTTGCCTTCTCATTCTGAACCCTACGACAAAAGTTAATACCAAGACAGGCAAATGACCCCAACAGGGCCAACGTTTCATTTGTCAAAAGCTCTATGTAAAACATCGACTCGTAATTTGCTAATTTAGAGGAATTAGGAATTTACAATAGTTTAAAGTAGCCGAAGATTTTTACACGGTTCTGTACATAAGTTATCAAAATCGCACTTTTAAATTACCGCCATTAATCGATGAGCTCTTTATCATAAGAATATTAAATAATATCAGTTAATTTATATTTCAATAAAGTTAGCGACCGTAGTCGAGGGCGACCTGAAAGCTCCCTTTTCAATAGCTACTACACCTAGGTGTAGGAGAGGGCGCTACTTCTTTTCCTAAGATTACTCCACTTTACCCTTGATTCGTACCTTATATTGCCGAGTGTTACCAAGAAGGTATCAAGTACCATTTTTAAAGTCTTTGGTATGACGTGACCTAGGATTGAATCCAGGTCTCCCGGACATGTGGCGAAAACTCTACCCACTAGATAATATAACTGTCTGCAAAAATGATTACCTTTTGAAAAAAAAATATTATCATTAGACAAATAAATTAAAAATGAGTTTAAATTTGTTTGCTATCGAAAATATTTCGAGCTAAAACTTTTCGAAATTACTTATTTAAACAATAGATAAAGCCTTAACATCGACTACCACACAAGAGCTGAGTGGACCTATGAGTAAGGGGCCATAAAGGGATGACTACACATTTCCCAAAGCTGCAGAATTGGAACCTTAACAGCTACTACCACTCAAGGGTTGACTGAAGCTAGGAGCAATGGGTCACGAAGAAATGACTTCACATTCCTTAAAGCTGCAAAATTTGAGCCTCAACATCTGATGGTGTTTTGCGTCGTACTAAGGACATAAATCAATAGGGGTTTTTTTTAGACAAAACTATATATAAGAAAACCATTTACATTTCAGGAATACCTTCACGCAATCGGGAACTAATTCATTACCACCTTGTCCTTGCAGAATATTAAATGCCGTAGCTTTTCTTTAAGTAATTCGTGTTTACTTTTCTAAATTAAGCTATCGTTTCCCATGATTAATAAGTCATATTATGGGTTTTATTTATCGTTACCACCAGCCCTGTGAATTCTCACCTCTGCAACAAATAAATACCTATGCTAATGTTGTTTTCTTATTCCCTTGTTACTTATAAAAAGAAATATATCAGAATTCAACACAAGGCAGGCAAAAATTAGAAGTTTTGTTTCATAGCTTAATGGCATACCAACTTTCGTGAGTCATTAAAAGCCTTCCTTATAGAAGAAGAATAGTGGTATTATTTAACTTCTAGCTGGAAGGAGAAGATAGTTCCTACATTTTCTGAGAGTATTAGTCTGAAAGTAAACACAGCAACACGACTGGGGTTCGAACTCTCTTGCCACGTTCTCTTTGTCCAGAACATTACTCTCTCCTTCACGGTGATTTCCCTGCAAACGTCTTTCTAAAATAGGTCACTTTAGTATGAACAAATTCAGTTAAATCAATTGTGCTAATACCTGTCATATCTTTAGCATCAAACACCATAATATCATCACTCCATCTTATACCAGGTATTTTTTCACTGTGCTTGTTTTCCTCTTGGGAAACATTGTATCAACATTTTATTTGATCTGTTATTTTGCCTCCGAACTATATTTCCTACTCTTCTCTGTTGTTTTATATCTGTCATTGTCTCTCACTTGTCTCTTTTCTCTAGATTATGTTGGTCTATATTATCTCTCAGGTGTACGGCTTTGTACATCGTCGTCAGTTTTCCTATTCTTTGATCGACCCGTTTAAATTACCCGTTGACAATTTTGAGAATTGCGTAGAGTATCTTACAACTGGGACTTTGACGAAATTTCTGCAGCAGAATGTGGTTTTGAGAAGATTTCTTGTTATTCTTACGGACATTTTCTAACTTTTTTCTTTGATTTTGATGTGTTTTTTATAGCAATGCACTTGATCACTTGGAGCAATGCCAACAAAGAAATAATCAAAAAACGAATAAAATTTCTTTCAGATTTAAAATCAAGTCCCTTTTAACTCAAGCGGAAACCTAATTAAACGAAATCGAATGTTGTGTAATAGTTATAATGGTAGTTTATAGATAAACATAATTTATCGATAAACACAATCAACGTTCAAAACATAATCTATTGATATATGTAATCTTTAAAAAACATGATCCACTGAAAAACACCATTTATAGACAAATATAATCTATAGAAAAGCAAAATCTACAAAAATCATCATCATCATGCCGTGCCACCCGCACGGATATCCCTGACCCTCTCTCGCCACTTCTTCCAATCGTTCATCGCCTCTTGCAGGTCTTCTGGACTACATCCCGTATCTTCACATAGCTGCTGTATGTATGTTCGAGCTGGTCGTCCTGCTTTTGCTCGGCCATATGTGGGGGTCCATAGGAGTACATCACTTATGAGCTCGTCTCTGCTTCTCCAGCATTGTCCTGCGTGCCTGGTTCGTAAACATAATATTAAGATAATGTAATCTATTAACTTAATCTAGATATGAATATAATTAACAGATAAACGTAATCTATAAACATAGTCTATAAACCTAATATATTGTTAAACATAAAATACAGATGAACATAATCAAAAACATAATCTACTTAGAATCATTATGCACATATAAACCTAATCTATGAACATAATCTACATGTAGACATAATCTACGGACGTAATCTATAAATATAATTTACAAATATAATCTACAGTTAAACATAATCTACAATTAAATATAATCTATAAACATAATCCAATGATAAGCTAATACAGAGATAATCGTAATCTATAAGCATAATACACATATAAACATAATCTACAAACAATCTATAAACATAATCTACGATAAGCATTATCTAGAGATAAATATAATATATAAACATAATCTCTATATATAAGCATTATGCAGAGATAATCGTAATCCAAAACATAATCTATGTTTAAACATAATCAACGGATAAACATAATATATAAATACACGTAATCTTAGTTTCATCTGTTTCTTAGTTTAATGGCATATCAAATTTCATTGGTTATCTAATACCAAATCGTTCATTCAGAACAACCGTCGTAGTAGAATATAACACACAACTGGCTCATATAAGTATTCCCATATTTCCCAATGGGATTAGCTGAAAATTAAAAGTAATAGCAAAACTGCAGTCCAGGATTTTAGGACTCCCCTAAACATAATCTTTAGTTAAAATCTAATCCATAGTTAAACGTCCCATTCTTTTATTAACTTAGCATTCCTTAGTTTGGCTCACAGGCTTAGTTTTTAAACTTAGTGACGCTTAAATTTGACATAATGACTGATGTACGAGGCACTTAATAAAGATCGAAATCACTTCTCAGTAGGGATTAGTTTTGGAGACTTTTTCTTCAGTCTTTCTCTAGGGTGTGGCATGATATTTGCCTTTCACTCTTTATAAATTTCTCAATTTCTTTCATTTCTGACCATCAGTTTGAACTTAATGTCTGCTGGGACGGCCATGAGTCGAATATCATATATTTTCCTATCATTCTTTACATGTCTGCTTTTCAGCATAATGTTAATCCATCTGAAAAAACTTTCTAAGCTGCATCGATATTGGTTATATAAGATATATAAGTAATCTCCGTTTTGTTAATTTACCTTTATTTTCCATCTGATATAAATATCATTGCGCCTAGCTAATTTAAACGCCGTGATACGTGAAAGAGAACCCTATTGTATACGAACATAAGCCAACGAATATTGATACTTCTGATATAGATCCGATGTAATTAAACCTCTGTTAAAAATTAAACATCAGCGTGTAATAATCAACGCAAGCTGTTGACAATACGCTTGGCTTAGTTAAAATCTACACTTTTCAAGACTCATACCACACATGCTAAAATAGTTATTTACTGCCACTGGTAAAAAACGATGAAATTAAATAAAGTAAAGCTGGTGACCATAGTCGAGGGCGACCAGAAGGCTCCCGTTTCAATAGCTACTACACCAAGGTGTAGGGGAAGGCGCTACTCTTTTCCCTGGATTGCTCCACTTTACCCTTGATACGTACCTTATATTGCTGAGAGTTAAGCAAGGAGGTATCAAGTACCATTTTTAAAGTCTTTGGTATGACGTGACCTGGGTTTTAACTCAGGTCTCCCGGGCCATTCGTGAACACTCTAACCACTATACCAATGACCCAGTTTTTACTTACGATGAAATTAACACACTTATATCATGTTCACTTGGCTTGTCTTTAGCCGCAAATAAACTAATAAGAGTTGAATTGATATATTCATTTAATGACATATCCACCCTAATGAGGTTATTTTATGCCAGAAAGTTAGTAAATTGCTTATGTATTGTATATTTATATTTGCAATTTCTGTGTAGTTTTTTTAATGTTTTGTACACACAATTATATAATACAAAGTATTCCTATATGATAATTATATGCAAACTGAATTATTTGGCCTATAGATGGGTCCATAACCTGTTGTACCACTCTGAAACAGACTGGACCGGTGAGTTATGGGAATGAAGGTTTGGCTAGGTTTGGTTGAGTTTTATAAAATAGCAATCATTGAGGGTTATTTTAATGCCAAATTATATATATATATATATATATATATATATATATATATATATATAAGTTGTATATATATATATATATATATAATTTATTAGTAGATCGTTTTAAAACAAGCAAGAGCACATTTGCATACAGTTCAATGGCTTCAAGTATTGTTATCAAACACTGTCATACTATTTAATATTAATCAATTGTTTGGCTGCAGTTAAAAAGCTTCAATGTTCCTACTTAACTCTAATAATTCTATCTAATATAAAGGATTTATTCACACCGAGTTAAATATTTCCAATAATAATAATTGATTAGCTCTATATGACCCATACTGGACATTGGCATGATGGTTAGAGTGTTCGCCAATGGCCCGGGAGACCTGGCTTCAATCCCAGGTCGAGTCATAACAAAGACTCAAAAAATGGTACTTGATGCTCCCTTGCCTAACACTCAGCAATATAAGGTAGGGATCAAGGGTAAAGTCGAGCAATCCAGGGAAAGTGTTAGCGCCCTCCCTTACACATCGGTGTAGTGGCTGTCGTAAAGGAAGCCTTCGGGTCACCCACGATTAAGGTCACCATCTTTACTTTATATGACCCATAGATGAATGCAAACAGGTACTACCACAGGACCTGGGAGTAATGGCAATGAAGAAGTACTCCACATTCCGCAAAACTTCAGGACTGGAGCCTCATAGTCAGATGCAGTTTAGTATTATAACCAGGATCCATAGAAGGGACCCCCACAGTAACTACCACTCTGGATCAGAGTGGACGTGGAAGTAATGGCAATGCAGGAGTACATCCCCTTTCCCGAAACTCTAAGACTGGAGCCTCACCATCTGACATTTAGTCATATCTGAGACACATGTTGAGTGGGAGTCTTTCCCTTTCGAAGAAAAACAGCCTTAGTTTACTGGTGTGGTGACAAATAATAGATACATGGGAACCTATATTTTCATAGATGAACATTCTGGCTTCATATAATATTCCTAAAAAACTACATTAGATTAGTTGTAGAATTATTTTCACTGCCATTCAGAGGAATATATCATGCAATAATCCAATCTTAAGAAAATAATTTTGGAATAATCCAGTCTTAAGGGAATAATTGTGGAATGATCCAGTCTTAAGAAAATAATTGTGGAATAATCCGGTCTTAAGGAAATAATTGTGGAATAACCAAGCTTTAAGGAAATATTTGTGGAATTATCCACTCTTAAGGAAATAATTGTGGAATAATCCAACCTTAAAGAAAATATTTGTGGAATAATCCTGTCTTAAGGAAATAATTTTGGAATAATCCAGTCTTAAGGAAATAATTGTGGGATAATCCAGTCTTAAGGAAATAATTGTGGAATAATCCAGCCTTAAAGAAAATATTTGTGGAATAATTCAGTCTTAAGGAAATAATTATGGAATAATCCAGTCTTAAGGAAATAATTGTGGAATAATCCCGTCTTATGGAAATAATTGTGGAATAATCCAGTCTTAAGTAAATAATTGTGGAATAACCCCGTCTTATGAAAATAATTGTGGAATAATCTAGTCTTAAGGAAATAATTGTGGAATAATCCAGCCTTAAAGAAAATATTTTGAAATTTATTTCAATTCGAAACAACAAACTATGCAGTTACTCTTTCAGACTAATCCTCATCATGTATAATTCTCTTTCCTACCCTTCCTCTCAGGCATCTATGCACTGTTAAAAGGTTTCTTCTGGGATGCCCCAAAGCTCCATCGTTACGGCTCACTTCATAGCCCTTAGAATGAGTCCCTCTGATAATCCCCTTGAGCTGGCAGAAAATAAAACGACATAGGGAACACTATCAGGTGAATGCTGTTTTTTTTTCTTATACGACGATGTTCTTTTCGGACAGAAACTACTGCATGCTCTGTACACCCAATCCCTTTACTTTACAGACATGCCCAAAGCTTTGTAGATAATCTTCCAAGCACTATCTTTTTTCTTGTCTAGCTAACTTGTGATCATTCGAACAGTCAATCGCCGATCGGCACACACCACTTGCCTTACCCGCTCGAAGTTGATCTCAATCCTGCTTGTTAAGGGTTTCCCACTCTTGGAATAATATTTCACCTCTTCTCATCACCTTTGGACCTTTTGTGCCACTGAAAAACATGTGCGCGTGACATTGTGTCATGTCCATACACTTGCTGAGGCATTTCAAGTGCTTGTGACTAAGTTTTCCCCCAATCGACTAAAATGTTATAGTCTATTCGTTGTTCAGGGGTCCCTTTTCGTTCCTCAAATTTCATCGCTGAACGACGTAAATAAGAAGAGTTATAGATAAAAGAATGTAAAAAATGCAATGGTTGCAGAAAGCTAAGAGTTCAATTATATACGCACAATATCTTATATTAGATGAAGAAACAATTTGCTTAACCTACTTTCACCGATAGCTCACACAATATACCCAGTCCCGTTACTTTTCAGATTGACCTTGAATAAACTATCGCCATGTCGACCTTTACTTTATACCAGTGCTTAGATTTGTGTGTTTCCCCAAACGTTACCAAATGTCTTCTATTACTTAAAATTAGATCTTGGTTTCTTTCCGTAATGTTAATATTTCAAAATTTTCGAATATTTTTGTTTCTATATTTGTTAATAATACTGTAAGTGCGGATATGACTCAGTTTCTTCATTGATTCAGCTGTTTTGTATTCGTACAAACTAACAGGCAAGCTTCAATTGTTTTCCCATACGTTTTTTGGTCATCAAGATGCCATGCGGAATAATTAATTTTATGGTCTCTCTCAGAACAATTGAAGGTATTTGCTGGTGTCCATTTCCTCTTCAAGAAAGATACGGTGGGTGGTATTTGACAACATAGCAGCAGCCGCAACAGCAAAGAATGACTCTTGAGCTGACCAATCGATTGTTTACGATAGATTACATTTTGAAGAATAAATAGTTTCATGTTTCATGCAATTTATCTATAACTGAAGTAGGGGACTCATTTATGTATTTTCTAAAAACATAACCTCGCCCAAAAGAACTCGCTTCGAACTGAGTTCGTTAATTCTCTTTCTTCATCTTGTTAGACAACCCGAACGTCTAAAAATCAGCATATTATTGTCTCAAAGAGAGAGATCATGGTTTGAGAACTTTATGCTTCAATATAATCACTCATACTTTGGCTAATTAATATAAAATCGGTGGTTAAATGTGACATCTTTTTTATTTACTCAGTAGATTGCCTTCTTGTGTGAGTGTATCATACCCATAATAAACGGAATTGTGAAATAAACATAGGGAATCTAAAAACACGAAAATTTACGAAAGTGGTTCAGGTACGAAACTTTTTATTACCTTTGAGTTAAAGGTAATTTGACATGAGGAGAGAGAGGCACAATCTTTCTATGCTGACTTTTCCATCTGCCCCCCACCACGTGCGGCACCAAGCCGCAAACTACTGGTCTGCTCTCGGCGAGTCCCGAAAGACTACCTTCTTCCTCCGAGGCAAGAACTCAACTCTCTGCTTTTTCTCAAATCTCAGCCACCCCCCTGGTCCTCAGTTCCTATCTGGGATTTTTATTTTGACATCTCTGAATGACACATCCTCCCCGCGCGCCCGTGAACACCTGCGCTCATGTTTGCACCTAACTAACCCATGCACTGAGCCGAAAGGTTCTCATCCTAACTAAACCGAAAGACAAGATATACAAAACGGAATCCCTTCGCAATTGTGTTACATGAGTTTTATGATCATTTCAGTTGTTTCCATTGACAATTCCTTTGTTAGATCCTTCTTTCTTTTTAATTAGGCATGACCAATCTCTTGTATTTACAAGAGTTGTCTTTTAACCGTAGACTGATGTGCAGATCTAGGCTTCCGAGGAAGGTAAATAATTAAATCTAATCTATAAATAAGGCATAATACATGACCGGGGAACAAGGCTTTATAGCAAAAATTGAATCATGGGGTTTGGGATTAAAAATAATCTATAAACATAAGTTTTTTTGTGGGGGTGGATTTAATAATATTAATGATATTCTTTAAGAAGGGAAATGTCAAAGTGTTAGTTCAATATTGTTCCAAAAAAGCACCCATACTTGAAAATAATATCTTCAAAAGCAAGATTGATTTTTATGCCACAGAATCAATAAATCATTTTCCAAAAAGTGAATATAAGTGGTATCTGCGAGAATAAAGGATCCAATAATTGAATCTAAGAAACAAATAAAAATGTTGAATTCTTTAAAGAAATAAAAAAAAATACACAGTGTCGCCCTGTTCCAAAGAATGTACATCACAGTTTTATATGACTTTTATGTAATAAAAGATCAATAGATCGATCGATTGATAGACGAAATTTGTCAACTGTATATCATTATTTAATAAGATCATGCTTGATAAAATTAAATGCAATATTTTTCATCAATCATTTTTACTCAAACTGGTATTATTGAAAGCCTTTTGTCTAAGGGATCCATAGTTGATGTGACAGAATGTGACACAAGGTCAGCTGTTGAGCGGACTTCAACAGGTTTGAATTAAAAAGTTTTCCTTGTCATAGATCGGTTGCTATACCAAGGTTAAAGAGCCCAGTCTGTCTTACTATTTATCCATAGCTTGAGAAAGAATAGTTTGATTCATACATTTCCCTAGGGTATTGAAGCAATGTGAAATACGACTTGCTCGTCCTGTATTTGAACTTGAACGGCCGTTTCTAGTTCCAACGATAATAGCTTGTGCATCATGGACACACATTAGTTTTTAATAAGCCTAAATTTACACCAGTCATTTTATTAATATTCTTTTAGAAGTTCATTTTCAAAGTGTTAGCTCAATATCATTCCCATAAAACTCACATGCTTGGGAAGAAGATATTCTAAGGCAATGAAAGAATAAACGTTTGCTAATAAAATATGCTGTATATTATAATTTTTTATCCCGCGTATCGTTATTTATTTATACAGTGTCGCCTGTAAGTAAGTACACATCTAAAGTTTTATTTAATTAATTAATCAATTTTATCAAACAACAATATAATCCTCTTAAAGTGGATATTTATAAGTATTAATGAAAAAATTGTATATCATTTAAAATCCGTAAAAAAATTGTTCCAGCACTTCTCGGCCCCAAAAATATCCCGCATAATCAAATTTTTGTTTACAGTGTAATAAGGGTTTGTTAGCTTAGCTATCATATCAACCTTCTTGGGTTATTTAAAGCCAAATCCATCCTTCTAGAAGGACAATAGTGATACTATTTAATTCATAGCTGGGAGGATAAGGGGGATTCATACCTTTTCCAAAGGTATTTTTCCGAAAGTAAACGTAATAACGCAAGTGGGGTTCGAACTCGCTTACTACGATTCCTCAGTTATGCACTGTAACCATTACTCCACG
This sequence comes from Sepioteuthis lessoniana, assembly GCA_963585895.1. Classification (NCBI taxonomy): domain Eukaryota; kingdom Metazoa; phylum Mollusca; class Cephalopoda; order Myopsida; family Loliginidae; genus Sepioteuthis; species Sepioteuthis lessoniana. Next base: position 135,788,623 of record OY757906.1, read on the forward strand.
AGTTTTTCCTACCAAATAACTCAACCCGCTCGGATTAAATATTGTTCCATAAGAAAACAGAAAATCGAAATTTCTTTGGTTTAGAATAAGATCAATATTTTATAAAATATATTAGGGACTTTCTCATGGGATATATAAATATATATATGAAGAAAAAAGAAGAATAAAGCAATTCAAAAGTGATACATTTATTATGATGGAAATTCAACGTTAAACCGTTTCAGTTTTAATAAACCTTTATCAAGCCTTTAAAATGGTGAAAAATGTTGCCTGAACAGTAATGGGTGTTTTATTAAAATAGCAGGAGAAAAGTGAAAATATACATACAATATATTTTCTCCTGTTATTTTAATAAAACATCTATCGCTGTTCAAGCACAATTTTTCACCATCTTAAAGTCCTGATAAAACTGACAAGAGAAAATATATATACAATATATTTCCTCCCGTTATTTTAATGAATACACTCCACCAAATTTTTGATAAAAAAATCGAAATGATTTTCGGTGAAACCAATCTACAACATCACAGATTCTGAAAATCCGTCGAATTTTAGTTGTTTGTGCAAAAGAATAAAAAAAAAACCGAGGCGACAGGGTTATTTGAAAATTTTTCCAAGGCGTTTGACTCATTAGACAGAGGAAAGATGGAGTAAATAATTTTAGCCAATGGTCTCCCCAAAGAAACTGTTAAAACCATAATAAATGTAGTAAAGCTGGCGACCGTAATCGAGGGTGACCAGAAGGCTCCCTTTTCAATAGCTACTACACAGAGGTGTAGGGCGATACTCCTTTCTCTGGATTGCTCCACCTCACTCTTGATACGTACCTTATATTGCTGAGTGTTAAGCAAGGAGGTATCAAGTACCATTTTTAAAGTCTTTGGTATGATGCGACCTGGGATTGAAACCAGGTCTCCCGGACCATTGGCGAACACTCTACCCACTGGGCCAATGAGCCGGGTCTAAACCATAATGATGCACTATAAAAACACAAAAGTAAAAATTCGCTCACCGGATGAAGACACAAACACCTTTGACATTGTTGCTAGTTTTCTGCAAGAGGATACATTAATCCCATATCTGTTCATAATCTGCCTAGACAACGAACTTCAAACGTTGAAAGACATAATGAAAGAAAAGGGCTTTGCTCTAAAAAAGGTAAGAAGTAGACGATACCTCGCATAAACTATTACAGACGCAGACTATACAGATGACATAGCACTTCTGGTTAATACACGTACCCAGGCTGAATCCCTGCTGCATAGTCTGGAGCAGGCAGCAGGTAGCAGGTAGTATTAGCCTCCAGTTGAATGCTGACAAAACGAAGTACATGTGTTTTAATTAAAAAAAATGAGACCTTTCCACACGAAATGTTAGTTCTCTGAAACTAGTGAACTAACTCGAGTACCTCGACATCAGTATGTGACTTGCGAAGGTTATCGCTCATATGAAAGTCAAACCTATTCGATAAGATAAAAGGCAACTTTTGTAAGCAGTGTCAATTTTAGTATATGGATGCACCACATCCACGCTGACTAAGCATTGAGTGAAAAGGATAGACGGGAACGGCTCAAGAATGCTATGAGCCATGTTGAACAAATTCTGGAAGCAACATCTCACACAACAGTCGCTGTACGGCTACCGACTTCCCATCTTTAAAAATATCCAATAAGACGAAGAAGACATGCGAGACACTGCCGGAGAAGTAAGGATTAACAAATAAGAGACACTCTCTAATGGACCCTTTCACACGGATGTACAAGTGTCGGACGGACCAACTAGAACTTATCAACAACAGGTCTGTACAGTCACAGGATGTAGTCTAGAAGACCTGCAAGAAGCGATGGATGATAGTGACGAATCGCAAGTAAGTCAGGGAATTCCCTGCTAGCAGCACGACTTGATGATGATGATGATATATATATATATATGTATATATATAAGTTGGCCGACAGTAGTCGAGGTCGACCGAGGGCTCCCTTTTCAATAGATATTACATTTAGGTGAAAGAGAGGGCATTATTCCTTTCGCTGGATTTTACCACCTACTCTTGATCCTTAACTTATAATGCTGAGTGCAGAGAAAAGAGGCATCAAGTAACATTTTTTGAGTTTCTGTTATGATTCGATCGGGATTAAACACAAGTTTCCCGAACGATTGGTGAAACTGGTTGCGAGTTCAAAACCGATTAAAAATATTCAGTGATCACTTAAATCCATGGCGTATTCGCACAACACACTTAACAATAATCAACGATTGTCGAAAATATACGTACTTGGACCGTAGCATCATAGATTTGGGACAATATTTGAGCAGCCTTTATCCTCACTTCAAGCATATCATTTTTTAACAAGAAAACCAACCCCAAATCCTTGTCCGTCATCTTTAATAAAAATAAGCTAACAAGAAAATCAGCTGCCTAAATACACACATTTAAAATAACATGATCTCATAACGAGTAAGGAAATCACTGCTCGGAAATTTCAGCAGCATTTCATTGAATGACAAGTTCTATTAGCAAACTAAAAAATTAAACATTTCAAAAGATGTGTCCTCGTGGTGTAATGGTTAAAGCGATGGACTGCAGAATCGTAGTAAGCGAGTTCGTACTCCAGTCGCGCTATTACGTTCACTTTCGGGCAAATACCCTTAGGAAAGGTATGAACCCCCTTATCCTCCCAGCTATTGGTTAAATAGTACAACTACTGTTCTTCTAGGAGAATGGATTTGGCATTAAATAACCTACAAAGGTTGATAAACAAAGAAACCAAACCAAACTAAACATTTCAACAAAGAAATCGTAAAAATTAAAGAAGCATTGTTGTCTTAAACATCTAGGGAAAACTGAAATAAAATTCAACACCAACTCGAGCAAATGGCCTATAAACAAATCAAAAAAAAAAAAATTAAAAGGACATATATTTTTACCAAATGTCACCGATAACTAGAGAGTTGAATGGGTTAATTATTGTCTAAATTACGAAAAAATGAAAATAGCGCTTATTACTTACTTTATCCTATATATTAACCAAAACTATAGGAAAATATCTTGAAACAATATAAATAAGATGTATTCAAAAACATCGTCATGGGTTTTTAACCATGGCCACCAGAGGACTTCTACATCTTTTTTAAACCTTTCTGACTGTCTCTTTTTATAAATCGATAAATATTACCGTTATACTTTTCTTTTTTAGTGCTACCCAGAGTTTTTTTGTTTCTTGTTCAAACGCTAATCATTCAATAATCAAGGGGATTTCACTCTCGGGAGTTCGACGGCCAGATGTTCTAAGTGATGTAGTCACAGAAATTTTCAGAGTCAACACTGGGTTGACCTGCATGTGGAATGGCACAGGGTTCTATTGCCAGACGTAGGGTCTTCCAGTAACCACCTTCTCTATCTAGGCCCGTTCTATCTCCTCTATATATTTGATTTAGGCTTCCATGTTGACTTTCAGGTGATTTGCAAGGATGAATGGAGTCATAACTCCTCGTCGCTTGTGAACAACCCAAACACTATTATGTAGAGTGGCTACTTGGTTTTCATCGAATATAGGTACATTTGTAGGGACAGACAAAGTCAAACGTTTTTTGCCATTTCTCCATCTGATCCTGACTTCTGACATGACAAAAACGAAAGCCTGTTCGGCCAGAGTAGATTCTTGCGTTTATTCAAAATATTTGCAGCGTAGTTTTTCTTCTTGTTCTCCACGGACTGTAAAAAATGACACTTGTACAAGAAATACCGATTGTCTGATAATAAACTCAGACACTCTCATGTCCCTGGCTATGGACCTGATGAACATGCTGGGATCGTTGTTAATCATAGCCTTGATCTAACCAATATATTTGGGAGATCTTTCCACATCAGAACGATCAGAATAAGGCTTTCAAGATGCTGTAACTTCGTAATCACCATCCAACTATTTTCAAATTCTATGCACTGCTGCCAGATTGACTCCCAATCACACTGAAATCTTCGCAATAGAACTTCTGGCATGAAGACCAGAAGCAGAGCAAACCATTTCCTCATTTCTGGAGGAGTGAAATGTGACATGGTCCTGCTTTTCTTACAGAAAGTGCTAACTGACTCTATATACATATATATGAAATATGTTATTTTCTTTGGTTGGGTTTTATAGCATATCCAGCATTGCAGGTTAATTAATGTCAAATCTTTTTTATACATATATATTAAACATATATGATGTGATTTGGTTTGGTTTGGTTTTATTGCATATCAATCATTGTAAGCTTTTTAATGCCTAATATTTTATGCATATATATAAAATATATGATTTCTAAACACATTTTGTATATTACATTTTTAAATGAGTCTCAACTGATTTTATACACTCAGTTAGATGGTTTCATTAATTTCAATATTATAGAAATAATTCTATTAATCATTTGTTTGCACACAATTAAATGGCTCCAAGTATCGCTATGTATAACTAAAAATTCAATCAAACATCAGTCATTTGTTTACACATAGTTAAGTGATCGAACAGTTTTATTTTAAAACATTCAGTTTAACATAAGTTCAAAGTTTTTTGTTTACATTCAGGTAAATGTCAAAACAGTTCTATTTCAAACAATTCAGTTTGGTATTAGTACACAGTTCAAATGAGTTATCTTTGACCATAGATAGGACACTATCAGGTGCTACCACATCAGGTTAGAGTCTGTAACTGGAAGCGGTAGCAATGAAGGGGTTCCCTTAAGTCCCAGCTTCATATTGTTTAGTGTCTAATTGGGGGGATCTTAGCCCTCTGCAGATATGCAGTCGTTGTATTCTGCTGTCCCGGCCGGATGGGCCACGAACCAGACATGCAGGAGAAGCAGGGACACTGCTGGAGAAGCAGGGACGAACTCATAAGAGATGTACTCTTATGGACCCCCACACATGGCCGTGCAAAAGTAGGACGACCAGCACGAACATACATTTAGCAGCTATGTGAGGATACGGGATGTTGTCCTGAAGACCTGCCTAGGGCGATGAACGATAGGGAGGAGTGGCGAGAGAGGATCAGGGATATCCGTGCTACCAGCGCGACATGATGATGATGATATATGTATGTATATATATATTATTGCAATACTATACCTATTTTTAATCCAAGATGGATTTTTTTCTGATGAAACCAAGAATTTTCTGCGGGTTAACCAAGTATACAAATTAAATCAAAAGAAATTTTTGTTGAAAGAATTAATTTTCTGTATATATATAATATTTCTAAATTCGTCATTATGTTTTGTGATTGAAAATACAATTTTATGTGGGTGTTTATTTCTTTGTTCATGTGCACATATGCGAATCTATGTACCTGAACAAATATTATTAACTTCAGACTCTCTTTGATGTGCCCAATAAAGCACACCCACGGCTGAAAAGACAAAGAGAACTGGATGTAGAAAAACAATTCCTTTGCAAACGTCTGTAATTGTTCACGAATTAAATTTGCATAAAAAGGTATATTTGTCTTATAATTCAGATTTCTGGATAATTTAAGAACGAAGAATGTCTTTGGCGTCGACTAGCAAATTCAAAAGAGTGTCTGAAGTCTATCAAATTTAGAATTCCAAATTATCCCTTGGTCGAGAAACTAAAGTGATGAATTTCTTTTTTATTTTTCAGGTGGGTAACCCTGATTGAAAATCAGCTGATTAATGTTGATCTCGAACATGCAAAAATAGCATTTAGTTCATATTTGCTTCTCAGAAATCATTTTTAACTGAGTAATCACTGAATAATATAGAAGTGTTTAATTAAAAGTTTCCTGAACGTTGGAAACAAGATAAAAATTTTGTGTAAAAATACACTGTGAGGGGAACTTTTAACAATTTAACACGGTATTATGGCTATGAACCTCTATTTTTGCATGGTTAATTGAATGTAGAAGATAAACCTTCTTCGAAATCATTTTACTAACTGAATACAAAAAGACTGTAGGGAGGACACTCATCCAATTTGATCTGATCGTCAATTGACCATCAGAATTATCGATGATGAATTAATAATTTCCAATCTGATTTTCCAATCTAAAAGAAATCAATCTCCTTGTTTTCTTTACACACTCTCTATGAACGAGTGTTTAGATTAAAAAAAAAGAAGTCCTGTGGTCTCGCTGTCTACTTGCTTCACTGCTTTTCGTTTTTGCTACAACTTTAAATATCCTAAAATCTATTTATAGTCCCGTTTGGTACTTGATAACTAATGATTATAAGCAAAAGCCCATGCTGAACCAAATGGAACACATTGATTCGCATTCCTAATCAGTTTAATTACTTAACAGACTTTCTGACTCTGCTCCGCATTAAAAATTATGTATGTATGTATGTATGTATGTATGTATGTATCTGATATATATATATATATATATATATATATATATATATATACTCCCCTACCCCCGTAGGGTTGAGTTCTCTGGCGTAGAAGTAATCGTGTTGCCATTAGCGTCTATTGCAAGCCTCTTCGTAGATGAATTGAGGTCTCGGCAACCGTTGAACGGATGTATGTAAACAACAGTAATTGTAATTCATAACCGTTTAAAATTTACTTCGCAGCTAATATCTCCTCGTGGCTGAATAGTTAGAAGATTTGGCTTGGCGTTTGAGTCAACTGGGTTTCGATCCCAGCTACGGGAAGATACTGTCTAGCCACACTGATGAGTTCTGACAGAACGAAACAGATCTGTCTGTGGATGACTATATATATATATATATATATATATATATATATATATATATATATATTCTGTAACGTGTCCATAGTAGTTCATGCTTTTCCTAGCTTATGTTGGCATCACTGTTGACTGGTCCTTGATCATATTGAACTCTGGTACCCCTGATAAAATAAAACTGAAATTCTTCCAAGCAGTAGCCTTGTCAGTACTCCAGTATGTTTGCCCAACTTGAAGTCTAAGGAGGGGGTAGGCAAAAATGTCAGATTTGTTGGTTAATTACACACTTTATGCTAGGCGTTGTTTTGGATAAATCCTCGAAGCAGCACGTAAAACAGAAAATTTATTGCCACTTATCTCTCATCAGACAAACCATTCAAGTAGGAGAAGCAAGACATGCTAAGCAATGTTGGAGAAGTAAGAGTGAATTTATAAGCGATGTTCTCCTATGGAATCCTACTCATGGACAGACTAGGTATGGCTGACTCGCAAGGGCTTATATTCATCTGCCTTGCGTGGATGCTGGATGCTTTCTAGGCCACCAACCAAGAGTGATAGTTGATAGGGAGAGTGAATGAGAGAGAGAGATAGAGAAAGAGAGAGACAGAGAGAGGGAGAAAGAGAGAGAGAGAGAGGAGGGATTGAAAAGAATTCAGGCACATTTTCATTAAAATTCAGCCCAATATGTGTGAGCAAGAAAAGAGCGACAAAAAATCAATGATTTGCTTTACGCTAAAACCAAGTAAAAATAATTCCAAAATAATTGGAGTCTATGGTGTCCATGAAGCCCAGGCCCCCTAACCCCTTTGATTAAGCTACAGGAGTGTTTTAGTAAAAAAACAAATGCAACTTCCCGTCTAATTATTGATTCGTTTAAGACTGCTATTGAGCATGAATGGAATAAAATATCTGACGAATTAATTTTGAAGGCATGAAAGTCGATTCGATGGCGTGTAGACACAATAAAAGAAAATATATCGGCCACATTGAGTAAATTTCTGTTTTTTGTCTATCTTGTAATTTTCCTGTCAATTTTTGAAATGAAAATTAATCTTGTTTATAATAGAATCGTTTATTTAATAATAAACGATTCAATTATAAACGAAATTGATTTTTCTACAGCACTATATATATATATATATATATATATATATATATATATATAAAGTATGTAACGAAGTACGAGAATTCAATATGTTATTGCTATACATCTTATGAAATGACTGACCAATTTTTATGATTTTAGGTTCAAATGAACAGCTACAGCAGCAATTGGAATACGCCCTACTAAAGCCTGATTGTCACAGCTGCCGAATTTCGAAAATGCAATCTGACACTTTAGAAGAATGATATGCAATAAAATTCTGTTTTAAACGTGAAAAAATGTCAAAGAAACGTATGGAATACTTCAGACTGCTTTTGGATCGAGGATCAGTTTTTGAGTGGCATAAGAGATTCAATGAAGGCAGGGAGTCTGTAAGGGATAATGAGAGGTGTGGGAGGAGTAAGAAAGTCAATACACATAAGTTGATAGGCAAAAGGGTTAGGGATAGGATTAGGGTTACTATGTTGAGGTTTTAAGGGAGTTCAGGAAGAGATTCCATCGGAAGAGGCTAGCACTTTTCAAATCGGGTCAGTGGCATTTCCACCAGGACAATACACCAGTCCACAACTCCATCCTTGCAACAGACTATTTGACCAAGATGGGCATCAAGACAGTTCCTCAGCCTCCCTATAGCCCAGACCTTGCCCCCCCTTGACTTTTGGTTATTCCCTAAGCATAGAGGCCGTCGCTATGAGACAATTGAGGAGATGAAAGAAGCTGCGACGAAGGTCATTGACATGCTCACACAAGAGGACTTCCATGTGGCCCCCTAGAAGGTGTTGGAACGGTACAACAAGTGCATTGCAGCCGGAGGAGATTACTTCGAAGGAGACTACAATTTCCTGTGTGTACAATCAATAAAAGTGCCCATACAAAAAAGTCTGGAAACTTATCATATGCACATCGTATATCCGGAGTTGGGATTGTAGTTGGGGCTGTAGAATACACTGACTGCACTTCTGCTGAGGGGTAAGACCCCCGACCCAATGAGTTTCCTAGATATGAAACTAAACAGTCTGATGGTGAAGTCCCAGTAATGCTGGGGAATACGGAGCACCCCTTCATTGCCATTGCTCCCAGAGTTGGTGCACCTGATAGTGCCCTATCTCTGTGTTAAATAGAACTAACGGCATACTTATGCTAAACTGAATTGTTTGATTGAACCGAATAGCTTGGAATTGAAATGTTTTTGACAATTAAACTGTACTTACATTTAAACTGCGTGCTTATGCTTAACTGGATTGTTTGAAATTGAACTCTTTTTGACATTGAAACTGTATTTACACTAAACTGAATTGTTATATATAGCTGCTTGACTAAACTGAATAGCTTGAAGTAGAAATTATTTTGACAATTTAACTGTGTACTTATCCTAATATGAATTCTTTGAAATAGAACTATTTTCATAAAAATGGATTTGGCGTTAAATAACCTAGAAAGGTTGATATGCCATAAACCCCAACCAAGCAACCAACCAACCGGAGTTGGGAACGATTCAAAGCAGGACAATTTAACTATTCAAATACAGAATATAAAATCTAACTAATCCCGGTCAAGAGCTCAATGCAAATAAAATCCACAGAGCAAATCATTTTTCAAAAAAGTTGATACTAATTGATACTTTATGCTACTTGATTTGAATGGTTTGGATTTATGTAGGCGAAATAATTTTTTTCTTTTTGTGAAGGAATGGAAGAGCAGTCGTTGGGAATGTCCGACCAAGAGCACCGTTATCCACAGCTGCACGAGACATGGAAATGGGTCTCGGCGGAGTAGGTGGAAGACGCATATAAAGTGTCCAGACTGATCTACTGCGACGTTGGGAACGCTCTGTAGATACGACCAACTATACAATTTTAAAGACTGATTGTAAATGTGAAAGAGTTATTTTCAGCCATTTTCTTTTTTGATCTGAAGATCTGTTAAGGTTTTTGAGCATTGATTTATATGAATGCTTTTTAACAGGATGGAAATAAGTTTATTATCTTAATGTGACAGATTTTTTTTTATAAAGAAAATATATATACATATCGTGTGGAAGCAAAATTAGGAATATTCTTGTATGATATATATATATATATATATATATATATATATATATATATATATATATATATATATTTAATGAGATTCAAAATTTAGCAAACCAAGTGTGATATCGTAAATTTACTGTGTGGAGAAACCCTGACGTAGTGATTTCTGTATGTTAGAAATATTTAGTCAATAAAAATGAGGTCTAGCCTTAAAGGTTTTTAATTTTTTCGGTCTTTAATGCTGAATATTTTAAGATTATCAGGAAATCGTTTGATATAGAATAGAATAAATTGAAGTCAAGCATAGCAAATCTTAAACAAAGATAAATAAGATTATCGAAAGGTTTCATTTGTGTAACAAAAGGGGGCAACCTTTCGAAAATAGGACAAAATAAAGATGGAAAAGGATAAGAATTAACGTTGAATTGATTTGCTCGAATCAAAACAAATTTAAATTAAAACAATACTTATTATCTATAAATAAATTTCATTGTTATTCTTCATATAACTGTGTTTAAATGTTGGGAATGTTCTTCTGTTATATTGGATGTTGTAACTTCTTACTTTCAATGCGCTAGTTCTGCCCGAAGAAACACGTAGATTTCAGTGGGTTTCCTTTTTGTTAGACTGTATTTGTTCTATCACTTCCCCATGGTTAGAATATGTCACAAGGTTATTTTTGAAAGCCGGGTAAACCTGGTTGGATGTCATAGTTTCCTAATCCTAATCTGATTGCTTTACCAAGCTAAAAGAAATTAGTCTCTCTTATCAAAAGCTTTGAGAAGAACATATTTATTTCCTCTAAGGGCATTAGTTCTTGGGGAAAGACAGAAATCTATCTGTTGGTTGAGAAAAATAAACAGCATCTTACTGGATTTGAACTCGTTGATTCCATTTTCTCCACTGATAACCATTACTCTATGCTCGCCTACAAACTTAACCCTCCCTTTTCCTTCTAATGCAGTTAAGTAATATTTGAAATAAGAAAGTTTCGTTGAATCCTGTTACTATTACAGTTACGTTAATTTTGGAAGAATTTATTTTTGATTTCAGGTTTCATTTCTTTTGTCGGTAGACTTCAGACAAGGTGGAATTGAAAGACTTCAGTATGCTAAAAATTGACGCGAGTTTTGCTTCAAGTACACAAAAGAAGTTTTTATGGCTAATTTCTGATTCTTTTCTTTCACGAAAAACTAAAATTAATATATCAAAGAATATATTTAAAACATTGGAATACATTTTAAATTTCTAAGAGAAAAAAAGCATGCTCACGCTTCTCACTAAATCAGAATATCTACCTGATTTGCTCATTTTATTGATTTCCACTTCCGGTTCTGGGACTCAAAAAATAATGTTAACTCAGCAAAATCAATGTTTCTCTGTTTACGTGGTTAGTTGGTTGGTTGGTTGGTTGGGTTTTATGACATAACCTTTGTAGATTATTTAACGCCAAATCTATTTTTATAAAAATAGTTCTATTTCAAACAATTCAGTTTTGGATAAGTACGCAGTTTAAATGTAAATACAGTTTAATTGTGAAAAACATTTCTATTTTAAGCTATTTAGTTAGTCAAGCAGTTCTAATTCAGCTAATTCAGTTTAGTATAAGTACAGATTTTGTTTACACACAATTATATGTCAAAACAGTTGTATATTAAACAATTCAGGTTAGTGTAGGTACAGTTTCAATGTCAAAAGACAGTTCCATTACAAATAATCCAGTTTAGTATAAGCACACAGTTTAAATATAAGTACGGTTTTACTGTCAAAAACATTTCTATTTTAAGCTATTCAGTTTAGTCAAACAATTCTGTTTAGCATAAGTATGCCGTTAGTTCTAATTAACCCATATATAGGGGCCTATCAGGTGCCACCACTCTGGGCCAGAGTGGACCAGGGAGCAATGGCAATGAAGGGGTACTCGGATTTCCCCAAAGCTCCAGCATCACTGGAACCTCACCATCAGATTGTTTAGTGTCATATCATGGAAACGCTTTGAGGTGGTCTTACCCCTCTGCAGAGGTGCAGTCAGTGTATTCTACAACCCTAGCCGACTTGACAACTTTGTTTACGATTCTACGGAGATGTATTTTGATGTTATATATATAAAAAGTATAAATGGTTTATCTGGTCAAAACTTTAGATATCAACAAATATATACCGAGGCTCTGGTTAGTCTTTCCAAAGTAAAAGTAATCATAATACCTTTTTACATAATCACTAAAGTTTGGTAGGTTTTTATTTCTACGTTGGCTACTTTATTTTTAGAAGAGTTTTAATATCACGATTACTTTTTTTTCTGTTTAAAGAGTCAATTGTCTTAAAAACTCATGAGCAAGTCACAACGTATGAGAATTTATAAAATGTCTCCTTTAAACGTAGAAACATTACTTCCCCGTATAAATTAGTAGCATATATTAATGACTTTTATTATGATCAACGAAAAGTATCTTTTACGTAAAATTTACTGTGTTAAGATATTAGTTATTTATCATCATCGTTGTGTTAATAGCATGGAGTTTCCTGACATTCCCTCTCGCTATTCGTCCCTATAGTCCATCGCTCTTCGCAGATCCTTGCATATCCTCTTGGCTGGTACTTTAGACAGCATCCATTTTTCGCACATAACTGATGTATATGTTCTTGTTAGTTCGCTTAACCTGACGCTTTCGAGTATATTAGTTAAAAAATGAGATGACATATGAGTTTGTCTTTACCTTTTCAGCTCTGTCCACCATCTCTTTCTTGGATGGTTGGTTCCGACCAGGTTAACAATTATGAGATACTCAAAAAATTTTCTACGAAAATATTGATGGAAAAATTAATGAAATAAGAACCGTCAAAAACCTGGTTTTAGTATAGAAAAGTACATTTTTACGAGTAATTGCATAGAACATAGGTCTACGATTATACTTATGTTTACATATCATCATCATCATCATCATCATGCCTTCAGCACGGATCTCCCTGGCCCTCTCCCGCCACCATTCTCGATCATCCATCACTTCCGGTAGGACTTCAAGGCTACATCCTGTATTGGCACAGAGCTGTTGTATGTAGGTCCTAGCTGCGCATCCTATCTTTGCTCGTCCATGTAAGGGGGTTTACAAGGGGTCACTTATGAGTTCATCTCTACTTCTCCAGCAGTGCCCAGCATGTCTGGTTCTTCTAACTTCAATAATTTTTGTGATGGGTGGTAAGTGGCCGTACAGCGGTTACTTTGTGGACTTTTTCAATATTGCTCGCAGCATTATTGTGTAGTTGCCGTCAAGGTTTTTCTCCATACGTTAAGTATGCGTCTATGTAGTGCATCCATACAGCAGTATCGACACGACCGTTGCTTGAAAAAAAAACAGCATTTTTTTTATCGGTCAAGTCTGAGTGCCATATGACCGATAGTCTATCGACAGCTGAAAAAGCCTTTGGCAGTCACGCATTAATGTCAGTCTCGATTGATGAGACACTCCTTCCCAGGGAGGTAAAATTGTCTGCCAGTTTCAGAGAACTATTGTTTTGTGTGGATATGTCGCCTCTTTGATTAAAGCACATGTATTCCGTCTTGTGTGCGTTGACATGGAGGCCTATGCCAGCAGCTGCGCATTCCAGACTATGTAGCAGGGTTTCGGCTTCGGCGGGTGTATTTGCCAGAAGCGATATGTCATTGGCGTAGTCCAAATCTGTAATAGTTTGTGTTAGGTATATTCTGCTTCTTTACTTTGTCAGCTTGAATGCTTCCATATCATCATTATCATGTCATGCCGCTAGTACAGATATCAGGCAGGTCTTCAGGGCTACATCCCGTATCCTCACATAGCTGCAGTATGTATGTTCGAGCTGGTTATCCTGCTTTTGCACGGCCATATATGGGGGTCCATAGGAGTACATCACTTATGAGCTCGTCTCTGCTTCTCCAGCAGTGTCCTGCGTGTCTGGTTCGTCTAACTTGCATAGTTTTCGTGATGGAAGGCTGGTGGCCGTATAGTTGGTGCCTTGTGGGGTGTTGCTGCCAGGACTTGTTCAATATTGCTCGAAACATCCTTGTGTAATTGCCGTCTAACTTCTTCTCCAGCCGTTTAGTTAGCGTCCAAGTAGTGCATCCATACAGCAGTATCGATACGACCGCTGCATATAAGAAGGAGTAAATAATTCTTGATAGTATTTAAGATTTACCTTCATTATATCGAATTAAGAAATAAAAGTCACCACAAATGGAGACACTATAAAATTATTATTGAGTTGCAAAGTGTACAGGAAATGGCTTTATTCTGAGTTTATTGTGCTTGCAAAAATCTCATTGGTTATATGCATACATATGAGTAAAGAAAAAGTGTTTTAACTTATAGGAATTGGTATATATATATATATATATATATATATTCCAGTGGACCTCTTCATATGGACGAACAAAGGCAGGACGACCAGGTAGAACCTTTATAAAAAAGCTCTGTACCGATAAGGAATACGGCATTGAAGAGCTCTCGAGAGCGATGGACAATAGAGACGTGTGGTAAGAGAGGCTCAGGGGATGCGTGCTGGCACAGCGACATGATATATATATATATATATATATATATATATGAGAAATTTGAAGTAAATCTGACGGCATGAAAATGTACAAATATGAAAAAACAGATAAGCAAAAAATAAAAAAGCTCATCAGAGGAAGATTTATCTATGGTTTAAATTAATTGCCAAAGGTTTTTAAGCCTGAAAACATTAAACCATTGTCAGGGCCTTTGAATATATGATGTATCTTCGGAATTTTATTAAAAAAAAGACAAATTTGCAAATAATTTACATCATAAATAAAATCATCCTCTGCAGACCCAAATTTCTTTTTCATATTTGTAAATTTTGATATATATCTGTATAGACAGTGGGTGTAAATATATATATATATATATATATATATATATATATATATATATATATATATATAAAATTAACCTAAATCGCGAGTCGAAAATCTTTAACTAAAGTTTCACCTTATCGGATTATCAGGAAGCCAAACTCCGACTCGAAGTTAGGCTTTCTGATGATCCGATGAGGTGAAACTTTAGTTGAAGATTTTCGACTCGCGATTTAGGTTAATTTTATAATTGGCTCCAATTCTGCACTTTAGTAATTGTAGCATTGCAGCATTCGCGGAGGGTTTTTGGTTTTATTTTGACCACTGACTGCGTATCGCTTGCTTTTTTTCAAGGGGTCGGACGAGGTTGGCCTTTTCTTTCTTTTTGACCCATAATTTTTTTCTTTTTCCTCTGGGCGGTGATTCGAGATACTTTTATCTCTTGTTCCTGGCAGGGTTTTTTTCTGTTTTTTCTGGTACTGTGAAACTGGTAGATATTCGATTAGTAAATATATATATATATATATATATATATATATATATATATATATATATATATATATATTTATATATATATATATGTAGAGATAGTGAGTGGAAATTTATGTATATATATATATATATATATATATATAAATCTACACCCACTGTCTTTGGACGTTCACTGGATATCACTGGTATATATATATATATATATATATATATATATATATATATATATATATATATAAATTAATTTCGATTATGTAGTTTGGCATATTTGTAGATTAAGAATGCTTTTTATCATAGGTAGACCCAGAATCAACGGTGATTGACAATTTTCTGACAATTACCAAGCACCATTGACTCTGTGTCTGAACTATCTCATCTTCATATATATATGTATATATATATATATATATGTATATATATATATATATATATATATGTGTGTGTGTGTGTGTGTGTGTGTGTGTGTGTGTTCATATCTATCAATGTTTCCATCTGTCTATCTATCTTTTTACAACTTTTGTCGGAATTTAATTATTCAAAATCACAAAAGTCAGTGATTATTGATGTAAATGTGTGGTTTGACTTACAAGACAACCAATGCACCTATAAGATGCATGATTAGAACGATGCATATTGTTACAAAGGCATGAAACATTCAAACTTACTTTCATAATGTTGAAAATTTAGAAGATTAAAAATTCATGCTTAACTCAAAAGCTTCACAATATTATAATACCGTGGTAAATTGGTTTGTAAATTGCTTCATTATCTCATAGCACTTCAATAAAATTTCCCTGACTCAATGATTTACTTTTTGTATTTGGCTTTTTGTTCAATCCCAGGTCGTGTCATACGAAAGACTGGTACTTCCCACCTCCCTGCTTTACAGTCAGTATTATAAAGTACATATCAAGAGTAAAGTCGAGCAATCGAGCGAAAAATGTAGTGGCCTCCCCAAAACCTCGGCGTAGTAGCTAATGAAAAGAGAGCCTTTGTGTCCCCCTAGACTACGGTCACCAACTTTCCTTATATATATATATATGTGTGTGTGTATTTTCATCAATTGACAGACTGTTTTGTTGTATCACAACTCTTCAGTGTCGCTAGACACGCAGGACGCTTCAAGTCGGAATGGAAACCCGCCTAATTTTGCGCTTGACTTGGTATCTAACCCCTCAGCCATTTTGGAGACATACATCGGCTCAAGAATTATAACGTATTTCTATTAGCTTTTGGTTATTTACCAGAATGCTCATTGCGTTTGAAGAGTTTTGCGTTACATGAGTGGCAGCTGTTAATTCCTTAGCCCGAGTGCTCAAGAGAGAGAGAGAGAGAGAGAGAGAGAGAGAGAGAGAGAGAGAGAGAGAGAGAGAGAGAGAGAGTTGGGGGGATATTAGTGTTGTAAAGGTTACCGTAAATGTAAACAGCCTAGTGCCGGATTTGAACTCGTGTCACTGTTTTTATTTAAAAAAAATAAAAACAGTGACACGAGTTCAAATCCGGCACTAGGCTGTTTACATTTCAAATAGTACTTCAGCAATAGGTAAATAGTAGGGCAGACTAGCTCTTTAACCTTATATGGCAGCCCGTCTAGGAAAAATTCTGAATTCGTATATGTTAATTTCCGTTTCAAAATAGGTCGTGCAGAGGGATTGATATATATATATATATATATATATATATATATATATATATATATATATATATATATATATCAGCCACGAATAAGTACCATCCATAAATTTGTTTGATGTATACCAGGATTTCATTATTTTACTTATTGTATTTACTTCGGGGCATGGGTCTTATGAGTAGAGTGTTCACCAATGGTCGGAGATACCGGGGTTTAATCCCAGGGCGAGTCAAAAAATTGTATCTAATGCCGCCTTGCTTAGCACTCAACATTATAAGGTAAGGATCGAGGGTAAAGTCGAGCAAGCCAGGAAATTAATGGCGCCGTCCCCTCCACCTCGGTGTAGAAGCTATTGAAAAGGGAGCCTTCAGGTCACTCTCGACTAAGGTCACCAACTTACTGTATTAAACAACTAAAACTAAACATATGAATAAACAACAATCCGACACTAATTATATCCCTCATATATATCTTTGCTACTTGCAGTTTTGGTTTGCTTTTGTTTAACGGCATATCAACTCTGTATGGGTTATTTAACGCACGAATTTCATTTATTTGTAAATGTGTAATTTTCAATATTTCATTATATATCAGTAAAGTGACGACTGCAAATTGAAGTCATTGATCTTTTGTGATGAATAGATTTGAAATCTAAATTTTTTGCTTACCCTATTCTCGATTGCTAAAAGAGGTATGTGTTTCCCTCGAAACGATTCGCAATATATATACACTTTATTTTGTCTAAAGTCATTTTTGCACAAATTACTATCGTTTTAAATATTTGTTTCAAATATTAATTATGCTTTAAAGTATTTCTGTCTTATTCTAATTATTTACAAGCAATTCTATTGTTAAATGAAAATAAAAAAAAATATATTATAGCTTCAAGTTACATAATACAAATCATTTGCCCATTTTTGAATGCTTTCAGTCATTCATATTTAAAATTAGTTATTCTTTTTAATCCTAATCATCTGCTAGCAATCATTTATGATTCCTATCTAATACAAATTATTTTTAAACAGGTCTATTCGATCCATAGATGTTACTTCATAAGTTCTATCACTCCGGATTCGATTGTATCAAAGAATCATGGGAAAAAGGAAGGGATACTCGACACTCTCCAGATCTAGAAAACTGGAGCCTCACCACCAGCTGTGTATTAGTGTCACACTGGAGTCACTTGTTTTGGTCGTAGTGAGCATACACCTCTCTACAAGAGATGCTATTTTTGGTAACAAAGTTCTCATGCTATCGTGTTTGGTGATATATTATTCTTAACAATGTCCATTTTGATTGTATAATGTTCGATTAGAGATAATGCAATTTTGGTTTATTCGGATTAGATGCAAAATGATTTTTTATATAAAATGGTTGCAGGTGGTCTAGTGGGTAGAGTGTTCGCCAATAGTCCGGGAGACCTGGGTTCAATCCCAGGTCCCGTCATACCAAAGACTTTAAAAATGGTACTTGATACGTCCTTGCTTAACACTCAGCTAATAGGTTCGTATCAAGGGTAAAGTGAAGCAATCCAGGGAAAGGAGTAACGCCTTCCGCTACACCTCGGTGTAGTAGCTATTGAAAAGGGAGTCTTCTGGTCGCCCTCGACTACGGTCACCAACTTTATTTTACTTATTTACTTTCCATATACTGTTGATCTATATGCAAATAAATATATCTATTATCTCAGTCTAACTATACCACTAGCTAATAAGCAATCTAACTGCATTGATTAATGCTCTGAAATTATCTTTTGGAAATCTTCTGTGTTTAAGATCATAAAATACTGTATTAGTTTTATTAAAATAATTTTGCAAAAGAGATCGAAAAATACAAGTAACAATATCCCTTTCTTCTATAGTCTATAAGTTTTGGTTGGGTACATCCAATTGCTATTTCATTCCATGAAATATCTAAAATCTAATGATATAAAATTTGATTATATCAATTCCCAATATTCATAGCAAGAAAAAATTTCACGTACCTTGTTTTGGTTTATAGGGAGAAAAAAGAAGAAAGAAGTTTATTCTAGGAAAAAATGGGAGAAAGAAAATAAGCGTTTTTTTTTTCTTGTTTAGGGATTGACTTTAAAATAAAAACAAGGGGAAATGTTAGAAAGGTTGATTTTAACATACGTTTTACATGAATCAAACAAGAAAAACATTTGTCAATGTTTGTTATCTTTGATAGAAAGAGCACCAAAGGGTTGAAAATAAAGTGTCATAGATATACATTAAGTTAAAGTATCACAAGTCTTACAAAGTGTCATTTACATATATTCGTATACATAAATATGACAGAGAGACAGACAGACAGACGAATACACACGTACACACTTACGCATGTATAAATCAATACTCAATAACACATATGTGAGTGTATGTACTTATTTATTCTTATTCTCCAATGTGGAGCATTTGACATTATTCTCGTAGACATCTTAAAAAGTTGTCTTCGACAAGTCAAGTTTTTTTTTTCTTTTTACAAGTGTTTTAACTCGCTCGAAGTCTCTTTATTGTTTTTTTAAGTTACCTGGAAAAAATGAAAGCAATTCTCATATGCAAACGAATTTTTCGTTCCAAAATTAAAACCGTTGTTTTCAGGTTCTCATCAAGAGCTGGTGTTCCAGGGGCTAAAAAAAGACATCAAAAGCTGCCTTACTGCTCGTATCTCTCGACTGACTGAATGCGTAGGCAAGATCTTTGCTATAAAAGCGTCCGCTTGGCCGAGGAAGATCAGTTTCCAGCGACTCACTCGTCAATCAGCGTCTTCGGGTAAGCAACTTGAAATTTCTTTTTGTTTCTACTTTTTAAAGATTTCTCTAAACTCTTACAGCGACTTCATATTGTTCGGTTGATTTTTTACTAAGATGAAATCTATGAATTAGTCAACTTATAAAATTGAAGTTGACAGCTGCAAAATATACATTTTTAAACAAAGCACACTGATAATGACTGGCCTCAGTCGAGACATGTGGCAAAACAACATTACTTCTTTTATATAATCTTAGCAAGCTCCTGTATATGCCGCAGATTATTTATTGCAAGGTGAGATACTCAAGTTCATCATATTCGCGATTACAGTAACTATTTTTTATGCCAGCTACATCCAATCATTATTTTAAAATGCAACATACACACACACACACACACACACACACACACACACACACACACACACACACACACACACACAATTTTTTCATTTGTCATTTTAACTTAATGAGGATTTAAGGGTATATATTTATTTACATATGTATTCGACGAACATTTACATCAAATTTTCCAGTCATAATGTTCGATCTATGTGATTAATATTTACAACTGAATTAAGTACATTAGTGAAAAGGGAGTTCTTGTCAAACAATTGATTAATTGGCTGATTTTCCAACGGCATGTTAAACGACTAGGGATTTATAATTCTTAGACGTTTGGGAAACGCCCTCAGACTTACTGAATATTAATAATTTTAAAAGAAATTTATTTAAGACAAAAATATTACTTTGTTGAGCAATAATTATTTTACAGAATAAATGATGTTTATTTGTCTGTCGTCTAATGTCTATAAGAAGATGGACATATAAACATGATTTATATGTACCTTCGTATGATTATATATTAAAGTAATAATTTTAAATTCATATTTATTATAAATACATTTTTGCAGTACGAAGAATGCATATAAACGCTTGCATAGAAAAATTTACTATTTTGTTACAATCAACCCAAATGCATCGGGGGTGTTCTCGAGGTGTAATGGGTAAAGCGATGGACTGCGGAATCGAAGTAAGAGAGTTCGTACACCAGTCGCGCTATTACATTCACTTTCGGGCAAATACCTTTGGGAAAGGTATGAACCCCCTTATCCTCCCAGCTATTGGTTAAATAGTACCACAACTGTTCTTCTAGGTGAATGGCTTTGGCATTAAATAACCGACAAAGGTTGATACGCCATTAAAAACAAAGAAACCAAACCAAATGCATCAGAGATGAGGATGGAACAAGCAAAGTTTTAAGAGACGAACTCATTGGAGAAGTCTTTTACGCCTCGTAAATACAAGATGCATCAAAATACTTGTCTCCTTTTTTAAGGAAGAACTCATGCAAATAGCAACGTACCAATTCATCTTCTAATAGATGCGTAGAGCATCGTTCACAACTTGAAAAA
The DNA here is from genome assembly GCA_963585895.1 of Sepioteuthis lessoniana. Lineage (NCBI taxonomy): Eukaryota > Metazoa > Mollusca > Cephalopoda > Myopsida > Loliginidae > Sepioteuthis > Sepioteuthis lessoniana. Next base: position 135,809,588 of record OY757906.1, read on the forward strand.
TGTTTTAAAAATATTTGAATTTCTTGGAATTTATTACTGATACATTTTTATAGTTTTTGAAAGAGCATTTGAAACTACATAACGAGGTTAAATGATGTAATTCACTATCTATTTTTAAATCTAAATGAATATGTATAGATGTCTTATTTTAATCTACAGTAAATGAGGAGATTTTTTTTCAATATATTTATTCTTTTAATAACTCCCTGTATTGCAGCCTACATCTAAGAAGACATAATGGCAGCCGGTCATCTTATTGTTTCAGCCTTGCTTGCAGGTAAATACTTTTTGTTCCGAACAGAATTTGGATCTAATTCTTAATTCATTTAATTTTGTTACGAAGGTGAAATTCCCTGAAAAACACGATATATTGGCAATGATTCAAAAGTTATGATGTTCTTTTTTTAACGACTTAGCTATTCAGTGTTGATTATATAGCCAGATGAATTATCACGTGAATAAAAAGTTTCTTGCGCCATATCTTTTTAAAAAATTGGCAATGAATGACACCTTGATAACTTTTATATAGACTTAATATTAAACAAATAATAATCTCGTATACATATTTGTCTTTTTTCAATAACTGTATAAAAACAAAAAAAAAAATTCTGAAGGCAAAAATAATATCTTATATTTATAATAAAAAAAACAACCCCGAAATATATGTATTTTCCACTCAGAATAACCATGTGAAATATTTGTTTTCCTTTTTCAGTTATTGCCCTGAGCAGCTCTGTCAATGCTTTGATTCCAGGTAAACAAGTTGAAATTTTGCTTTCGATTTGTATTATGAGAGGATTCATTTTAGTATAACTTTTATCGTAGTTTCTAATGACTTGATTCTATAGGGTCGACTGTTGATTTATAGATATGATATTAAAAAATCAAAAAATACAATCATTTCCGCAGTTTTCTGTAGTCATATAATTAGCCAAAACTCTCACAGATATCACCCACTCGGTTATGGCGTAGAATACATAAGTTAATCATAAATCGACTCAACAAATTTACTCACGAAAAGACATTCCAAAATTAAAAACAATATATGATTAGTCTTATAATTGTTAAAAAAAAGTATTTCTTCACTGAACTTCATAGAAGACCATGTCTTTATATAAAAGAGGGTAGATACGCTGAAGACATTGCTAAATCGATATTGTTTATTTGGGTTCTCTTTGAAATTCATATTTTATGCTGAATGATTTGAATTAAAAATCTATATTGTATTTAATTATACTAGCATAATAAATTCCATGGTTATATCTTCTAAAGAAATGGTCTTTCTCATGTTTTCGAAATGCTTTGTTCGCTTTTATGCCTTTTAAATATTCGTCTTCATCCTATTGTGTGTGTGTGTGTGTGTGTGTGTGTGTGTGTGTGTGTGTGTGATGAATCTAACCTTTATCTTGTAAATTCTTTTGCAGGTGCAGTTGGTGGTTTTTTCGGAGCTGGCCACCCCATCGGAACATCTTATAGTGCTATTTCGCATGGTGGTCCCGTTGGCGCTTGGGGTCATGGTTTTGGATACGGACTTGGAGGACTGTACGGTGGATATGGACTTGGTGGACATACTGTTAGCCATGTATCGCATGGTCCAGTAGGATTGGGATATGGAGGTCTCTACGGTCACTATGGTGGTTATGGTCTTGGAGGTGTTTATGGTCACGGACTTGGAGGTTATTATGGTCATGGTCTTGGAGGTGTTTATGGTCACGGCTATGGTCTTGGAGGTGGTTATGGTCACGGCTATGGTCTTGGAGGTATCTATGGTCACTATGGCGGATACGGTCTTGGAGGAGTCTACAGTCATTATGGCGTTGGTTCTCGCACCGTTAATCACGTCTCTCACAGATACCACCCACTCGGCTATGGCATCACTTACCCAATTGGTCATGCTGTACACAGAGTTACACAACCAATAGCACACCATGGTACCATTTCTCGCCGTTATGCAATCCCCCACTATGAAGTCCGTTATGTATCCTACCCAGTCGTACAACGTTACGTTCAGATGGTCACTGTAAACCAACCATACATCGTACCCAGATATGAAACCCATATCCGTTCATATCAAGTTCCAGTACCCCGTTACCAGGTTCACATGGCTCAATACCCTGTAGTCATCCCACGACTTCACATTGCTGAAAGCCACCACCCAGTCACCCATTACAGCCAAGTATCCCATGATGTCCACCAACCAATCTACGGAGTGCATTACCCAATGGGCCACACCGTACAAGCCGTGTCTCATCAGGTACCATACGTGTATGGTTCAACACATGCATATGGCGGTTTCATGTAAACGATTCTTCTGACTAAACGATTACAACTGGACAAGATTTAGTAAGTATGACAGAAAAAAACGAAAAAAAAAACCCAGCTTATTCATTTTATTATCAATGTACTTTCATATTAAATCTACTATTCAATTTTGATTTTTGGCTACCATTCTCTAGGTCTATTTAATTTGCCACTAATAAATTACATTTTTTTCCGACCTTCCCGTCTTATATTAGCACTTTCTTCTTATCTTAATTTCACTATGTCTCTATCGACCCTTCGCTCTCCACGTAACTATTATACAATGGCACTCTGCTTCAATATCGGTCAAAGTTTAAGTCCTAATAAATACTTGGAATAAAAAACAAACAAACAAATAATTCTGTTCCTATATTGGTTACGCCGCATCTATCAAAATCAGTGGTCTCAAAACAACAGCCCATGGTTCCCGCATGTCCCTTGAGGTCTATTGGTTCACCCTACAACTCTATATCACCTTTTCATGTTAACTGCCAAGAAGTAAAGTTACGACTGCAGATTGAAGTCATTGATCTTTTGTGATGAATAGATTCGAAGTCTAAATTTCTTGCTTACCCCATTCTCGATTGCTAAAAGAGCTATGTGCTTCCCTCGAGACGATTCACAAACTTGATCACCCACTCCCTACAGGTATTTGGCATGTTTGTCGCTACATACCGCTGTGAAGAGTTGTTGTCTAAAATGGAGCATGTCAAGTGTATGCTGTCTTCACAACTGCCAAATCATTATTTGTCAGATGTGCTCCTTCTGTTAACCTCCGCATTTAACCCTTTTTTGTGATAGCAAACCATACCAAATGTCTCATTTATAAAGTATGATGGTTACTTTTAGGGTTTAGCTAATCGAGGCTGAGGACGCCTGATCTAAATCCTCTCTCTCTCTCTCGATCACACACACACACACACACACACACACACACACACACACACACACACACACACATTCTTCTATCTATAAGCACGATTCTATACGCAACGTTCAATCTTTGGGAAATGACAATCTATTTGATTTTCATTCACATTTTCTTTCATTTAATTTTTAGTTATTACAGATTCAAATCCCTAAAATTTTTGGCTCAAAGAAAATTATGGTCAAATAAATTTCTGAAAAGATTTCAAAACAAAAAAAGTAAACAATGAAAATCTCCTTCCTTTTTGATTCCAATGCAAAACAAACGGAACAAATCCGGAAATCAAAGAAAAAAGGTTTTATCTGATACATGAGTTTTTCTTCTGTTAATAACATTGTTTAGAAATGATTAAAGCTAAACAATGCCTAGTGTAGAGTTAGCCTCTTCATGAATGTAATGTATTTATTCTCTAAAATATTAATGTTTATTTACATCCGTTAGAGTAATGTACTTTTTTTCTTTTTAGGGATTCGTACAGTTATCCTTGCATTATTGCAACGCTGGAATTCACAACACAAGCAAGTAATTTTTGTATAATGTTATCAATGAAACAATAAAGAGTTGCTTAATATAAATACCTTGATTTTGTTATGATTTTTTCAAGCTTCAATTTTCTTTCTTTTTTTTTTTGAAAAATGGTTGTCGGTGAATGTATTTTCAAAATGGAATCGGCAAACGAAGATCGAATCCTAATGGGAGCTTCTTATGCGACTTTTTGTATTAGCGCAGCACTTTTAAGAAAGGCATGGAAGAGAAATTAGCACAAAGAAAATTGCCTATCTTGTCAATGGTTTGCTATGTGAATAGAGAGAGGCAGAAATTGGCGAAAAAAAGTGTTTTAAACTGCCAAAATTATAACGATGGATGCTGCCGTTAATTTCTAAAGTACAAACTAACGGATCCATCGTTATTGCTTATATTGAGTTGCAAAATAATGCTGTTATTACATAACAAACGGTTGATGTTTCTGGGGTGAACATCCAGCGATTGGAAGAAACAAACAGTGTCTTGATTGTCTGTTAAGGAAAGCTAATGAACGCCACCACCACCACAGTGCCTGTAACAGCAGGAGGAGCAGCGACAACAGCAACAACAATCAAAACAACCTAAACAAGGACTTTTTCATGTTTATTTTCTTCTTTTGTTAGTTTCTAACACAGCTGGCATAGTATAATTATTTTACGTTCTCAACTTCGTCATCCTTACCAAGTTCTGCTATGTGGACCCTGTTTATCTCCTCTGGGACTTTGTGCCTCAAGTCCCTTTTTCTATTTCACCAGTTCAGCGATTTCGAACTTTCCTCCCGCTATCTGCTTCGACACTTTGCACCCTTGACGGATCCCTTGATCTGTCTAAATTAGCCAAGAAGAACTTTTGTTCAGACAAAATATGTAATCCTCTCTATGCTTATCTTTTGCTGGCTTGTCCCTCACCTTGTTTTCTAGGGTCTTGCTTTAGGTTTACGCCTTCAGGAAAATTAGATGAATCACCTGGTCCCAGTGGACTGTTACCTGAAGCAATACCTGTTTGCAGGGCTGACTTATTGCTTGATGCCTTTAGCACCCCAAGAATGGGGAATGCCACCGGCCACGCATAATTCTCTATTCGTGTGCGCTCCTCACAAATAAATGACCTTGTGACAATTCCGTCCTAATGGGAGGTCGGATAAATATATTATCGAGCTATCAGATTCATATAGTTATTTGTTGCCTGTTGATATTTATTCTTAAAATATCGACATATTCCCATTTTGACTCTTTGAAATTTGTAAAAATACAAATGTTTATAGTTACATGTTATCATCACATAGCATACAGTACGGCTTTTTATGATGGTTATCGGTTTCTAACCGGAGCATGCAGTTTCCCTTCCAGATTTGAATAGTTGCATGGAACTGTTACCTCTGAACTTAAGACCTTGCAAGTTCGAGTAAACTTATAATTTCATCTGCTCCACTAATTTGAGAATCAAGCTTTCGAAAAACTACGGTAACTTTTGATTTAAAATTTTGTCCAGTAGATTCCAAAACCTTTAACGATGCTGCGTCACACACACATCTGGACATACGCTGATGACTAACACATCTTAACAGATAATGATGATTGCCACATCTGGACATACGCTGACGATTAACACATCTTAAAAGATGATGATGATTGCCACATCTGGACTACGCTGACGATTAACGCATCTTAACAGATGATGATGATTGCCACACCTGGACATAGGCTGACAACTAACACATCTTAACAGATGATCATGATTGGCGCATCTTGACATACGCTGATGACTAACACATCTTAACAGATTGATGATGATTGCCACATCTTGACATAAGCTGATGACTAACACTTCTTAACAGATGATGATTGCCACATCTTGACATACGCTGATGACTAACACATCTTAACAGATGATGATGTTTGCCACATCTTGACATACGCTGCCGATTAGCACATCTTAACAGATGATGATGATTTCCACATCTTGACATACGGTGACAACTAACACATCTTAACAGATGATCATGATTGCCGCATCTTGACATACGCTGATGACTAACACATCTTAACAGATGATCATGATTGCCGCATCTTGACATACGCTGATGACTAACACATCTCTACAGATAATGATGATTGCCACATCTTGACATACGCTGATGACTAACACATCTCTACAGATAATGATGATTGCCGCATCTTGACATATGCTGACGATTAACACATCTAAACAGATGATGATGATTTCCACATCTTGACATAAGCTGATGACTAACACTTCTTAACAGATGATGATGATTGCCACATCTTGACATACGCTGATGACTAACACATCTTAACAGATGATGATGATTGCCACATCTTGACATAAGCTGATGACTAACACTTCTTAACAGATGATGATGATTGCCACATCTTGACATACGCTGATGACTAACACATCTTACAGATGATGATGATTGCCACATCTTGACATACGCTGCCGATTAGCACATCTCAATAGATGATGATGATTGCCACATCTTGACATAAGCTGATGACTAACACTTCTTAACAGATGATGATGATTGCCACATCTTGACATACGCTGTCGATTAGCACATCTTCACATCTTTTTATTTTATCACCAAAATAACTATTCAAATGTATTAAATAATACTTACTTAATTTGTGTAAAATATACAAGATACGTAAGATGATAAGCTAGGAAGACATCTGTATATCAATTTATTATAGTAAAAATCGTTTGTACGACACATATGCTACCCTTTTAGTCTACATAGCAAAAGCCTAGTGACAAGCATAGAAAAATGACAGGTATCTCTGCGAACTGCCGGTTTTATTTCACTTAACTTTCTTTTTGAATCAAATGATTCTTACAACTTAGCAGTGATTTGAAACTAGAACTTTCTCAAGTTTTTATATATATATATATATATATATATATATATATATATATATATATATATATATATATATATTAAGAATGCATGATATATATGAAGCGGTTATATATATATAATATATATATATATATATATATATATATATATATATATATATATTAATCCACAGACAGACTGTTTCGTTTTATCATGAGTGCAATTAGAAGGAAATTCAAACCTGGTCAAATTGTTCTCATAGATTTATTTATATTTTTAAAACTATAAGCAATAAAGTATTAGAGAAATTAAGAAACCAGAAAAAGGGTGTCCTTACAGGAATACTTTATTGTTTTAATCTTCTTTACTTTCGCCTAAGCAATTGCTGCAGTAATTCTTTATCAAGTGGCACATATTCTCCTCAGAGGGGAGCATACTCCATTTCTGAATCAGAACATACACTCATTTCATATAAATATTCACATTGGAAAATTACATTCATTTGAGTTATGGACATCCTTTAAAAGCATTTCCTTTTTAAAAATACAGATGCACAAATTTGATGCACATGATTTGTTTATAAACACACGGACACATGTGAACTCTCTCTCTCTATCTCTATATTTATCTCTCTTTATTTCTCTCTCTCTCTCTCTCTCTCTCTCTCTCTCTCACACACGCATATGCAGACATACATATATTATATATTTATATATGTACATATATGAATCTATCAATACATTCATTGAATGTACATATCCATACATGAATGATATACATATATGAGGTGCCCGTGGTGTAATGGTTATCGTCGTAGGAAATGGACACGGCGACTCGAGTTCAAATCCTGGACGAGACTGGTTGCATTTCACATAGCACTAATACCCTTGGGAAAGGTATGAATCCACATATTCTCCCTCCAGATATGGGTAAATAGTAGGACAGACTAGGTTCTTCAGCCTTGGTTAGGCAACTAGTCTAGGAGAAGGAAAACTCTGAATTAAAACCTGTTAAACTCCGCTTAAAAATTGACCTTGTGTCATATCCTGCCCGAGTGGAGGGGGTTGGTAAATAGGATGATATACATATATGTATCCCAATATTTACCAACCTCTCCGCTCGGGCAGGATATAACACAAAGTCAATATTTTAGCGGATTTTAACATGTTTGAGTTCAGAGTTTTCCTTCTCCTAGACTAGTTGCCTCCCCAAGGCTGAACAACCCGGTCTGCCCTACTATTTACCCATAGCTGGAGGGGGAATAATTGGATTCATACCTTTCTCAAGTGTATTAGTGCTATGTGAAATGCAATCAGCCCTGTCCAGGATTTGAACTCGTGTCGCTGTATACCTCTTCCTACGACGATAACCATTAAGCCACGAGCACATATATGTATATATCAATACATTGTAAATACAGTTAGCAACCGTTGTCGAGGTCGAGCCGAAGGCTCCCTTTTCAATTGTTACAACGTCGAAGTGTAGGGGAGGGTACTACTTCTTTCCCTGGATTGTTCCACTTTACCCTTGATCCGTACCTTATAATGCTGAGTATAAAGCAAGGCGATATCAAGAACCATTTTTTGAGTCATTGGTATAACTCGGCCTGGGATTGAACCCAGGTCTCCCAAACCATTGGCAAATACTCTACTCATTAGGTCAATGGCTAGCAAATGCATGGACAGCTATCGATAAGCTATCGGTCATATGGACGTTAGACCTGTGAGTTCAAATAAAACGCAGTTTTTTTTCTAAGCAGCGGTCGTGTCGATACTGCTATATGGATGCACTACATGGACGCTAACTAAACGCATGGAGAAAAAACTTGACGGCAATTACACAAGAATGCTGCGAGCAATACTGAACGAGTCCTGGAAGCAACACCCAACAAAACAGCAGCTGTACGGCCACCTACCACCCATCCCGAGGTGCCCGTGGTGTAGTCGTTATCGTCGTAGGAAATGAACACGGCGACTCGAGTTCAAATCCTGGACGAGACTGATTGCATTTCACATAGCACTAATACCCTTGGGAAAGGTATGAATCCAATTATTCTCCCTCCAGCTATGGGTAAATAGTAGGACAAACTAGGTTCTTCAACCTTGGTTAGGCAACTAGTCCAAGAGAAGGAAAACTCTGAATTCAAACCTGTTAAACTCCGCTTAAAAATTGACCTTGTGTCATATCCTGCCCGAGCAGAGGGGTTGGTAAATAGTACCACCCATCCCGAAAACTAGCAAAGTTAGACGAACCAGACATGCAGGACACTGCTGGAGAAGTAGGGACAAACTCATAAGCGACATACTCCGGTGGATTCCATAGCATAAACGAGCGAGGGCAGGGCGACCGGTTAGAACTTATATAAAACAGCTCTGTGCTGATACTGGATATAGCCTTGAAGGCCTGCCGGGAGCAATGGACGATAGAGACAGGTGGCAAGAGAGGGTCAGGGATATCAATGCTGGGTGATGACCAATATATACATTGAATATACATATTCATAGATGAATGCATATACTCACACACACACATACGCACAAACTCACACACACACACACAGACACACACACACACACACACACATATATATATGTATATATATATATATATATATATATATATATATATATATATATATGTATATATATTTTTATAGTATAGAATTAATACAGAGGGCTATTGCCGAGCGAAATAATGATTATTTAAGTCTAATTAATTTCAAAGTAAAATGTCATCGTCAGAGATTTTTTTTAAATAAATGAACACAATGTTTGAGGTTCAAAAAAAAAAAAATCGTGTGCATTTATAACAAAAAGAGTCTGAAGATGAAGTTTGGCTTTGAAATTAATTAGACTCAAATAATTATTATTTCGCGTTGCAATAGCCCTCTAAATTAATTCAATATTATAAAATGAAATAATATGTGCAATGCTTCAAGCAAATTACAAAATATATATATATATATATATATATATATATATATATATATATATATATATATGTATACATATATATATATATATATATGTGTGTGTAAAGGTATTTATAGATAATCTATAAAGAGATGTTTACATATATAGAAAACACGTATATTTAAATTCTCATATATATATATATATATATATATATATATATATATATATATGTATGTATGTATGTATATATCCAGTCAGCGTCCAAAGACAGTGAGTAGATTATTTTTTATGTAGAATGTATAAGGAAAATCATATATCTCTGACGGTGCTTTATGTATAGCTATTGTTAATTCCCTATTTATTCACTGGGGTGTAACAAAATTCACATTCAGAGCGTATACAGTGCAATCTGATGCAGATTCAAACTCAGTTGATTCCCCATCAAATTGCACTATATATATATATATATATATATATATATATATATATATATATATGTGTGTGTGTGTGTGTGTGTGTGTGTATGTACGTATAAACACACACCTATATATATATATATATATAACGCAAAAGTATTGGAGACATGGAATTTTAAAGAGTTTCTTTTTGAGAAAATTAAAAAAAAGATACTGATTTTTACTTTAAACATCCCTCGAATAATGTTAGTTCAATTTAACTTTCGAAAGAAAATAGAGGAAATATTTACTTACGCCTAATTTTTTTTGACAAATTCTTCATATAAGTTGTACGCACAACTTTATTCATAAATTGATAAATAACGTTTAGTATTTTACAGCATGTTCTTTATTTTTCTCTGAGGTTGTCAAATGTTTTGAATTATTTTTTGGCAGAAAGGATCACTAATTTTATTCCACTCCAGCTGAGAGATCATCTTAAGATTTATAAAGATGAACTGTAATTTCAAACCCCTTCTGTTATATAATTAAGAAATGTTTTTTTATATTAATCATTTTTCGTTAATTTTATTTTATTATTCAGTTTGGTAGGGCTTTGAACCATTCTGGTCCCAGGTGCATTGTCAATTGCAGTTTACGCTCTTGCGCAAAGGATATGACCATCACCATTTGTCATAATAAACCCCCAAACAGGAAATTGGGCTGGAGTTTGCATGACATCATGCCCAAAAGAGATGGACTTATTAGGAATATTGTATAGAATTTATGTTCCGTTTGTTTATTGAGAAAGATTTCGAGTCAAAAGGAAGAAAAAAAAATAGAAAGCATAAAAATTATGATATATGTGGAAAATATTAACTAAAGATGGAATATATTGTAGCTATTTAAAATGGATCTGCTCAATTAAGGAGAAATATCATAAAAGCTAGGACGAGTATTTAGGGAATTAAAGAATTAGATAGCAGCAGCTTCGAAAATTTGTATTAGACTTTTATTATGGATGTAAATGAGCTTCTTAGCAGAATTGAAGTCGAAGTTGTGATTAGATTGAGAAATGTGTAGGAATAATGCATTGTTTATGTTACCAATTCTTTTGTCTCTTTTGTGTTCTTTCAAGCGAACGTGATGGTTCCGAGATGTTTCGTCTATGTATTTAAATTTACAATCCTTACAAGGGATACAATAAACACCGGCGTCTTAAAACATGTTACGTTGAGGGCTAGAGTGTACTAATTCGCGGATCGTTTTAGAAGATAAAGAAGTAGTTTTGATATTGGGTTTATTTATGTTGTTTGTTATGCTGTGAATATATATGTATAGAAAGGATTTGGTATTGAATAACCTACAATGGTTGATATGCCACAAAACCAAACCATATATATATATATATATATATATATTGTTGGGTATGACCTACCTTTTCAGCATAATGAGCTGTTTCATCTGCCATATATGGCAGTAGCGGAAATCAGTCTGGGAATAAGCCTACGAGTCAGACCAGAAGAGCCGTTCCTATTGTTGAAGTACATCATTAGTCTATCACTAATCCTATGTTCTTATTACTAACAGTCTCTCTCTTATAAATAGTCTTTCCTGTAAATATAACTATTTTCCTCACATATCGTGGTTTGTCTTATTATTACTACTACTTGTGTTCAATAACCAGAACACAACATATATATATATAGAGAGAGAGAGAGAAAGAGAGAGAGAGAGAAAGAGAGAGAACCTAATCGTCGATGAACAAGTAAAGATTTTTGTGTGTTTACAGATGAAAAAGGTCGGGCAAAGAAGGAAACAAGCAAACAAAAAACACGATAATAGATGTTACACAATCTTAGTAACTCAAAGGATGATTGGTTAGTTGGTGTTTTACGGAATATCATTCCCTGTGGGTTATTTAATGCCAAATCCTGTTTATACTTATGCATGAAATACATGTATAATTTTCTACCGAATTAGTATATACTCTGATAAATGGCCTCAATTATCTTTTTCAAACAATAATAAATCTAGTTGCACATTGTGAAATGATTTAATACATTGCTCTCTAACACCATGTTTTATTTGTACAGAGTTAAATGGTTTCAAGTATTGTTATCTAAAATTCATTATTTTATTTGCACAAAATTAAATGATTTCAAGCACTGCCTTTTAACATAAATAATCCTATTTGATATTATTCATTTGATTGCACATAGTTAAACAGTTCCAAGTAGAGATATGTAACCCAAATTATTCAGTTTAAAAGTCATTGTTTGTACAGAGTTAAATGGATTCAAGTATAAAAAATCATTATATATTTCTATTTGATCCATGGATCAAACCTTAGCAGGTACTACATTCCGGATCAGAGTGGAACAGGTAGTAATGTCAATGATGTACTCTTCATTCCTAAATGTTCTTGGACAGGAGCTTCACCATCCGATTGTTTCCTGTAATATCGAAGACACAAATTGGGAATGGAGTCACACTCACTGCAGAGTTGCATTCGGCGTATTCTGCAACCTCAACCGACAGAACACTTAACTCAAAAGGAGCAGAGCATTTGCGTTATAGATTTCGAAGAGTTATAAAAAGAATTGGAATGTTTCTCTAATTGCGAGATTCTAAATGATCTCGGATAAAATCCGTTTAGATTTAAAGGATGAAATATCTTTTCATTTCCCTTCCCCCAGACCCATATGCACTTTCGAAGAAATTAAACTAAATTTCCGAAATAAGCTTATATAATTCCTAGTCGATGTAATTTTAATTACCTACTTCTCATTGGCTAAAAAAAATCACGAATGTCCAGCCTTTTCAATTTCATAAACCATATAGTCTAGTTTGTGTTTTAATTGAATTTATAGATGAATAGACATTCTCGACATCTATACTTGAACAGATTTAGGTTCATATAACTTTAAACAGTCTATAAGTATTTATGTGATGTCTATTCGTGCGTTTGTCTCTTTTTCTCAAGTAATAATTTGCTTTAGTTTCTTTTTTTTTTTGTAATGGCATATCAACATCAGTGGATTATTCAATGCCAAAGCCTTGGAAATGAACAGCAGTGATACTATTTAACTCATAGTTAGGAAATAAGGGATTTCATACCTTCTGAAAGGGTATCAGCCTGAAAATGAATATAATAGTGCAACTGGAGTTCGAACTCGCTAACTCCGAGTTTGCTATCCAGTGATTTGACAATTATACCACGGGGACTACTCAGTTCGTGGAGGGTATTAAAACCAGAGGGAAATAATACCGTATCATTAAAAATTCAGATAGATGCTAAAGTCGTTGTGCAATATTTTCAGTTTGATTTAAACAATTTTTGTAAAATATATTTGGGTGAATTGCAACCATAAACTTTTACATCTTTTAATGGGCACGAATATATTTGTAGCTGATATCATTTTTTAAATTTGCCATGCCTGGCACACAGACCTCAAATAATCATTTTATGAACAAAACCAGAAATATAAGACACCAAGAAATGATCTATGCTCAGGATAGCATAACGGTTATCGATGCGGGAAATGGAATCGGTAAGCCGAGTTCTTATAATGGACGAGGTCATTAGCGTTTCACTTCACGCTAATTCCTTCGAAGTTTTCCCTCTCCAACTGTCAGTAAATAGTAAGGTATAATGTTATGGAAAGCATATAATACAAACCAGCTTTAGTCCGCTAAAGGATTGACCTCGTGTCACATCTTGCACATTGCAGTGAATTTTAATAAATACATATTCAACCCAGTGGTTACCGGTACGTTATAAAATTATAAAAGTTATTGAAATAAAAACCTGCCGCTGAAAGTGAAAGATATTGAAAAAGTTCAAAATCCATTCGGATAAATATCATAATAAATGCTTTATTTGACATCCCACAAAAAGGTGTAGAGGTTGGTTGGTTGGTTGGATTCGTGTCATATCAACCCCTGTAGGATTTAACGCCAAATCCATTTTATATAAATGATCAGTTATATTCAAACAATTCAGTTTAGCATGGTGACATAGTTTAAATGTCAAACAAATTCTATTTCAAGCTAATTCAATTTAGTATAAGTATTGGTTTTGTTTACACACAGTTAAAAGTCAAAACAGTTCTCTATTAAAAAAATCAGTTTAGTGTAAGTACAGTTTCACTATCAAAAACAGTTCCTTTTCAAACAAATCAGTTTAGCATAAGTACGCGGTTTAAATGTAAGTGCACAGTTTAATTTCAAAAACATATATTTTTTAAGCTATTTAGTTCCCTCAAACAGTTCTATTTGAAACAATTAGCATAAGTATGCAGTTTAGTTCTATTTAACCCATAGATAGGGCCCTTTCAGGTGCTACCATTTCCCCAAGCCCCATCATCACTGGAACCTCACCATCAGATTGTTTAGTGTCATATCTAGGACAGTCGTTGGGGAGGGGAGGTCTTACCACTCTGTAGAGGTGCAATCGGTGTATTCTACCGTCCCAGCCGACTGGGCAATACTCAGAGTTAATGTCAAAACAGTTTTATTTCATATAATTCAGTTTAGCATAAGTACACAGTTTATATGTCAAAACAGTTCTATTTTAGACAGTTCAGTTTAGCATAAGTACACAGTTTAGATGTCAAAACAGTTCTATTTTAAACAATTCAGTTTAGCATAAATACGCAGTTTAAATGCAACCCCCCAGTAAACTCAAGAAACTACGGTTTAGTTCTATTTAACTCATAGATAGGAACCTATCAGGTGCTACCACTCCGGGCCAGAGTGAACCTTGAAGCGATGGCAATGAAGGGGCACTCTGCATACCCCAGAATTACTGGAGCCTCACCATCAGATTGTTTATTGCCCAGTTTGCTGGGGTTGTAGAATACACCGACTGCACCCCCCTCCATGAGTGTGCTGGATATGAAACTAAACGATCTGATGGTGAGGCTCCAGTCATGATGGGGCTTTCGGAATGCAGAGCACCACTTAATTGCCATTGCTCTCAGGTCCAGTCTAGCCTTGAATGGTAGCACCTGATTGGGCCCTATCTGTGAGTTAAATAGAACTAACTGCACACTTATGTTAAACTGAATTGTTTGAATTAGAACTGTTTGATTAAGCTGAATAGCTTGAAATAGAAATGTTTTTGACAAATAAACTGTGTACTTACACTTAAATTGCGTGCTTATGCTAAAATGAATTGTTTGAAATAGAACAAATTATTTGCATAAAAATGGATTTGGCGTTAAATAGCCTACAAACTTTGATATGCCGTAAAACCCAACTAACCAACCAACAAATCAAATTGTTTAGTTTCATATCTATGACACTCGTTGCCGGGGCTGTCTTACCCCTCTGCAGAGAAGCAGTCGGAGTATTCTACAGCCCCAGCCGACTGGGTAAGAAATGGTGTAGAGATCCCATCCCATACTTTTAAAAATAATAATTCTAATGGACATTTGGTGGCGAGACACAACTAACAGCAATTATCAGTAAGGGAAAGAAAGAGTGTTGAGATATCATTTCAGTAAAGTTGTGTTTCAGTAGAAAGCGGAAGGTATATGTCTGGGTAATGGAAGCCAGTTACCGTAGCCTTATAGTCATGGCCAATTTTTTGTACTTTATGTGGAACTAACTTTTGTAAATTTCAGATAATTGAAAGTAAGCTTTGGAATGTCTTTTGCCGTTCCTCAGAAAATTGGATGTGTCTTGTTGTTTATTTTTTATTAAGTATTTGAGCGTGAAGGCAAATGTAGAATAGCTTATTTGTTGAAGAATTTATAAGTCTCCTTACGTCTGTTGTTGATCTTTTTAAAGACTTGTTCTTTTTAATCAAAAGATTGCGTTTTCATCTCAAGTCATAAGATCACCAATTCGTGGGATTCGACTGATTTGATTTGGTCACGCAATTTAGTGACCATTAAGAGTAATATTTTGGAAAGCAAGGGATGTAATTTCTTCAAAGGAAACAGAAACATTCTACATTTGAGGTGAATAGGGTTTTTCCTATATTAGCGAAACGAAGAAAAAAAAAAATTTAAAAACCTCAATAAACTAAAAAACATATTTACTTTCATTTGACGTTGCATTTTAAATTGATATTTTTCTATAATAATTTTTACAAATAAAGGATGAAAATTAGGATAAATGTTAAATGACAAATTCAAATTAAGGTGAAATGTCCTTATTGAAACCTTTGATATTTTTCTCAATCTAAATTCGAATCATTTTTGGGTAGAAATAGAAAAATGCCGTATAATTCATTTTTTCTTCAATTAGTATTTCATACGATTTATTATCGAAATTTTCTCTAATCTGGTGTTCAATAAAATAAAAAGAAACTAAAAAAATTAAGAATGAAAAGTGAACTGGAAACGGTATACTTCATTTTTCTTAAAAAGGATTTTCTTAAAACCTTCGAAGAATTCAAGCACTGTTTGCAAACATGACTTTAGTTAACCCTTCTTATATTAATAATGCATCTATTGTTCTGGATATGACATTAATGGTGAGGTTACAGTTCTGTAGCTTTACGGAGTACCCCTTCATTGTTCTCAGGTCAAATTTTACAATGAGTGTTAGTATTTATTAGGATACCATCTTGGGATGAAATAGAAATATGTATATGTTTTCTAAATTTGAGACCATTTAAATTTTTTTTCATCATACAACGTGCAATACCCTGCCCTCAACAGCCGCCAACCAGGATGATAACACAGTTTCGGTAGCTCAAGGCGGTATTGCCATTTCTGCCGCTACCAAGCAGCTTTTGCCACCGGACAGGGTAATTAAAATATATATGTACATATATATATATATATATATATATATGTGCTAGATCAACTAAAAGCAGAGATTACATTGGACGTTCGTTCATCTTAATTTTTAGAGCAGTTTGTGATTTAAAAACGCGTTTACTTTCGGCTGTTGATGCCATAGCAACCGTTTCTTAATGTTGCGCAATCACACGGGAATGGTGGATCCGCGTGCATTTCGTTCATGATATGAAATGCACGAGGAACAATCATGTTATATTAAATAAAATTTGCAGTGTTACATACAAGGATCATTAAATAAGATTCGAGATTTTTTCGTATGGGCACTTTTATTGATAGTACTCACATGAAACTCTTGTCCACTTCGAAGTAATCCCCTCTGGCTGCAATGCATCTGTATCGTTCCAATAATTTTTGGAATACCCCAGGGAAATCCTCTTGTGTGAGCGTGTCAATGACCTTCGTCACAGCCTCTTTCATATCCTCACTTGTCCCATAACGACAGCCTCTGAGCTTAAGGAATTACCAAAAGTCACAGGGAGCAAGGCCTGGACTATAGGGAGGCTGAGGATCAGTCTTGATGCCCATCTTGGTCAAATAGTATTTGACAAGGATGGAGTTGTGGACTGGTGCATTGTCCTGGTGGAAATACCGTTGGGAAATGTATGAATCCAATTACTCTCCCTCCAGCTATGGGTAAGTAGTAGGGCAGACTAGGTTCTTCAGCCTTGGTGAGGCAACTAGTCTAGGAGAAAGAAAACTCTGAATTCAAACCTGTTAAACCCCGCTTAAAAACTGACCTTGTGTCATATCCTGCCCGAGCAAAGGGGTTGGTAAATATGATATGATAATGCAAAACACAATCAAACAAAATTCTGTGCTGCAATGGAATAAAATTAGTCATCAGGATTAAGATCTTTTAACAAAGCTTCAATGAATAAAAACAAATGAAAAATATATTACAGAACTTCGCCGTGATTTTTATCCATTGTACTTCTTACTGGATGTCACTGATGAATTAAAAAGAAATAATCAGACGGCGTCTTTCCCAATAAAATAAAATTACGTTATATCAAGCGTCTGGTTATAAGGAAAAGACAAAAGCACTGAGTTGCAAATCAAACAAGACGACAAGTGAAAAATTTAACAATTATATTAACAAACAAGAAACAAAGTTTCAAACAATTGTGTTCGTGAA
This sequence comes from Sepioteuthis lessoniana, assembly GCA_963585895.1. Classification (NCBI taxonomy): domain Eukaryota; kingdom Metazoa; phylum Mollusca; class Cephalopoda; order Myopsida; family Loliginidae; genus Sepioteuthis; species Sepioteuthis lessoniana. The sequence continues at coordinate 135,827,465 of OY757906.1, forward strand.
TATAAAAATGTGTGTGAAATATAGGAAGAAATTTCGTAGTTGTATTGATAATAAGTCAATGTTAGGAAATTTGATGTGGGTTGAATGGCAGTGAAAATTGAGGAATAAAATGTTCTGATATCTCCGTTGCTAGTGGTGAGTCACAGACATAAGCAATCAACCAAAGTTTATGTCGACAGGGTAGGAGAAACGCCCGGCGTTGAAAAAGTGGAATGTGGGTGGGGTGGTGATTCTCGGGTCACGCAGCTTCTAACAAAAGTCGTGATAGTGAGTTTAAGACGGGTGTTATGTGAAGTTGAATGTTGCCGGCGTCGTGGTCGATGTTCGATTGTCTGGCTGTGCGTTTCTGGGTTCAACAATCATTGAGTAGGTGAGGAAATTCTTCCTAAACACAAATGAAATGGTTGAATACCCTTGTCAAGGTATTAAAATGTGTAAGTCATTCTTGGGTATATATCCAAATTTGGTATTTAAGGCGTTAACAACATGTTAGATGCATTTGCGGGATATGTATAAATCTGGTGTTTTCAATTGCAATCATTAAGTCCGTTGCATGGAGTCTTAATTGTGATCTGACAAGTTCATTATTCAGTGTTTTTAGTCGTTGGTCCTTAGTAAAAGAGGCGGCTGCTACTAGTGGAAAGGTGAGCCAACGCGTCGTCTAGAGACGGACGCATGGCTCCCTCCACCACTAACAAGAAAGATTTAGGTGTTGTCACTCCGCTGGTCACTGCTGAAAGAGAACGAGATTTCCTCCCCTGTCGAGACGGTGTCTTTTCATCGCTAATGCGTCACCCTCCTCCAGTCAGGGGCCTCCGTTAGCCTCCGCATATTTTTAATGATTATTTTAAGTTTAATTTAATTTTTGTTATTTTCTCTATTCCCTACATGTTCATTTCTATCTGGACCTTGAAGAAATCTTATCTTTTATAGTTCTCTCTTCCTCATATCGGATCAACTTTGGTCTTTTTTATTTTTTACCGAAAAGGTCATAGATTGGTCGAAAATTTCTTATAATTCTATTTTTTGCGAGAAATTCTATCTGAATTTCTCCGTGCGTGGACACAATGCTCAGAAATGCATATTTTTCATTTTGGAAAAAATCTTGACCCCGGCAACATCAGGTGAGTGGTTTCCTGTCCTGTTAGATTTACCATCATTTTGTTTGTACGATAAATCAGAAGTGATCACTATCAGTCATATAACCACCATTATTTATCGAATTTCCTTTATTATATATTTCAGCCGTCTGTAATTATATTTAACAATTATTTTAGCTAGTTTCATTTTCCTGAAATAAAAGGAAAGTTCGCAAAAATTATATTTTCCTCCTGATAAAAAGCAATGAACCAAATACTTTTCGACTTAATATTTATTTGTCCGATTTATATGAAAATAGAATAGTTCCATAATTTTTTCGGGATCGATGCATGTAATTTTATAATTTGTATTTACATCGAATTTGAAAGTTTAAAAAAATGAAATATTCATTCGTCTTAATTAATTTGTTGCGGGGCCGATGAATATATCGATCCCCAAATTTTTTTTAAATTGACAACGAAGTAGGCAAGAATGACAAAACAAAGTGGTTGTTTCGAAAGGCCAAATTTTATAATGGCGAATCGTAATCGGAATATCGTTCGGTGCATGTCGGTTCGAAAAATCCTGGAAACTGGTTGCTGTCGCAGAATCTAGTCGCTGTTGCAAAACTGGATTGCTGGTGCGAGACTGGAAGTCGTTGATAGTCAGGACTGGTAGTTACTGGTGCAGTGCTGGTAGCTGTTGTTGTAGGACTCGTAGTCACTGGGGCAGGAAGGTAGCTTCTGCTGCAGGAAGTGGGTCACTGGTGCAAGACCGGTAGTTGCTGGTGCAGGAAGGTGGTTGCTGCTGCAAGACTGGTAGCTGCTCGTTCCGTCTCAGAAAATAATATGTTAGACTTTCGGAATTAGCCCTTAAAGGTCTATTAGAATGAGAAGCTGGTAGTCGGGACTGCTCTCTAGTGCCGTCTCTGGAGGTGTTGGAATTGACTTTATTAGTATGCCCAGAAAAGGGCTTTTTGTCTGAGAGACTGGTAGTATTCCTGCGTCGTCTGCTGGCTGGAATCAGGACTTGGGCTTAAGGGGAAGCCTAGGGCAGTGCCCCATGGGCAGCTGCTGCTGATCAAGCTTCAGTCATAGAGTTGACCAGGGGGGATAGAATTCCTCCCACACCTTTGGTTGACGTCCAGCCAAAAGCTCCCGACCGTTTTAATTGCGCCACTTTTTGTGTCTACAGCGCGTTACTACTCTTAGTTGTCTAAGTAGAATGAATTTGCTTATTATCACAAAATAGTAGTGAGAGATTTCATTCTACTTTGACGAGTTTTTATTCCTATATATTTTGTCGATTAGTTGTGGACTGTCCTTTGAAAGATCGGCTGAATTTATTATTATAAAAGACGGTCTATGTGGAGCGATTTTGTTCTTAACAACCAGTCCCAAGATAGCTATTGGCTGACAGCATCAGTGTCTCATCGTTTCTTGGATATAGGGGATTGTTTGTTTTGTATTATGAGTAGCCGGTTGACTATGATAAATTAATTCGTTAAAGAAAACTAGTAGATATCCTAAGATTGATGAGATTTCAATAGCTTATCAATAACACTTGCAGGATAGCACTGAATCCCCTTCAGACAAAATATGACGTTGGGAAAACCAACAACAGTATTTCCCTTTTTGCCAAATCTGAAGCTGTTTATTTTGTTCTTTTGACCTAATTCTTCATAGCCATTTTGACAAAAACGGACTTAGTTTTCAATATCATTTTGCAAGTCAATGAATTCTTCCTGTAGTTTTGTCTCATCACATTTTTCGTAAGGTTAAAATGAGCCCATGGCCCACTCGAATATTTTAAGCTCATTAAAGTATTTTTAAACCTTTCAAACATATCTTCCTTAAGGGCTTGAAGATGGGAGGAAACGCATTCAACTTTAGCATCTAATAAAAACGAATGATCAAAGTTGTTTCTTTCCAGAGCTTCCAAACGTGGAAATTGATAAACATTTCGTATTGCTTCGTTGTTTTTGTAAATTTCTGTCCTTTTGATATATACCATTTTTATACCTTTTGCTTTACTAAGATACATATTATGTCCTCGCTGTTTCCTGTTTATTTCATTCAATTTGGTAAAAAAATAGCATCGATATATTCTCTTGATTTTCTGTTCAATGCAGATTATTTCATTGAGTGATTAAAAAAAACAAAACAAAAATAATCTAAGTTTGATCCCACTAGGTCATTAAAACGTCAAAGACAATTAACTTTAGAATGCAATCGAACGTCGGAGTGTTACAAAAGACGCTCAAAATCTCCAGTTTCGTGGAAAAACTGTCGAAATATACGTGTATTCGAAAGATGTGCTTTTATCTTATTCCCTGCTTTGATTACAACTTGCAAAGTAGGATGTAACCACTCAGATATTTTCAAGTCAAATGTTGACAATATATAATGAAGAGAATTGCAAAAATTTTCAGAACACCTTTTTTTCCAATGAGACATAAATCCACGCTGTTGACCACTCATCGAAAGTGCACAATCAGTTGCACATGCAATGTTATTAGTAAAAGAAATGTTTCATTGGATAAAAAAAAGTTCTCGACTCTATTGAAAATTGTTTAACTTTTGGTATCAATTTTCTGTTGTTCGGTAAACAAGGATCTTTTCAAAAAATTCCTGATCGTTATCTAAATAACGAACATTAGCCATTAAAAGAACATCATTGTCGAGCACGAGCAATGTCATCTCAATAGCTTACGAGCAAAATTCATTTGTTTTTAAGTCATCACCGAATTTGGCTTTAATGTCATTTGCCATTTCATCAATTCAAGTTATTATCGTATTGTTAGTAAATGGAATATAGATATATCAAGTGTATATGTCATCATTGATAAAAATAATTTTTTCTCTGTCAGTTGAATGAAACTTTTTTCAATTTTCAGAAACTTTTCACTTTTGACAATCAGTATTGGAATTTTGTTTCAAAATTTGTTTTAAATTACCGAAATAGCTTATATCCTTCAATGTTTTGGCCGGTTGCTTGGATTTGAAGAGTTTTATTATTCTATAAGCTTTAATTTCTTCATTTGAAAATTTTTCCCACTTATTAAACGGTGTGTAAATGTTTGTAATTTATCAGTAGAATAGCGCCATATTTCGCGAATTCAATTAATGACGACACTTTTTTGTGTTGAAATTATCACTCTAGTCAGTGCTTGATAGAACTATTGATAATAGTAAATTTCGGATCAGAGTTATCTGCCCTGAATCCCTCATTGATTATGAATTATATTATCTGCTCCTAGTCTTTCTGTTACTCAGTAAATAAAAAGAATACCACGCATGTTTTAAAAGTCGTCCTCGTTTTTGCCTTGTTGATTGAGTTTAAGTATCCTGCCAGGAATATATGAAGAATAATACCTGCACTTAAAAAGGCGTGTCTCATTTTTATGTCGAATTAGATTCGTAAATTACCAACACTGTAGTCAATCGTCTTTGGGATTTACAACAGATCATCTTACATTAAATATGTATTCTTCACTTGAAAACCTCCAACTGACTAAATTACTAAATATTTGAAAACGAGGTGAAAAGTTTAAATGTTTAAAAATACTATTGCAAAAAGTTTGTTTTTATAGTCAAATATTTTGTGCCGAATAAAAGGATGCATTGTAGCAATGAAAAAATAATTTGAACTCAATCTATGAATTTTAAAGAGTCGGTAAAGTTAAAAAAGTTTACATTGTTAGTTTTCTTTGATAGTTTTGTTTCTTGGCATATCTACCTTCGTTTGTTATCTAATGACAAAGTCATTTTTGTAGAACAGCAGCAGTGTTACTATTTGACCCAGAGTTAAGGAAAGCTCACAAAAATTATTTTCTCTCTCAAATAAAAAATCTTTTATACAAAATATTCACCAAGGAAATCTTTCTTGTTTTCTTTGAAATAGATTGTATTGTCTAAAGAATAACTCTTAAGACAAACGTAATCTATTTAAAAGAAATTCATTTTTTCTAACAACCTTACCATTCTCAAGTTCTCTCCCAAAATTTATGTACCGTTGCGGTACGAAAGAAAATTTAGACTATGCCGTGGTAAAAGTTGATGAACACAATAAACTCTATATAACTATTCAAAGGTTTTTTTACTAACCCAACTTTTAGGTAGTCACCGGGAGAAAGAAAAAGAGTATGGAAACTGAAACGACTGCATCAGCTAGACAAAGAAAACCAATACATCATGGTAAGATAGAGAGAGCAGACACAAACCTTGGATTTTTTCTGGTTCGACCATGCTTGTTCAAGGGGTCGTATTTGGTCCCTTTCGAACACGCCCCCCAAAATGGGACTCGTAAACTGTCGGCTCGTGTTCAACTGTACGTCTTTGCCTTAAAACGTTTCGCTGACGACTCCCAAAGGACACGAGTTATTCCTTTCCTTCCATCTGTCAAGTCGGGGACAGAAACATCGTCTTCCACTTGCTCCGCACATGCGTACACGGGCTTCGGATCTCCAGTTTTCCCTGGTTATTCTTAACTACAATAAGAACCTTGGACTGGCTGTTCGGAGATTGCTTTATTTATTTATTTATTTATTTAATATCAATTTTCTATAAGCCGTTAAATTACGTTACACTTAGACGTTTGAGATGGTTACGATCATCCGACTATATTCTCTTTCTTTTTTCCCTCTTTCTCTTTCTAACAAATTTCGCACCGCCTGTTGAAAAACGTAACACCACCCTGAGGTAGCATTTTTGTTGAATACCCTTCTCTTTTTGACTCATTATACCCTCACGCCTAATACTAGTAACATCTCTCTCTCTCTCTTTCTCTCTCTCTCTCTCTCAATAGTTTATTAAACACTTCGAATTATAGCGTCAATGAAAACCTCTCCCACTTTTCGTCTCTTTGATCTACTGCTCCCATAAAAGTTCACAACGGTCTCTTGAAAGTTCATAGTATTCTCTTTGAAGCGCTAGATCCTCGTTGAGAATTACCGCACTACAAGGTTACCAACCCAGTCGTTGTTTACAATGCTACAGCCAACGATATATCTTCAAAGCATGGACAATGGAATAAGTGAAATCTATTCTTGAGAACTGAAAACATGTTTTTGGTTTTTAATTATGATCATGTTAATTGCGTAGTGTTACGAAGAAGTGTTATATAATTAAGGATTTTTTTTTATTTTAATCATTTTTCATTAATTATATTTATAATTCAGTTTGGTTGGGCTTTGAACAATAAGGCTCTTAGCTCAGGTGCACGGACATTGGGCACAGTTTTACGCTCATGCGCAAAGGATATGACAATCACAATTGTCATAATAAACCCCAGATAGGAAATGAAGCTAGAGTGTGAGGGACATCATGTCCGGAAGCGATGGTCCTGAGGATTTGAAGATTTTGAAAAAGAGTCAGTTGGGATTTGACTGTGGACAATGTAGGAAGACAATTGGGTTGTCAGCCTCAATGACAGACAGTTGAAGTTGGGGTCCGACCATGATGGTGAGAAGTTGGGTCCTACAATGATGTTGAGAAGTTGAGTTCCGACCATGGTGTTGAGAAATTGAAATTGGACCACGAGATGTGCGGAGTGTTGGGGTGTTGTTAGCATAGTATGATTACGAAATACTTTTAAGAATTGTATCTCTCACCTCGTGTCGAAGAACCGAAGTCAGAAGTTCATAACGTTCGTGACTGAAAAAAAGAGTCGCTAGTGTATTTACGTTTGTATATGTACTGTTGTTATTGATATCATTATGGTTGTGGTATACAACAGAAGGTTGACGGACACAATGAAAAAAATGATGAAAAGATAAAGATGAGATGAGGTAGTCACAGAAAATTCCCACTTACTTCATTGCTGATATTACAAGTTCCCTCTCTCTAGGCTGGTTTCAGAAAAAAAAGGACGTAAAATGCCATTTTTTAAGTCGATCAAAAATATTTATTTTTTGACAAAGAGCAGCCTATCATCAATGGTAGATGATGATTTCTGCTGAAAGGATTTTCTAAGGATTCTCCTCAGGTCTATCATTGTCACCCTCTTAAGGGCCTTCACGCTTTCAAAATTAATCCTCTTGACGATCTCTTTGAGTTTGTGGAAGTGGTATTTTCAAGTCGATCAAGGAAAATCTGTTCTATCACGAATTGTAGCTTACAAAGAAAGATAGGGGCGGTTAAGCTTAAGCCCAAATGTGTTTTTCTCGTATCTGACTGCTACACTCTTTTAGAAAATCTCCATGTCACTTGTCTGACTGTTTCTCGCACCTACAACGAGAGTTCTTGTAATTGACTTTTTGTCGTCGGTCACATAGATGGTCACCAGGTTTACTATTGGTGTGATGTAACCACAACATTAAAGTTGACGCGGGAGAAAATATAAAACAACTGTGTTTGTAATCTTTATGTACCCTATGTAACGGAAAGAAACAACATTGAATGAACACTTAAAATGTTTTCTTATTCCATTACGTCCCGTTGTACGCATATTACTTTACTGTGTTGTTAATTAAACTAATCGTCTTTTGTCGAATTCATTTACCGCTGTTTTCTCTTGTTTAAAATTTCGTTTGAAGAGCGACTCACCGATTCGCACTAAAATAGTTAATTGGTTGATTTTAACAGACAAGAAGGTGGAAAATTACGTTCATTGTCTGTTCATATTTATATTTGTTTCCTAGAGTCTTTCCAGGTCAAAGTGGATCTGGGAGTGATGGCAATGAATACTATACGCTGGTCGGATCTCCAGGATTGAAGCCTTCTCATCAGATTCAGTTTTGAGCCATTCTTGAAAAAAAATTTTTTCGAGGGATCTTACACCTTTGAGGATGATAAAGTTATTCTATTGTAGGCAACCCCAAAAAGGTAGGCACTAAAAAAGGATTATTCCTATTGTTCTGCTACTCAATTTTTATCCCTCCGATTTCAACTGCAACTTGAGTTATGACATATACAACTCCTGCACTTAGTAACTGATGCCAAATTGACCACTGGATTTACATGGTGGTATCTCATTAATGATCCCACGCATAAGTGTCATTTTGTCGGAAAAAAACCCTTTTCTCTTTGACATAACACTTAGTTTCGTGATTGACTCTGTCTTGAAATGACTAAGGAAACACACACAGATACAAACACAGGGACAAATTCTGTTCCAGAAATGTAACCAAAGAAACTGATTTACACGTTGACTGTAGTCGATCATACAAAGAAGACAAATGTTAAAAGAACATTAAAAATATGCTCTGAAGATTTGAGGAAAATGTATGGATGATAAAACAAAAAACAATACAAAACAAAATAATATAAAAACGTAAGGTGATAACACTTAAAAGATCCACTTAGCAAGTTGATAATTGATACTTAGATAATATGAGAATCTCTAATCAAGTCAGGATTCATTATTCTTTCTTTGAAAGTTATTAATTCAATTTGCTTAATTGCTGTGGAAAGCAACCAGTAAGTTCAACCTATTTGTTGATTACTTTGATTATTGTCTAGAAGCCAAAGTATCAGGGTAAAGTACTGTTGTAAACAAAAGGTTTAGGTGCGTGAGTTGACATAGTTCAACGTCTTTTCTAGTGAACTGGTTGATCTATCACTCTGAGAAAAGTTTCCTACCTCTAAATGGTGACGGGGGCTGGCCATATCGACCACTCGAGGTGGAAGTATGGTGGCATTTTCTATGAACCCTGATATTTATATATATATATATATATATATATATATATATATATATATATATATATATATCGTGAGTTTATTTATTCATTCTCTCTTCATCCCTACGAGTGTCCTAGATACCGCACTAATCAATCTAATGTAAAAAGTCTCGTCCTGGAGGTTTGGTGAATCTTTGGAGTACCTTTTCATTGATATAATTCCTATGTCCACTTTGACCGGGAATGATAATACCTGTTAGGTTTCAATCTATGGGTCAAGTAGAACTTTTTGATCATTTACTATAATAAGATACATATATCTGTGACAAATAGAATGATTCAATTTAGATAGAAATACTTGAAACTGTGTGCAAATAATAAGGTCTGACTGGTTGGTTGGTGTATTGTTTGGGTTTTATGGCATATCAACCTTTGTAGGCTATTTAACGCCAAATCCATTTTTATGAAAATGTTTCTAGTTTAAACAATTCCCTTTAGTGTAAGTACAGTTTTAAGATAAAAAATAGTTTTATTTCAAATAATTCAGTTTAGCATAAGAAGCAGTTTAAATTTAAGTACACAGTTTATTTGTAAGTCAAACAGTTCTAATTCAGATAATTCTGTTTAGCGTAAGTACAGATTTGTTTTACACTCAGTTAAATGTCAAAATATTTCTATTTCAAACAAATTAGTTTAGTATAAGTACAATTTCAATGTCAAAAAACAGTTCCATTTCAAATAATTCAGTTTAGGATAAGCACGCAGTTTAAATGCAAGTGCGGTTTAACTGTCAAAAACATTTCTATTCCAAGCTATTCAGTTTTGTCAAACTATTCAGTTTAGCATACGTATGCAGTTAGTTCTATTTAACCCATAGATAGGGCCCTATCAGGTGCTACCCCGCCAGCCCAGAGTGGACCTGGGAGCAATGGCAATTAAGCCGTACTCCGAATTCCCCAAAGCCCCAGCGTTAGTGGAACCTCACCATCAGATTGTTTAGTCTCATGTCCAGGACACTCTTTGGGGTGTCTTATCCCTATGCAGTGGTGCAGTCAGTGTATACTACGGCCCCAGCCGAATGGGCATGGTCTAACTGGTGTCAAATTTATTATCAACAAATCGTATATTTGATATATATGAGTAAACAGGATTTTGCATGAGTGATCTTATAAGGGTTGATAAAAACATAACAAACCAACTGGATCTCTATTTCTCTTTTATTGGCTGGGGCTCGAGAAGACAAGTTTTAGCAGTAAACGGAAAACTTCAAACTAAAGTTAATATAACTGTCATATTTCTTACGAATGAAGAACATGTAGTGTCTGTTGTTTATTTCGTCCATCTTACATGTCCCCAGAGATTGAAGTCAGAAAATAGATTATCGAAAGGTCGTAACGCTAAAACAATTTGAGTTTTTATATTTTTCTTCTCTTCTGTCAAATAGCCATCACCGACACAGTTGTCGTAGGTTGCTACACTACTGTAAATCATTCTGTATTTAAATTGTTACTCAAAAGTTAATTTTCAATTTTGAGGGAAAAATTCTCTTTTGCCTTCGGGTAGAATGGTTTTCAAAGTTCCTGCTCAAATGCATCCCTAAATGTAGATGGGTTAAATTAATGGCAAAAAGTTTTCCCAAACTGCAGAATAAATTACGACAAATGAAATAAAGAAGACCTCTATTATTATCACTTTACAGATCTCCTCATTAAAAAAATATGAATCGAGTAAATACAGATAAGAATTCGTTGTAAATTGGAAATTTCTGTATTCTCTAAGAACGTTTCAATGTCCTAACAAAAACCTTCCAATGATGTATCACCATAAAAAAGTAACATGGCCCGCTAAACTCAACCAAGGGCTGAATTGAAATCCTAAGGGCTTAGGTGAGGTTTGGTAGGTTTTATTGAATATAAACCCTTGCAAGTCATTTAATGCCAAATCTTGTTTATATGTATAGATTAAATACGAGGATCATTAAATAAGTTTCCAGACTTTTTCCGTATGGGCACTTTTATTGATAGTACACTCATGAAACTCTAGTCACCTTCGAAGTAATCTCCTCCGGCTGCAATGCACTTGTACCGTTCCAAAAACTTCTCGAAGGCCCCATGGCAGTCGTCTTGTGTGAGCGCTGGTCACAGCCTCTTTCATCTCCTCAATTGTCTCATAACGACAGCTTCTGAACTTAGGGAAAAACCAAAAGTCACTGGACTATAGGGAGGCTGAGGAACTGTCTTGATGCCCATCTTGGTCAAACAGTCTGTGACAAAAGGGAGTTGTGGACTCGTGCATTGTCCTGCTGGAAAGGCCACTGACTCGATTTGAAGAGTACTGGCCTTTTCCGACGGAATCTCTTCCTGAACTCCCTTAAAACCTCAATATAGTAACCCTAACCCTAACCTCTTGGCCAATCAACTCAAGTGCATTGACTTCCTTACTCCTCCCACACCTCTCATCATCCCTCACAGACTCTCTGCCTTCATTGAATCTCTTATGCCACTCAAAAACTGATGCTCGATTCATGCAAGATTCTCCAAAAGCAGTCTGAAGCATTCCATACGTTTCTGTGGCATCATTTTTTCCAAGTTTAAAACAGAATTTTATTGCATATCGTTCTTCTAAAGTGTCCTCGCGTCCAGATTGCATTTTTGAAATTCACCAGCTGTGACAATCGGGCTTTAGTAGGGTATATTCCAATTCTTGTTGTAGCTGTTGGTTTGAAGCTGAAATCATAAAAAATTGTCAGTCATCTCATAAAATGTATAGCAATAAAATACTGAATTTTCAAGAGTCTACGACAATTCTAAATGACTGTACAAAAAAGTCTGGAAACTTATTGTATACGCCACTTATTGATGATTTATAATCAATTTTTGTAGATAACATTTTAAGACAAGCCTGAGTTCGTTTCTTTTGCACCAACTTAATTTGCTATGTAACAGTTGTAATTCAACATCAGTGATTTATTCTCACACATTTAAAGTATTTACATATATTGGTACATATTGACCTTTGACATGAGGGTTATTTAAAGGATTTCAAAAAGAGGATGAACCCGAGTCATTAGGTTAACAAAAGACAGCAAAAATGCCACATGGATTGCGTTGGTGGAGCCCCTGAAAGAAAATCTGTGTGAGTCCGAAAGTTATATTATTACTGAAGACAGTCGGAGAGTTCAATCAGTCTGGGTCAGCTCTTGGAGAGTCAGCAGTAAGCAGTGAGCAATCACGTCGTTTTGGGTGTTAGCTCCAGGCACGCGGCGGCCCCAGGATGAGAACCTGTCTCCCGTGAAAGAAACTCGAATAACCAGGGCTCTCTAGAGAAGTAAATCCACCTGCTGTAAATCTGAAGATGCGTGATAACCTAACACTTCCCTAACAGTTCCTGGCCAGCTCTCTCTCTCTCTCTTTCTCTCTCTCTCTCTCTCTCTCTCTCTTTCCTCTTCTGTTTAGCCATGATATCGTGATAAACAAGAGGGTGTATATATGTATAAAAAAAGTGGTTTTGTCTCATTCTCCCCTTGATATACAACACTATGATTTGTTGTTAATAGAATAATAAGTGTGAGGAATACGTGATAACGTTTATCCGTTCAGACAAATGAGTTTTAACAACTCGCTTGAAAAATCATATACAAACCTATAAATACAGATTCTAATTTTAGATAACTCTAAAGGGTTTGATATGCAATAAACCACGAAAAAATCCTCGAGAATTAATAAAATTCTGGCATTTTTGGTTGACAGGTACATTGTTTATTACCAAAATACCAGAAGGTTGTACTTCTGGTCGTTACCCTTCGTACCTGCTTTGTTGTCTGATTATAAACTTTCGCATATGCAATATATTGTAATGTATCATCATCATCATCATATCGTGCTGGCAGCACGGATATCCCTGACCCTCTTTCTCCACTCTTCCCTATCGTTCATCGCCCTAGGCAGGTCTTCAGGACAACAACCTGTATCCTCACATAGCTGCTGAATGTACGTTCGTGCTGGTCGTCCTGCTTTTGCGCGGCCGTGTGTGGGGATCCATAAGAGTACATCTCTTATGAGTTCATCTCTGCTTCTCCAGCAATGTCCTGCATGTCTGGTTCGCCTAACTTGAATAGTTTTCGTGATAGGGGGCAGGTGGCCGTACAGTTGGTGTCTTGTTGGGTGTTGCCGCCAGGACTTGTTGAGGATTGCACGCAGCATTCTTGTGTAATTGCCATCTAGTTTCTTCTCCAGCCGTTTTGTTAGCGTCCATGTAGTGCATCCATATAGCAGTATCGATGTGACCGCTGCCTGGAAGAAACTGCGTTTCATTTTATCGGTTAGGTCTGACTTCCATATAGTCGATAGCCTATTGATAGCTGTCCATGCTTTCGTTAACCTCGTTTCGATGTCCTTTTCGGTTGATTCGACGCTGCTTCCTAGGTACGTGAATTTGTCTACTAGTTTAAGAGGGGTTCCTTCTAGAGTGGAGATGTCCCCCGTTTGGTTATAGCACATATATTCCGTTTTATGTGCATTAACATGGAGGCCTATGCTTGCTGCTGCTCGTTCCAAACTATGCAGAAGTGTTTCGGCTTGGTCAGGTGTATTTGCCAGTATCGCTATGTCATCGGCGTAGTCGGCGTCGGTAATTGTTGTTGCGGGGTATCTTCTGCTTCTTTTCTTCGTCAGTTCGAAGCCATTCTCTTTGATTTTGTCAATCGATGTTCTAAGTACGTAGTCTAGACAAATGATAAAGAGATACGGAGCCAGCGTGTCCCCTTGTAGTACTCCTGCTACAATGTCGAAGTATTCTGTGTCTCCATCTGGTGATCGTACTTTTACTTTAGTGTTTCTATAGAGAATCGTTATTGCCGCTACGGTTTCTTTAGGTATGCCGTACGCTAGTAGGATTTGTTCCATCTTTCCTCTGTGAATGGAGTCGAAAGCCTTGGTAAAGTCGACAAATATTAATGTCGCTTGTAGGTTCTTTGCCCGTACACCTTCAAGGATTCTGCGGATGGTTAATATTTGTGAGGTCGTAGATCTATTTCTTCGGAAGCCATTTTGGTTTTTTCTAAGTATGTTGTCGATTTTGGGTTCTATTCTGTTTCGTAGTAGGGCATTGTAGATTTTGGCAGCTATGGATGTAAGTGTTATGCCTCGGTAGTTTTTGGCTAATCCGAGGTCCCCCTTTTTAGGGAAGGGGAGTATGCATCCCTTCGTCCATCTATCTATCGGATTTTGATTGTATACTGCGTTGCAGTGTCGGAGCAGTATGTCGTCGAATTGTCTGGTCTTCCATACTTCCAGGGGAATTTCGTCCAGTCCTGCAGCTTTTCTATTTTTAATTTTTCTGAGAACCGAGTCGAGTTCTTCTTGTGTGAACGGTCCAAGTTTAATGTCTAATTGTTTGCTAATTATTCTGGTGATTGGTTCAGGCGTTATTTTTGGTGGGTTTCCAAGTAAGTTTTCGAAGTGCTGTTTCCACAGTTTTATTCTTTCTTGTTGGTTTGCTGCTTTAAGTTTTGCTTTGGCCGTGTTCTTTCTTCTGCTCACTTCGTTTATTGTTTGCCAGGCAATTCTAGATTGTCTATCTTCCACCGAGTCTCTAATCTTATCTATCTGATTTTGAATGTATTCTGTCTGTTCCTTTATATATATGCCTGCTAATTGATATTGTGCCGTTTTTAGTTTTAAGGCATTTGTGTTTGTTGGGTTTTTTCGATAGTTTTTGGAGGCTGTTTTCACTAGTGCACGTTTTTCTCTCACCGCTAAAGTTTCCCATGGGACTCTATATTTAGTTTTAATTTTTGTTGGAATGTATTTTGCTGCTGCCTCAAGGTGTGCATTGACGAAATTTTCGTATTCGTCGTTTGGTGTACTTTTTTCCGTCTTTTCTTGTAGTGTTTCGAATCTGTTTCTTAATTCTAATACGTATTTATCTCTTACATCTTTGTTGTTTAATAGGGCCCAGTCATAGTGTTTGGTGGTCGCTGTTCGTTTGTCGTTTTTTCGTAGGCTTAACCGTATTTTCGCCGTGACTATTCGGTGATCGGTGGACACACCCTCAAAAGAGGAGTATGCCTCGCAATTCAATGCACTATTCTTCCATTTCTTGTTTATAAGGACGTAGTCTATCTGAGCTTTAGTATTGTTTGCGTACGTGTATGTCCATAGTTTGCCCTCTCTTTTTTGGTAGTTTGTATTGAGGCATGCTAATCTATTTTCTATCATGAAATCTGTTAGATGTTGCCCATTCCTATTTGACGTGTTGTGGAGGCTGTATTTGTTGTTTCCGTTTTTCCCGATTTGTGCATTCATGTCTCCGCCAATGACTAACATGTTGTGTTTCGGGATGCTACGCACTAATGAGGATAACTCATCGTAGAAGGTGACTATTTCATTTTCTTCACTAACATTGGTGGGGCTGTAGCATGAGACGATTGTTGCTCTGGGGTTTCCGTTAAATGTAGCTACCATCATTCTAGGTTGTATTTTCTCTATGCTATTAAGCGTTTTTAGTGCTCTAGGTCCTATAAGCAAACCTACCCCTCCTACTGCGGCGTTGACAGAGTTTTTCCATGCGGATACAGTGGCGAGCGACCATCCATTGCCAGTTTCGTGATATTTGATATCTTCTGTGTGCGTGTATCTGTGTTCTTGTATGCATATTATGTCTATTTTATGTTCTTCGGCCGATGCGATTAGCTCTGGGAGTTGTCCTATTCTATTTAAGGTTCTTACGTTAAATGTGGCTATTTGTATTGTTTGCTTGCATTTTAATAGTTTTGATTGTTTGAGCTCTGTAGCTGATTTTTCGAACACCGAGGCCAGGGCTCCAACCTCAGCAGGACGCGCCCCTTTTTTACCCGCGCGAAGAGCGATGCGGTTTGTGTAAGTGGTTTGAGTGTGGGTCATGGTTATCTTTCGATGGCTGTTTTATTCTCTTCTATAGAAGCCACTCTTATAGAGGAGCAGCAGTAGTTCCCCGATCGAACTGTCGATCCTGAGCAAAAAGTCGTCAGACTCACGTCCAGGACCCATTTGGGTATTGAGTTTGGTCGTCCATTGGTTTATTCCAATACCTTTACGTACATCATGCTGCTTCCCATGTGTACGTAAAAAAAAAAAAAAAAAAAAAAAGGTGGGGGAATTTGTTTTAAGTTTTAACTTAGTTAAAGTCCAACATTAAGGTACTTTAAGACTTTCACTAGTACTGACTTATACTTTTTTTGCTGTATAGGGACTTTTCCTGGGTTTTTCATTTTTTTTTTTTTTTTTTCCTACAGTTAGGGACCTAGCAGGCTTCAGGAATTATAGAGCTTTTTTTTTTCTTGGGGGGGTGGTGGTGGCTGTGGTAGCATTCTAGGCTTTTCTTCTAAACTACTGTTAGGGCTTTCTTTACGAATTTTTAAATTATTCGATAGAAGATATTCAAAAACATTCTGCCTTGTTCGCTGACATGTGGATAGGCTTAATATCAAATTGGCTTTATAGTAGAGTAAGCGTGCCTTTACATTTAAAACGCATAGTTTAAGCATTATTTCACAAACAAAATACAGCATAACATTTTGTAAAATTCAGCATTTTAAATTGGAATTAAAGACATACTGACCAATATTGACATTTCTTCCACTCGGCTCCTGAGTTCAAATGCTACTTCTTCGTTTGGACTTTTATTTACTACTGATATTTTAGGTAGCTTTGGGGGTGGCGGTCTACTGGGGTGGAGGGGAGAATTCGTTTTTGTTGGGTTTTTTTTTTTTCTCCTTTTTCCCTTTCTGAGGGGGGGGGCTGTGGTAGCATTCTAGGCTTTTCTTCTAAACTACTGTTAGGGCTTTCTTTACGAATTTTTAAATTATTCGATAGAAGATATTCAAAAACATTCTGCCTTGTTCGCTGACATGTGGATAGGCTTAATATCAAATTGGCTTTATAGTAGAGTAAGCGTGCCTTTACATTTAAAACGCATAGTTTAAGCATTATTTCACAAACAAAATACAGCATAACATTTTGTAAAATTCAGCATTTTAAATTGGAATTAAAGACATACTGACCAATATTGACATTTCTTCCACTCGGCTCCTGAGTTCAAATGCTCTTCTTCGTTTGGACTTTTATTTACTACTGATATTTTAGGTAGCTTAGGGGGTGGCGGTCTACTGGGGTGGAGGGGAGAATTCGTTTTTGTTGGTTTTTTTTTTTTTTTTTTTTTTTTTTTTTGTATACTTGTTGTATAGTCGTGATACAACTATACGTATACATATACATGCGGAAACATAATCAACCATAATGAATTAATAAAATTCTGGCATTTTTGGTTGACAGGTACATTGTTTATTACCAAAATACCAGAAGGTTGTACTTCTGGTCGTTACCCTTCGTACCTGCTTTGTTGTCTGATTATAAACTTTCGCATATGCAATATATTGTAATGTATACTTGTTGTATAGTCGTGATACAACTATACGTATACATATACATGCGGAAACATAATCAACCATAATGACGAACGAACACACTTCTTTCGAAAAATATACCTCTCACACTTTATTCTCGAAAGGGTTGCGAAATGGTTGTGTGTGAGAGGTGAGTTGGAGACTGAACAGACTGCAACATATTGACACCAAGTTCCTCTAACTATAGCAGCACTTCTTTCTCATTATCCTGGGCTGCTCAAGCCCGCCGGACCCCCGGTTCTCACGGTCTCGAACTCCTACTAACTGACTCCAACTAACTCGAACTGTCTGTTGCACCGGGTTATATAATTATTTGAGGTCCACCTGCTTCCCATGGGCGTCGCAATTGCACCGAATTAAACCCGTCCACGGTCAAGGTTATATCTTGATATCTTCGACCGGATGCACCTGTTTCTTGATTGACGGCTGGATCGAAGGTCCATATGTTACATACTAACCATGTCACACTATAGAATATTTTATGTTCTTTGATGGGTGTATTGAATATTAATGAAAAAATGAAGCCCCGTCTTATTATTCAATAGTAATATAAAATCGTATCATTTCAAAGGGCTGCAGACATCAGGACCTCTGAACATTGCTTAAAATTTTCTTAAAGCTAGCAGACATTTTTTTCCAATATTGATGGGATAACCGTTACGCTAAACAAGTTTATCAATATTTCTTTCAAATGTTCCCCATATTTCTGAGATGACATGATTGCAGTCTTAAACCCCTTCGTAATTTTTTAAGCACTGCTACTATTGATTTCTTATCATCTCAAATTTAGATATATTAAAACGAATCATCGCTTTGTGATAAAAGCAAGAAATATGAAACGAAGAAAAAAGGAAATATAAATTTAAATGTAAAAGAATAAAACGTACTTTCCAATCATATTCACATAACATTCCAAATGAAATAACAAAAAAAAAACACAAGTGAAAAAATCATTTGTGAAGTATGTTTTGTGAATGAAGCATTCAGGAAAGATAGAAAAAAATCTGAGAATAAAATCAATGTATAATTTTTCTTTCGTTAAGATAAACACATTTTATTTCTCTTTCAATAAAATATTTTGTCTAAATAAAAACAAAATTCGTTTAGTAAAATTTACGTTGTTTTTATGTTTTCAAGTCAAAATATATTGTTCACTTAAAGGATTTGTGTGTATTTACCGTTCCTAACTATAACGTTCATCTTCTACGGTGATTACCATTACACCACAAGCACTTCCACATGTTATTTAATATGATATCATATTATCGTTTTGTTGTTTATAATTGGGGACTTCGTCGTTGTATTATAATTATCAAGTGAGTCTTACAAATATTCACTCATGAGTTTAATCTACAATGGTATTTCGAACTTCTGGTGTTTTAACCAATAGAAGCTTGTTAAAACCACTAGTTCCTCTATTTAAGCAGCGATGCACCTGTTCATTTTTTGAGTTATTGACCTCTGAGAAACTGTTGACTCGTTAAGCAAACAGGAGTCAACAGGATATTCATCTTTTCAACTGACGAATGTTGGTTAGGTTTTGTTTAGGTGATGTTGTTTAATGGCACACTAACCCTTGATAGATATTTACTGCCAAGTCCTGTTAATTCAAAAATAATACATATAAGTTTTTTAAGGGAAGTTTGTTGGCAACCTTATTTTAAAACTTTCTTAGAATATATACCACCGAAACTTTATTTTTAAACAATGTTAGAGCGCTAATGATTTCAAGTATTGCTATTTAACACTAATATTTCACTTTAATATGAATGATTTTTTGGCAAAGAGTTAAATGTTTTCATGTATTATTATTTAGCACTAATTGTTCTCTTTGCACACAGTTAAGTAGTTTCAAGTTTTACAATTTTGACCTCAAATGATTTCATTGTCTTAATAACAATTCCCAGTAAAATAGTGAACGGTTCTATTTAATCCACCGGTAAGAGCTTAACGTGTACAATCATTCCAGGTCAGAGTGGACCTGAGAGTAATACGAATGAAAGGATGTACCAGATTCCTCAAACTTCAAGACTGGAACCTCACTATGAGATGTTGTTTAATGTCATACCTAGAACACTAAATGGTTTCAAGTACAGCTATCTAATATTAATAAGCCTAATCAAAATTATTCATTCGTTTGCGCA
This sequence comes from Sepioteuthis lessoniana, assembly GCA_963585895.1. Classification (NCBI taxonomy): domain Eukaryota; kingdom Metazoa; phylum Mollusca; class Cephalopoda; order Myopsida; family Loliginidae; genus Sepioteuthis; species Sepioteuthis lessoniana. The sequence continues at coordinate 135,846,753 of OY757906.1, forward strand.
TGGTAAAATAGTTTCAAGCTTAGTCATTAAATATCAATAATTCCATTTATTATTGATCATTTGTCTGCACCCAGCTAAATCGTTTCCATTACAGTAAATAATTAGATAGTTCTATTTAACCTATAAATGATATCCTTACAGTTACTATCACTCCTGTGGTGTAGTCGTTATCGCCGTAGGAAATGAACACGGTGATACGTGTTCAAATCCTGGACGATACTGATTGCATTTTCACATAGCACTAATACCCTTGGGAAATGTATGAATCCAATTACTCTCCCTCCAGCTATGGGTAAATAGTAGGACAGACTAGGTTCTTCAGCCTTGGTGAGGCAACTAGTCTAGGAGAAGGAAAACTCTGAATTCAAACCTGTTAAACTTAAAAATTGACCTTGAGTCATATCCTGCCCGAGCGGAGGGGTTGGTAAATAGTATCACTACGGGTCACCGCAGGACTAGGAGTAATGGCAATGGAGGGTAGCTCCACATTCCCAAAAATCCAAGACTGTATGGGATGCAAATTTCTTCTAGTCTTAAAATAAGCAATAAAAACATACTTAAGAACATTCTAGAAATTTAGGATCAAACCCGCATTAGCATTTAAATTACATTTTTATATTTTTCAACCAATCAGCTAGAAACATGGAATAGAACATTCTAGAAAATTAGGATCGGAAGTGAACCTACAGAAAATATTTAGGCTCGAAAATAAAATAGTAAAATACAAATCTGATTGGTCAATAAATGTCTACGCGCTAAGATTTTAGGGTGATTCTTTGATCCACCTGTAGGATATAAATAACACAGAGTTAGGAAGCCATACACACAAGACACAAGCTTACACACAAACGAAGACACAGACGAACACAAGCCACTAAGCCAGTAGCCGATACTATGTCCAACCAATTCCTTTCCTTCCTCAACTAAAGTTCATGACCTCTTCTCAAATGGCCGAGAATTATATTCAAAAGGAAAACCCGACAAACTTTCTTTCATCAACGCGACACGCTGTCGCCACAATCATAAAACCCGCTATAAACTTAATGTAAGTAAGAACGACTTATTTACGGACTCTGATAACATGACCATACACACATCTTTAAACAAATTTATTTTTCTTTTGTCAAACTTTATTTTCCAAAAGGCCATTTACACATCATATATTTTGTTTATTTTCACATTCTGTTATATGCATATTAAATTGTTTGTTGTTTAATGTTCGTTGTGTTCTATTCCATTTCTTTCACGCGATTGTAAAGTTTTGTGTTGTATTTGTGGTGGGAATAATTTAGAGAGCAGTCTACTGAAATAACCAAATTACATACTCCCCCCACAACTGAAGCCTTATCATCAGATGCAGTTTAGTGGTAAATCCCGGTCACACGTTAGTGGATGGGGGTCTTACCTCACTGCAGAAATGAAATCAGCGTATTCTCTTGCATCAATCGATAGAGGGAGAATGCTGATCTGTAAGTTTACAAATATAATTAAACATACTAATAAAAAATCATTTCCACAGCATTGAGTGGAGGAAGAGGATTATTAACGATCAACAACATTCAGTGAAAAGTCATGTCAACAAGCGTCAATAATTGCACAGAGTTCAAAATAAGTAATAAGCACATTACAGTATCGCCCATAAATAGTTACACCTCAATTTACAATTAAAAAGTTTAATTTCCTCTTATCTATAGATACCTGTATTTTACAATTTCTACTAGAAAAAATTCAACTGAAACGGATATTATTATGTTTGTTGTCTTTGTTTTTAATGGCATATCAACCTTCGTGATTTATTTAATGCCATCGTTGTTGAAAAACAACTGGGATACTGCTTAAATAATAGCTAGGGGAAAGGGTTCATACTTTTTTAGTGACCATAACGGCGTGACGTGAATTCGAACTCGTTAAATTTAACGCCGCTGTCTATCCCTTATGCCCCTATATTATTATGCATACATTATAAATTATATTCTAATTACACACATATATATTAAAAATTGACGATCAAAACTTGTACGTAGCAGGGTATTGATAAATACGAGTTTATAAATCATATATAAGTGGTGCATTCAATAAGTTTCCAGATTTTTTTTTGTACAGGCGTTTAAAATTGTCGTAGACTCTTGAAAATTCCGTATGTTATTGCTATACATCTTATGAGATGACTAACCCATTTTTATGATTTCAGCTTCAAAGGAACCGCTACAGCAGCAATTGGAATATACCCTACTAAAGCCTGATTGTCATTGCTGGTGAATTTCAAAAATGCAATCTGACACATTAGAAGAATGATATGCAATAAAATTCTGTTTTAAACTTGGAAAAAATGATGCCACAGAAACGTATGGAATGCTTCAGACTGCTTTTCGACCATCTTGCATGAATCGAGCATCAGTTTTTGTGTAGCATGAGAGATTCAATGAAGGCAGAGAGTCTGTGAGGGATGATGAGAGGTGTGGGAGGAGTGAGGAAGTCAATACACCAGAGTTGATTGGCCAAAGGGTTAGAGGTAGGGTTACTATGTTGAGGTTTTTAGGGAGTTCAGGAAAAGATTCCGTGTGAAGAGGCCAGCAGTCTTCAAATCAAGTCAGTGGCATTTCCAGCAGGACAATACACCAGGCCACAACTCCCTTTTGTCACAGACTATTTAACCAAGATAGGCATCAAGACAGTTCCTTAGCCTCCCTATAGTCCAGACGTTGCTCCCTGTGACTTTTGGTTATTCCCTAAGCTCAGAGGCTGTCGTTATGAGACAATTGAGGAGATGAAAGAGGCTGTGATGAAGGTCATTGACACGCTCATACAAGAGAACTTACATAGAGCCTTCCAGAAGTTGTTGGAACGGTAAAACAAGTGCATTGCAGCCGGAGGAGATTACTTCGAAGGGGACTAGAGTTTCATGTGTGTACTATCAATAAAAGTGTCCATACAAAAAAAGTCTGGAAACTTATTTAATGATCCTCGTATATATCTGGGTTAAAATCCAAATCAAATATTCTCTTTATTCAACACACAAACTACTGTAATACTGTGATTACTTGTTAAAAAAGAGTTAACAGAATTGGCAAGTAAATGAATGGTTAAAAACGGGGAAGAAGGAAGAATAATCTATTTATAAATATATTTCTATTTTTAAATAGATTATCATAAAAGACAAATCTTAAGAAAGAGATTTACCACTGGAACCATTGTCCAGCCATTTGGGATGGTAGAATACACCGACAGCACCTCTGTAGAGGGGTAAGATCCCCGCCAACATTTGTCCTGGATATGACACTAAAAAATCTGATAGTGAGGTTCTAGTGATGCTGGGGCTTTGGGGATTATGGAGCACTTTTTCATTGCCATCCCTCCGAGGTCCACTCTCGTCCAGGGATGTAGCACCTGATAGAGTCTTATCTGTGGGTCAAATAGAACTAAATTGTGTATTTATGCTAAACTGAATTGCTTGAAATAAAAAAAAAGTTTGTATGCTAAACTAAATTGTTTGAAAAAGAACTGATTATTTGTATTAAAATAGATTTGGCATTGCATAATTTACAAATATTGATACGCCATAAAATACCAACCAACCAACCAACCACTTCAACCATTAAGTTGAGCAATGAACGTGGATTGATAAATTTTGACGAGACGTGGATTTTCGTTGACGAAGAAGATTTTACGAAGAAAAAGGCGAAGAAAAGTTTTAAAGGCTGTTGGATTGGGAAAATTCCAAGGTAGTTACATATCTTGTCACGGGGTCTATTTTGCAGAAGAAAGAAGAAATTGGTATTTATGGCTTTTGCTTCTTGGTAAGTGAAAGAAAACTTCTTCGATGTTTAATGTATATCTATTTTTTGTGCCTTGTGTGCGTTTGGAAAAATAGAATCGTCTGCCATTAAGAATTGAAGACTGACGGTTTTTCCTCCCGGAGAAGAAAAAAGATTTTTCTTGGAACCCTCATGAACTTTTGAATGTTTCTTTTTGTCGAGGTGGTTGGGGGTTCCTGGTAAGGTGGAATAAATTGGTCAATGAAAAATTATTTCAATTTATGCTGTCGTCTCAATTTTTTCTAGTTTTAATTCTTGTTGAAATTAAATGAGTTTAGGAGCAACGTCGTTTCAATCTATTTTGTATTTTCCTGGATATCCGCCTTCCACAAAACAAAAAAACAAACAAACAGCTTGCTGCCTTTATTTATTTATTGTGCTACAATGATTGAAGGAAGAAAAGGTTTGATTTTGTTTACTTTGAATTCAAACCAATACATTTCGTGACACTAAGCCTGGAAAATGGGACTGGTTGTAATTTACTAAACTTTTTGCTGAGATGTGGCACACGGCCTTATGAACGGGGAACCAAATGAGACTAACTCATGTAGGTTTGTCAGTCTACCTTGCTAACCAATGCATAACCAGAGGCACTCTGGAACAATGGGACTGGTTGGTCAAAGGCAGATCTATCTTCTAACCAAGTCCCATTTAGATTTCTTTTAAATTGTTTTTCTTATAAATCAAACATTTTTATTTGAATATAATAGTCATTTGTTCGTAGTGTTGTATGTCATAAAGTATTCTTATCAAATAGTAATAATTTACATACAGCAATATGGTTTTTAAACTAACTATTTCTATCTAATTATAATCATTTGCTATTCATGGTTTTACATATTCCTGTACCATAATCGTACCAACTCAAATAGAATATTGTAATGTTACTCCACCAAATTGGATTTTTTACCGTTACACATACGGTTGTATCCTCAACGTGGGAAAAGTGGCGAACACACAAAGACTCCGTCTTTGTTCACTCACACAAACGCTTATTCGTTACAACACATTTTATTTAGTCGTTGAGAGAAAGAAAAAGAGTATGAAAGCTGAGTAAACCACTTTAGTTGGACAAAGAGGGACAATATTTAGGTAAGATTTCTTTAGCCCTGGTTAGGACATTAACTCTCAATTAAAACCAGCTTTACAGCATTTTCTTTCCAGTTTTCTATTGCAGTTCTAAACTCCACCGCTGCACATCTAGTGGGAGACCTCTTCTCGGAGCTCACACTATACATTTTCGTGGCTGGTATTCAACTGTCATCTTGACCTTGTCACGTCTTTGAGGCAACTAACTTTCAAACCCGACTTATTGTCATGGTACCCAACCTGCGGTCGGTAATGAACTCTTCCGTGACTATTAATACGGGGTTCTGTACTTATTCCCTGCGAACACTTGGCTGTCGGACTGACTTCTAACACTTTGTATATATGTTGTATTATACTTCGTTAATATACTTTGTTCCACGCAAACCCAAGTTGTGTTATTCTTCTTGACCTTTTACTGGTCCACAAAAGTTATCCCCCTTTTTCCGCCTGGTGTCGGAGGGAGGAACATATGCGTGTTTGGTGGTTCCACTCCTGTGTAGAAGATTTGGGACCTCTTTTTTTTTAGTCATTTTTAACTTTAATTACCGAACCGAAGTTATGAGTGCTTTGGCTTGACTCCACAAAGTTCTGCTGGCCATTTCGTAAACTCTTTGTCTGCTTTTTCTTCGTATTATATTTTTCCTCTCCTTTTTCTTCCCTAGAAATTAGCCTCATGTTCTTTTTATAGCTTGGAACAACCATATCGTGTTACATTCTAATCGAATGCAAGTAATTTCCGAAAATAACGATTTGACCTAAAGATGTGGCATTAACCGGTACTACCACTGTGGGTCAAAGTTCACCACAGAGTTGAAATAATAAAAAAGATGCTCTATATAACTTCAAACTTCAGGACTGTAGTCTTACTACCGGATTATCTTTAGTATCTTAACCAAGACGCAGTTTTAAGTATTCCTATCACTAATAAATTCACGCGTGGGAACCTGACAGGCACTACAAATATAGATCCGAATGTTTCTGGAGTAATGGCAACGAAATGGCGATTCCCCATTCCCTAGAGCTCGTGAATATTCCTGTCGGTAGATCTTAAAATATTCTGACTGTATCTCTTGCTGAGGGGTGATATCTCACCTCTAGAAAGGGACCCATCTATAGGTTAAATAGATATGTTTGGTTGGTTGCTTGCTTGTTAGATTTTTTGGATTTTATGACATATCAACCTTTGTAGGTTATTTAATACTAAATCCATTTTTATACAAATAATCAGTTCTATTTCAAGCAATTCATTTAGAATGAGTACGTAGTTTAATTGTCAGTAACATTTCTATTTTAAGCTATTCTGTTTATTCAAATACTTCTAATAAAACTAATTCAGTTTGGTATAAGTACAGATTTTGTTTACACATATTTAAATTTTAAAACAGTTCTATATTAAACAATTCAGTTTAGCGTACGTACGCAGTGTAAATGTAAGTACACAATTTAATTGTCAAAAACATTTCTATTTTAAGCTATTCAATTTAGTCAAACAATTCTAATTGAAGCGATTCAATTTAGCATCAGTATGCAGTTTAGTTCTATGTAACCCATAGATAGGGCCCTATCAGGTGCTACCATTCCAGGCCAGAGTGGACCCGGGAGCAATGGCAATGAAGGGTTCTCCGTATTCCTTAAAGCCCCAGCATGGCTGGGACCTCACCATCAGATTGTTTAAAGTCATATCCAGGACACTCATTAGGGGGGTTACCCAACTGCAGAGGTGCAGTCGGTGTATTCTACAGCCCCAGCTGACTGGTCAAAGATATGTTTGATGATTATTTATATTTAATAAGATCGTGTGAAAAAACAAACATCTTAAGATAAAACTATCCCAAAATATCAATAGAAACATGCAATGAAGGCGATCCCCTACCTACTTGGCATAAGATAACCCTAGACGCGCTAACTAGGCGTTAAAATCAATTAGGTGATCACAGATCTGCAAGAGAAGCCTTGCCACCAGAACAAACCTGATCGCTTTGCAAGGGTAAAGATTGATCTCTGCAAAAGTAGGCAGAAAGGACGTCGGAAGTGAAATATCAGTCTTATGAAAATTACAAATATGACAAGGGTTTGCTGCATTATAATTCAATTAATAATCCCTTCTTATGTTGTGATAACAATGTTAAAGTCACCTATCATAAATTTAAGTGTTGATTCGTCATAGATGGAGTCAAGCAAATTCTACACACAAACAAAAACTATAACCAAATATAAAACTTTGATTGCTAACTTTTCCGAATACTTCGGCCCTCCCTTATATTTCAAATAGTCGGTAACTTTATTCAAGTAGTAAATTGCTCTAAATACACAATATCAGCTGTGAGCAAGCAGTTTTGATAAATATATATTAATTTATATATATATATTTTATAGTATGGGCTGCTTATCTGTGACCATTAGTTTCATGCCGTCTTTATAGGACAATGATTACTGTATGAAGACCGCATGAAACCAATGGTCGCAGATAAGTATCCATGTTATAAAATATATATATAAGATAATATTTATTTATCATTACGTAATAGCTCTATCACAGATATTGGGCACTCACCAAATTATACTGCCTTTGGTCTGCTTCTAACCCACCCAGTGAGATAGTGACAACCATACACTGTTTCAAAATATATATATATATATATATATATATATATATAAATATGGGGGGGGTAAAACACGAGGATATACGCACGTAATACATTTTGTAAGAGTAAAAAATATGAAGACGCCACAATACTGTCTAGACATGTATAGAATAGAAAAAAATCAAAATAAAACCTGCCGAAAATGTCCTGGAGAGTCGGAGAAGAAATACGAATTGGATGCACATTTCAAAACAGTGTAATTTTTGCCTTGAAGAAATAATAATAATAATAATAATAATAATAAATAAAAAAATAAATTTTTATTGAGTAAATTTTTGTTTGTTATTTTATGGGATATGAACCTTCTCGGGTCATCTAATGCCCAATCCATCCTTTTTTAGAAGGACAGTAGTGGTACTATCTAACCCATAGGTGGGAGAAGAACGGGGTTCATACTTTTCCAAGGGGTATTTGTCCAAAAGTGAACGTAACAGCGTGACTGGAGTTCGAACTCACGTACTATGACTCCACAATCCAACGCTTTAACCATTACACCACGGGGTGATCCCGAGATTTAATAGAGTATATTAACTAAACCACAAAATGAATAGCCACATAAATAGCCACGCATTATATATATACGTACAAGACAGCCCTTTCTAGCATTCTGTCCATAAACTACATCTTCCTTCCAATCATGTCTTACATAAGAGTTTATGACAGGATATCGGTAATGTTGGAGACTGTCGGTTTGATGATTGTATAGGCGAGAAACAGTTATGCTCCAAGAGCTGTGGAATACACGATTCACTCAGATCTATCTGTCTCAGTCTATCTGTCTGTCTGTCTATCTCTCTCTCTCTATACATATATATATCATCATCAGGGGAGGATCTATTACATAAGTGATGTAACTTTTGTTTTTGCATATTACTACTATGTAAGAGCGTATTTACTGTTGGAGAGTATAGCGTTTGCTTTTAAATGGGTTTCTATATATAGTGTCAGTAGCTAAAAACATTGAAGTACATTAGAACTGGTTTGAAAATTAATTCTGTTAAGTTTGGGTGGCATGTTTCTAATACGTAGTGCTCAGAGAATCTGTAGTTTTTGTTTGTTATTTTGATGTTCTAATATTGTTGCTTTTGTTGGTCAGAATTTTTCGTAATTCTTTTGCTGTGCATGAATGCATTTTTTAAATGCTGTGCTATGGAACTTTTGTAAAAGATTCTCCCCTGAGGATAGCCGGACAGAAAGTACTTGGGATACAAATAATTATGGAAAATGCATCAATCAATTCCTGCCGAACACTATAAAATCAATACGGCAATATGAAACGATCAACAAGAAAATATGTAGACAGAAATTGTCTATTATGTTCATTGAAATTTGTATTAATGAAGAAATGCTGCCAATATATATATATATATAATATATATATATATATATATATATATACATATATATATATATAACTTTAAAATATTTGAATGATACATCCGACTGTTTATAAAAAATGGGTGAAAAACAGGATATTCATAGGATGTATTTGATATCGGATAATATGCATAAATGCTTCTGTTGTTGTTTTGTTCATATTTATTTTACTAGATTCCAATAAAATCTGTGACTAAAGACATTTTTTTACATTTTCAAACCGAATAAATTGATGTCAGCTGGGAACAAGATGTAAGCACGATGACATTGAGAAGTGCTATGACTTTTTTTCATTTTTGATTTTCATTTTCTATTCAAAAATACGTTTTCAGGCGAAACAGTAAACTGTTAAATATTTCTCTGATGACGCTCAATTAGACCAAAACATTGACGCATATAAAATACATCATGTGAATATTTTCATTATATATATATTTATATATATAAGTTGGTGACCGTAGTTGAGGGCCACCAGAAGGCTCCCTTTTCAATAGCTACTACACTGATGTATAGGGGAGGGTTCGACTCCTTTCCCTGGATATATATATTCAATCGCTCATAAATATGTAAAACACCTGGACGAGGCTGATTGCATTTCACATAGACTAATACCCTAGGGAAAGGTATGAATCCAATTATCATCCCTCCAGCTGTTGGTAAATAGTAGTGCAGACTAAGTTCTTTAGCGTTGGCAAGGCAGTTAGTCTAGGAGAAGGAAAACGCTGAATTCAAACCTGTTAAACTCTGCTTAAAAATTGGCCTTGTGTCATATCCTGTCCGAGCGGAGGGGTTCGAAAGTTTGCATAAATATGTACACCCCATCCAATTTTCAGTGTAAAAATTAGATTTTCTTCAAAAGTAAAACAACCAAGATTTTATAATTTCAAATGGAATATTATAACACGAAAACAAATATAATTTAACATCATTTATGAAACGTTGCCTCAACAACCCGGCACCATCTCGAACATCAATAGGCGTTACACTTCTCAAATACAAGACGGACTCGTTGCTTCTAATACGAAAGAGTTTCATAGAAGTCAGCTATCGAAACATGAGAGAAACAGAGTGAAAGATATTAGTTCTTATAGAGAAATGCTAACACATACATGGGTGCAAAACGAAAAAAATATACCGACTACACTTTCTTCACCCCTTAACGGGCCCTTAGCTCTAGGGGGCAGTCGCAGCTTCGACCCTCTGCTCTTTACTCTCAGCTCTGAACTGCTCACTTGCAAAAATATTTCACTCATATAATATCTCCTAATTATTCCATTTACTAATCATATAATATCTCGAGCCTTTAACTTTTATTTGATTCAAATTAATCTTATACTAAATCAGGTGACAGAATGCTTACTTTCAATAATTGGCCTTCAACAATTATTTCAAAACAAATCTCTAACATGTAAATCCCAGGTGATTTTCGAAACAACCGATCAACTTTATAATCTGCCGACACGTGCACCATATGACCTTTACATGCGATCTACAATTCCATTCAATATTTTTATCGTACTGACAAATCATTAATACAAATAGAATAGTTAACTAATATAATCATCCTCCTTAATTATAATACATTCATTACCAAACACTACAAGACTGACGCTGGAAAACTAAACATATAAATATGTAGCAATCCGAAATGTATATATATATATTCCTCAAATATATTTATGCTATTGTTGGCGAGTTCGTGAATTTCAATGGTGAAGAGTTTGGTAATAATTAATACATAATAATATCTGTTTTGATTGTATAATGCTACATTACAAATAACAACAGAGTCTCCGTGGCGTTATATGCTGGGCTGCAACCTCGAAGTAAGCGGTTTCGATCTTCAGTCGAAGTATTACATTCACTTTTGGACTAGTACCCTTGGGAAAGATATGAACACCCTTATCTCCACTAGCTATATAGAGAGTAAAAGGGATGGCTTTGGCATTAAATAACCCTGAAAAGCTGATATGCTATTAAACAAAGTATCCAAACCAAATATAGAAATAATAAAATCCCGATATCTTTTCTTAAGTCGGGTATTAGTTTTCTGATTAAAAAAAATGTTGGTGTGTACTTAATCCAGAGCAAAATAAAGGGTTTTTTTTTAGCTTTTGTAAGTTTGGGAATAATATACAATAATACCCGTATTGACTGTATAATTTCCCAAAAGAAATCTTTTTGCTTTTGTTTTACGACTATATTTTTAAAAACCAATTTGTCTAGGTTTATACATGGTTATGGGCGTTATTGGTTTCCCTCTGTTTACGATTGTTTTTGTGGGAAGAAAATTGCAGTCATTATTTCGAAATGTCCATCGTATTAAAAGTTCCTTAAATTAACATACCTATTCATCAAAATAACGAATTTAAACAAAACAATTGGTGATCCTATAAAGTCTTTAAAAGATTAAACTGAGAGAAAATTGTGTGATTACGTCGAGTGATTGATCTAAGGAAATTCAAATCAATTCCATGTTTAAAATTACATGCAACTTTCAACCTAAGTTGAAACTGGCAGCTTGAAAACCAAATAAGATAACATTCGATATTTCCAAGTATTTGTAATTTTCTTATTAATCACATTGGATTCTAATTCTATGAGACGAATTGTAGAATATTCAAAAGAAAAAACAAAGAAAAAAGAAAGAAATACATTCTGATTTAAAACGAATCATGAATTTTACAACGTTTGCAAATCCCCAGGAATTGCTTTGATATATGTAATTATGTAATAAATTGCATGAATTAATTCATGAAATAACAAACACCCAAACAAAACGTTCGTTATATTTCCAGCTTAAATTGTTCTAAAATGGAAGCGCGTAATTTGATCTTCTTTTTATAAACAATCAAAACTCAATTTGATTGATGTTAAATCCTGTAAAGCTATACAGGATTTGATTATATGATTATCTTTTTTAAACTGAATGTGACTCATTTGACTCATTTAGAGTAATTTTATGCCTAGTGGTTAGGGAATTACATTCATATTTACATTTTTGTGTTGGTGTTTCAAAAGAAGTTTTTTTTTTAACCACTGCCTTATTGAATACAAACAATTTTTTAGAAATATCTGACACACAGATGAGAGACTAACAAATTATACCACACCAGCTCAGAGTTGACCTGGGAGTAATGGCAACGAAAGAGTAATCCACAGCACCGAGATAACCAGAATTACACCCACACTTGGAGGGAGGGATCTTGCTCCTTTGCAAAGTAAACAGTCACAGTGGTCTTGGCCCCACTGATTAGGTTCTACTATGAAGAATTTTCAAAAGTAGTCTATTTATTTTTCTCACATAGAAAACACATTGAGTTTGTTGTTGTTGTTGTAATGTTGGCGAACGTATTCAGGGGTGACCCAAAGGTTCCCTTTTCAATAGCTACAACACCGAGGTGAAAGGGAGGGCGCTACTCCTCTCCCTAGATTGCTCCACTCTACCCTTGTTCATCATCATCATGTCGTGCTGCCAGTACGGATATCCCTGACCCTCTCGCGCCATTTCTTCCTATCGTTCATCGCCTCTGGCAGGTCTTCAGGGCTACATCCCGTATCCTCACATAGCTGCTGTATGTATGTTCGAGCTGGTCGTCCTGCTTTTGCTTGGCCATATGCAGGGGTCCATAGGAGTACATCACTTATGGTCTCGTCCCTGCTTCTCCAGCAGTGTCCTGCATGTGTGGTTCGCATAACTTGGATAGTTTTCGTGATGGAAGACAGGTGGCCGTATAGTTGGTGCCTTTTGGGGTGTTGCCGCCAGGACTTGTTCAATATTGTTCGCAACATTCTTACGTAATTGATGTCTATTACCCTTGATACGTACCTTATATTGCTGAGTATTAAGCAAGGAAGTATCAAGTACCATTTTTAATGTCTTTGGTATGACTCGAGACGGGATTGAACCCCTGTCTTCCGGACCATTGGCAAACACTCTACCCACTTGGCCAATGGGTCAGTTTTGAGAGACCCTTAATGCTAACTTATCATGATTAAACATTATAAATTGAAATTACAATTGTTTACAACCGATTCAGATCATGTTTCTTGAAACCTTAAAATTGCTTTAAAATAATGAGTTCTGTTATAACCGAACAAAGGCTGATATATCATTAAACAAATCAACGAACTAGTAAATAAAGCATAATTCTTGGATAACATAGATTTTTCAAGACTACAAAAAAGTGGACACACAGGCATTTACTTGTAAGATGGTAAAGAGAATGATTTCTCTATAGGAAAACACTAGAAAAAATATGTGTTTAAATTTCAAAATTACATAACAAGGATGAGCAAGTAGTTAAGATATGTGAACTAGTGAGGTTTATGTTGTTGAGAATACGGTCACTACTGTCGGCTGTTTTATAAACAATAAAAATATTCTTGCAGTGGTTTTTATTAATACGTAAAAACTGTTTTATGATACGTAAAATGTGATTTGTAAAAGTAGTTTTTGTTTGCGAGAAAAATGATTATTAAATCAGAAAAGTATATAGGGTTCGTTCCAACGATGATGGATACAGTGTAGACTGTATCCGGTATTCACGTAGAGCTGATGCATCTAAATAGTGGTTGGTCGGCCAAAACTGGTGTGTTTATTTGTTGGAGTCTATAAGAGAACGTCGCTAGTTAATTTGTTCCTACTTCCTCAGCAGTGTCCAGTATATCGTCTCTGTCACACTTGGACAGTCTGTAAGCGTCCGTACAGCTGCTGTTTTGCGGGGTGCTACTTCTTGGATATGTTCAAAACAGCACGTAGCATTCTTGTAGAACTCACAACTAGCTTTTTCTCCAAAAGCTTCCTAAGAGTCCCGATTATACAACCATACAGTAATATCTACACGGCCACAGCTTAAAAAGAATCATCTTTTATTTCAATTTGATCGATAGCCTGTCAATACCTATCCATATTTACCCAACCCCTCCGCTCGGGCAGGATATGACACAAGGTCAGTTTTTTTACGCGGGGTTTTAACAGGTTTGAGTTCAGAGTGTTCCTTCTCCTAAACTAGTTGCCTCACTAAGGCTGAATAACCTAGTCTGCCCTACTATTTACCCATATCTGGAGGGTGAATAATTGGATTCATACCTTTCCCAAGGGTATTAGTGCTATGTGAAATGCAATCAGTCTCGTCCAGGATTTGAACTCATGTCGCCGTGTCCATTTCCTACGACGATAACCATTACACCACGGGCACCTCTGTCAATACCCATCCCTGCCTTTTCTAATATAATGTTTATATATAATTAAGTGTGTTTTATTAATATAAAGATTATTACTCAGAAGAAGAAAATGTTTTTGTTGTTTCAAAATTTAGCGTAGACGTTCGTTCTCTGTCTTTATTTCTTCGTTCACCAAATTTTGAGAAAAAAGATTGTCTTTTAATGCGAAACTCAGTATTTGACTCATATTCTTTGCATAAAGTTTCTCTCTTTCTCAGATTAACATGTCAGGAGTAAATTGCGCAAACAAATTGATTAGATATATTGATAACCTTTTCGAAAAGAGGAATATTCTTAATGTTTTTCATATAGGCCTTTCGATGGGCTCTGGAGGCGCATATCAATATCAAAATGGAAAAACAACGATCGTGATCTAATAGAAATAAAACTCGAATGAGAAAGACAAATTATTTGAAATCTGATGTCTTTATCACTTTCACTTTAAACTGAGTCAAGCAATCACTCAACGATACACAACTCAGATACTATTATATATATATATATATATACATATGCACACACACACACACATACACAAACGTATATATATATATATATATATACAATCGAGAAATACGGATGGGTTAATGGTCACGACACCGAGTTTTACTTCTCCGATCAGCTGGGGAGTTGTTAATCCACGCAGCTGACATATTCAGTGTTTTTTACTTTTTTGTTGTCATGTGACTGCAATGTGGATGGAATAACAATTCTCGTGACTTAGATTGGATAGAAGTTGCTTCCTGTCATGGTGGTAACTCTACACCAGATCCGACCTTTCGTTAAACTCTTTATTTGTGCCTGCAAAACTAAAGATGTGATATTTCTCTTCTTGCGCAATCTACAGCTCCTTGAAACCTCATTAAAGGTGTAAGATCTTTTAAAGACTGATCACTCAATTCCGGGTTCGTCCAAATTCTTTCTTCAGCAATCCATTATTTATTTGAATAGTTTCTATCATTCTCGTATCTCTCATTTGTGAACGATACTTTGTGGTTCAGTCGATCTGATGTATATCTTTCCTTGTCCTTTCCTTATATATATATATATATATATATATATATATATACTCATATGCCCCTGTAGGGTTTAGCTTTCTGGCTAGTGAAGTAAATATGTTGCCATTAGCGTAATACAAGGCTCTTCATATGAATTGAGGTCTCGGTAGCCGTTAAGCGGATATATGTAAAACAAAAACAAATGTGATACATAGGCGTTTAAATTTCCTTCGTTTGCGCTGGTTTCCTCGTGGCTGAGTGGTAGAATCTTGGATTGGCGTTTGAGTCAACCGGGTTTCGATCCCAGCTTCGGGAATCTAACCTGTCTAGCCACACTGAAGAGTTCTGATAGAACGAAACAGGTCTGTCTGTGGATGACAATATATATATATATATATATATATATATATTTCATGTCACGTTGTTAGTACAGATTTCTGTGACTCTCTATCGCCATTCGTCCCTATCATCCATCACTTCCGGCAGGTCTCAACGAGATTATGAGTTTGTATGAATTTGTTGCAGAAAAGTTCTTGTTGGTTGGCCAACACTTGCATGTCCGTGTATAGAGATCGATAGGAAAACGCGAGGAATGGGTTTGTCTTTACTTCTCCATGTGTCCCGCATGGCTTGTTCGTCTGATTTGAATGGTTTTAGAGATGAGAAGTTGGTAGCCGTTTTGTGGGTTGTTGCTTCCAGGATTTGTTCAATATCACACGTAGCATTTTCGTGACGTTCTCATATAGCTTTTTTCTATACGCTTTGCCAGCGTCCATGCGATGCATCTCTATATCAAAATAGACACGACCGCTCAATGGAAGAAATTGCGTTTTATCTTATTGAATGTCAGACTTCCCTATGATCAATAACCAATCAATAGCAGTCCATGCCTTCGCTAGTCGCAGATTGATGACATTTTCAGAAGATGAGGCGCTGCTACCGAAGTAGGTGAACTTGTTAACTCATTTCAGAGTACCACCATTTAGTGTGGAGATGTCTTGTTTTTTGATGAAAACACATGTACTCTGATTTGTCTGTATTCACATGGAGGCCAATGCCACCTGCTGCCTGTCCCAGACTATGCAGTAGGGATTGTGTTTAGGTGGGTGCATTTGCAAGAAGTGCTATGTCATCTGCGTATATATATATATGTGTGTGTGTGTGTGTGTGTGCTTTTCGTTTACTGGTCCTTTCTTTTTTATATCTGAATGGTGTTTCTTGGGTCTCTTGGAATCAATCGTATGTCGGTTCCACCAAAACTTTTATAATTTTTTCAGTATTCTTCTTTAAGGAACGGAACGAAGTGGCATTTGCTATGCTTTCTGAGTGTTGGATATTTCCTTTTGACCGTCTGAGTAAGTTACGTGGGTATCAAAACTGTATATGAACCCGTGTCTTGAGGTATGCAAACCACAGCAGAAATGCCACGTGGACTGCGTGGTCGGCATGCCGGAAGAATGTATGACTACGAGGATTACGTAGGCTTCAGGAAAGTTATAAAAAGACTGAAGATTTTCAACCCGGGGAGAACAAAAAAGCCGGCAGAAGAGTTGCTAGACGTCAAACTGCTCTGGGCGCTATCTTTGAGTCAGACAGCTCAAATTTGAGAGTTAGAGAGATGTCTAGGCTGTACGAGACTCACTAAAATGAGGAAGCTAAGATGATTAAATGCCTCGTGATTGGGGAGAGAAGTGTAAAGAATGCCCGTGAAAGTAGAAGCAATGTGGGAAACAGACTTGCGAAAATCGAAAGCGGGTATGATATCAAAATAAAGAAGAAGAGGTACCTGGTGAAGGCCGTGAAGTTGAAAAATATATTGAAGCTGAGATGATTAGATGTTTTAGTTGGCCCTGTGTTATATAATACTTTAGCTAGTGACAGAGTGCCGTGGATGAACTTAGCAGGTTCAATGCGGCCGCAAGATAACATCAACAAAGTGGAGAAAATAAAGGAAGATGGCGAATAATATAATTCATTGCCTATGGACAGTGTGACAGATACTTCCTTTCGCAGATAAGATCAACAAATTACCAGAAAATACGGAAGTACGTAAGTTCCGATAACCAACCATAAACAGAAAAATACGTGAGACGAAGAGGATGTTCATATTTCCGCATGTGACTTGAAAAGACAATATAAGGTCTGGATTTTTCGAATAAAGGCAGAGATCCAGTGGTCGCTAAAACGAAGGGGAGAGATCCGCTGGTCGCTCAAACTAAGTGGAGAGATCCACTGGTTGCTCAAGCGAAGGGGATAGGTCCGCTAGTCTCTCAACCGAAGGAAGAGACCCGCTGGTCACTGAAGCAAACATGTCATGTATGTTCTCCGATCGTCGCTCTAATACACACAAAGGGTCCCCCGCCACAGAAGAAAGATATGTGCGAACTCTCTCTGACTGTATTCCTACTTCACACACGTCGTCATCGAAGAATAAAAATATAAATTATATGTTTATATATCTACAAGTTTTTCGTTTTTTGTCTAGCAGTGCAAAATGCGGCATCTGTACCAGTTTTGTGAAAGCAAAACGAAGAAGCTGTTCACTGAAAATTCAGTATCTTCATCTGTATGGATATCTTAGCAGTTCTTGATACTCTATTTCACTCACCTATTTCGTATATTTTGTAATAAAGAAAAGTTGAAAAATATATTGAAGCTGAGATGATTAGATGTTTTAGTTGCCCCTGTGTTATATACTAGCTTAGCTAGTGACAGAGTGCCGTGGATGAACTTAGCAGGTTCAATGCGGCTGCAAGATAACATCAACAAGTGGAGAAAATAAAGGAAGATGGCGAAGAATATAATTCATTGCCTATGGATAGAGTGACAGATATTTCCTTTCGCAGATAAGATCAACAAATTACCGGAAAAATCGGAAGTATGTAAGTTGCGATAATTAGCCACTATTTCGTACATTTTGTAATAAAGAAAAGCAAGAAAAGAAGCAGATTATGTTTTATATATAAGTTTGCTCTTTCCTGTATACAACATGACTTGTAGGTCGAAGGTTCGAATCCAGTCATGAGACCCATATTGATTTTATATATCGCTTTGGTAAAGATTTACTCAGCTTAATTAGTTGGAGTTCTACAAAATTGTTCGTAAAAGTTTTTTTTTTCTTTTTCGCCGAAGTAAAATAATATTTGAGATAATTTATTATCCGTTCTATAAGGCGGGGGAACTATTATTTCGCAAAATTACGAAAAGATCTTCGAAAGTAGTATTTCTATAGAAATTGTTACAGACACAGGTAGCATAAAATCTCCGTTGAAAATATATATATATATATATATATATATGTATAGAGAGAGAGAGATAGAGAGAGAGAGAAAGATTGTGCGTTTGTGTGTATGTGTGCGTACGTGCGTAAGAGAGGAAATGTGCGTGTGAGAGAGGGAGTATGTGCGTTCTGTGTGTGCGTGTGTGTGTGTGTGTGTGTGAGAGAGAGAGAGAGAGAGAGAGGGGGAGAGAGAGTGTGTGTGTATGTATATGAGATAGAGAAAGTGTGTGTTGATGTGTGTGTATGTGTCTGTGTATGCTTTAGAGTGAGCGTGTGTACTTAAGAGACACAGCGTGTGTGCGTATGTGTGTGTGAAAGGGAGAGAAAGAAAGTGTAAATGAGTGTAAGAGAGAGAAAATGTGTGTGAGAGAGAGTGTGTACACACGTATGCATATGCATGAAAGTGTGTGTGTGTGTGTGTGTGTGTGTAAGAGAGGAAGGGAGAGCTTATGTGAGAGAGAGTGTGTGTGTATGCGTGTGTGCGGAAGATTGACAAAGAGAGTGTGTGTGTGTGTGTGTGTGTTAGAAAGAGAGAGTGTATGTGTATGAGAAAAAGGGAGAGATACAGAGAGAGAGAGAGAGAGAGAGTGTGTGTGTGTGAGAGAGAGATAGATAGATAGATAGAGAACAAGGTTTAAGCTGTGAAGACCTATTTTTTCTTCACAGCTATTCTCATCTGTTATGCATTATCATCAGCCTTAGGCCAGACGCTGCACGTCGTAAAAGGTTTCACAAGTGGATGAGACTCTCTTTTCATAAAAGCAAAAATATTCTTCACATATTTCAACTTTATCGATTGGAACAAACGAGCTAATCAAGGTGCTCGTGAGTTGACAGCTGTCACAACTAAAACGCACTGCCCACCGCCTAACTGTACTCATGCCTATTGTTTCTTTTCCGCAAACTAAGCATCGATGATTATTTATGAGTACAAACTTTTTTACATATGGAGGGATTCAATGAAACAACTTTGCTGCATAATCAACGAACCGGTTTAGTCTATTTTAACGAACTGTCAATCCATCTGGGCTGATTCTATACCTAAAGTTAAGGGAATTTCATCCAGTGTTCGTTCCTATGTAAATTTTTTTGTTTACTGGAATATTCTAGTATAATAATTAACGCTCTATTATAAAACAAGATTAATTTTAATAAATTAATTTTTTTTTGATTTTATGGCATATCAACCATTGTAGGTTATTTAATGCCAAATCCATTTTTTCATACATATAAACAGTTCTGTTCCAAACAATTCAGTTAAGTATAAATAGTTCTATGTTTACGCATAGTTAAGTGTAAAAACAGTTCTATTTCAAATAATTCTGTTTAGCATAAGCACACTGTTTAGGTCTATTTAATCCAGAGATATGACCCTATCAGATGCTGACACTGGAAGCGATGGCTATGAAGGGGTACACTGTATTCCCCAAAGCACCAGGATTACTGAATTGTCAACATCAGATTGCCTAGTGTCATATATAGGACACTCATTTGGGGAGTGTTACCCCTCCGCTGAGAAGCAGTCGGTGTATTCTGCTGCCCCGACTGACTTGGCTAAGAAAATAAGAAGATAGACACAAAACAGTAAATTTATTTGATATGGCCACCATTTTTTTTTTCAATTATCGTATTAGCACGCTTTCGAAACGATTTGCATGCCTTCAAAATAATTTTTTCGGATTTTTAGTTCCATTCCTTGTCAATAACAGTTTTAAAAGAACCGATAGGAAATTGCATTTGTTCTGTTTTCT
The DNA here is from genome assembly GCA_963585895.1 of Sepioteuthis lessoniana. Classification (NCBI taxonomy): domain Eukaryota; kingdom Metazoa; phylum Mollusca; class Cephalopoda; order Myopsida; family Loliginidae; genus Sepioteuthis; species Sepioteuthis lessoniana. The sequence continues at coordinate 135,866,934 of OY757906.1, forward strand.
TAAACTAATTACTTCAGAAATTTTTGGCTTCGTTTCGGCGTTAAGCAAATCATAGATTCTTTGTCATTTTCTTATTTCTCACTTATGTCGGGCTGAATTTTAATTAAAAAGTGCTTAAATGACAATCATGGCAATTTAGATTTAACGCATTTTATTTTTCAAAAATTGGACTAATTAGAAAAAACAAATTTTAAAAATTATCCCATATTTTGCTTCTGCACCCTGTAGTTAAGGCATGAATCCAATCCTCCCTTTTTCATATTTTGCTTCCGAGCTCTGTATTTGTATTTAACATTTTTTGCCCTATCAAAAAAACTCAGTTCTATCAAATCCGAATAATTCTTAAACATCTCTATTTGACTTATAGATGGAACACAAGCATGTTCTACTACTCCAGGTCAGAGTGTATCTTGGAGTAAAGGCAATAAATGGTTACTCCACAGGCTCTATATCTCCACAACTGGAACCTCACAATCAGCTGAAGTTTAATGTCATATCAGGATGCTTTTTTTCTGCAGAGAATTACCTATCTGCAGGGGAAACACTTAACGGATTCTAAGCTTTAGACAGGGCATCATAAACAAGTCGTGCTGCCTATCGGCTGCTATCAGTAACAAAGCAAGTACACATTATTAGCAGAAGTGTGTCAACCTCTACTGCAATACCATCATTATCTGTATCTAATATCCTTGCCAAATATAAAAAAGTAAGTATTACTTTCGAATGAAAAATGATGGGAATTTCACAAATAAATGTATTTACCCGACCCCTCATCTAAGAGCAGGGTTCACCATTTCGTCTTGAATTTGAACAAGGGCAGCTTATTCTATTTATTGTAACCATAACCGTTACGCTAGGCGAACTTCTTTCATTTTTTTAAGCATTATTCTTTTATATATTATTTTATGTACATTTGATAATTTTTATGTACATTTTTCACAGAAATGACTTTAGTTTTTGTCAGCTATGATTTTGTGATTACTACTACTAAAATAATTGTAAAAAAAATAGAAAATCGACTAACAAAATAAATATTAAACAAACGCTTCCATTGTGCACTGAATAGTGTGAGATCAGAAGTGTAAGTCATGTACGCTTTATTAGATAAGCTTTTATTTAGAAAATTGTGTTCGTGGGGAAATTTTACAGCTGAAAACAAACTATGTGATTTTAAGAATTACAATAGAAGTTTTGTTTCTAATTTAGTCTTAGCGATAGAACATTTTTTAATTGAATGCATTAGCTGATTGGACAGTGAATAAATGTATATTTACTCAACCAGTGTGATTTCAAATCAAATCATTGTTGACATGATAGCAGCTTTTTAAAGATATATAAGGCCACTTGACATCAAGAAAGTCAATCTAGTCTTTCAAAAACTAAGGTCAATTGTCTGTTCTACCCTCGTCAATTTCATTCTTACTTGACTATTTTAATGATGTTAGTGATATGACAGTTGTGGTTGAACCTCCAATTAATAGCCTATATATTTTGCTTTTTTACAGATTGCCACTGATCGACAGTCTGGCAGAATGATGTCTGGCAAAAAGAGAGCAGTATCCTCGAATTCTTTAATACTGAAAAAAAAAACTGCCTTAACTAATAATCATCGATGCTTGCTTAATCTATGAAGAGACTAAACAGTGGATACGAGCTCAGTCAGGTATTAGTTATTACATTTTAGAAGTGGTAATTACCATGTGAGAGAGAAACTTCATTTAACATAGCTGTCAATTCAATTCAGTCCAATTTAGTCTTTAAAAAAATAAATCTAATTGTCTGTTCTATTCTCGTCAGTTTCATCCTTTCTTTGCCAACTGTGTTACTGATGTTGGTAATATGACAGTTATAGTTTGAGCTCCTGCTTGTATACCGTACGTTTTACTTTGTTACAGAGAGCTTTTAATAGCCAGGCAAAACGATTTCTGTCGTAAAAGAAGTGTTGTCATAGAATTCCAATACACTAAAAAACTGATATTAATCGATGATTCTTCAACGATTTTAGCTACTAATTAGAAGATGTGAGCACAGCTAGGCGTTGGTTATTAGCAGTGGCGACCGTGATGTGAGAGATCAGCCACGTTTAATTCACATTCCAACCGTAAAAATGACGAGCGAATCAGGGCGTTGAAAGATGGACTATGTGGACCGATTTTCACTAACAACGAGCTCGGCATCATTGTTGTTAAAAACTCTGTCAGTGATACATATGTCTATGACTCATTGCAAGCGAAGTCGCATAGTTAATGACCGAGAAAAGGTTTTAAAAAATCTACATCTCTTTTCCTCATTGTATCCGTTGACTTTTTTGCTGAAATAAATAAGGGGCATTAATTTCGGAGAATTAAAAAAAGATGGTGTATTTATTTATTTTAATATAAAAAAAACAAACTTGTTTAATACGCCGGGATAATTGTTCTCTCTGCATGTTTTCGATGTATTGCTATTGTATAGCCATGACCAACTATACAAACACATATGCATGCAGAATCATAAGGACGACAGAATAACGACGAGCGAACACAGTTCTTAAGAAAAATATACCTCTCACTTTATTGAAAGGGTTGTGTGTGAGAGGGAGTTGGAGACCGAACAGAACTGCAACACAGTGACCCCCACTCTATTGGCCATAACAGCGTTTCTTTCTCGTTCTCCTGGGGCCCAGCCTCTCTGGGTGCTGGTCTTCTCAACCGCATTTTATCTCCAACTCATCTGATCCCCAACTAATTGAATTTCCTGTGCACTGAGTTATATAATAGTTAAACGTCCACCTTCTTCTTGTGGGCGTCACAAATCGCACTCATTCAACTCGTCCACGCTCAAGGTTATAATATCCTGATATTCCTCGACCGGATGCACCTGTTATTTACACTGGTGCATTTTCTATTTTGACAGTTCGGCCGGGTCGGGGGTCAATATGCAACAGTGCTTGAGTGATCTTAACGGCATGTCAATATATTAGGGGTTATTTAATGCATATATGTTTGGGAATTCAATTTATTCTATATTAATGTTTATATTTTTTATGACGTTGTTTCTTAAGAGTCTGTTTTCACACACTATATCACCTTTCTTTTTCTAATACTGGTAATTTTCTCACAAATGTATGTTTTATGATTTAATATTTAATACTTAAAATCAATAGTTTCAGGTAAATAATTCTATTTAATTATTGTCATTTGTTTTGCTCACAGTTATATAGTTTCAAGTAACTATCAATAATTCCCAGGGGTTTTCTATTGTAATTCTCGCTCGTGCTTGTTTGTAGGTTGCATCTTCTTCGCGGAACTCACCCAAAATGAATACTGAAATTTTCGACTGTCTTCACATCGTCGAGTCTCGTACCTTTTCTCGTACTTTTCTTTCTTTTCTATCCTGCTTTCACTCCCATAGCTTTTCCCCCCTTGATATTCTTTCAACCAATCAGAATCCAGGGCCGATTCGCTGCTGATACATTTCTATTTTTAACCCAGGCGTTGATGCTATCCCAGCCTAGACTTCCCCATTCGTTTCTCCCTTATCTGCGAACGGAAATATCGGTCATTCTATCCACAGTCAATGAATTACATTTTTCTCTTTCCTGTGAAACCACTTTGTAGATGTTATCTTGCGACCGCATTGAATCTGCTAATTTCATCCACAGCACTCTATCTCCAGCCAAGCTAGTATATTACAAAATAATGGTCATAATTTGATTTAAATCTAACAGCATACGAAGCAATTTTGACGTATGATTTTTAATAGTTGATATTTAATGTATGAATTTGATATAGTTTTTATACTAATGTTTCATTCGAAATAATAATCATTTTTAATTATTTTTAGAGTTATACTCTTGTTAACAATTATTGCATTGATTTGTTTATTTTTGCTTATTTATACAGGAAAGCTATTGTTAAAGTTTAATGATGTTACTTTTCATAATTAAAAAAAATACTGGATAAACATCTAAATAATATATTTAAAAAAAAATCAATTTGGTTCAATGGAATAATGCTTACATTGATAAAATCGAAATGAATTGATTTCACAATATTTAAAAATTAATATATGCATTCATTTATGAAATTAGAAAAATATTAGGAAGAAATACAACATAGAGCAAGAAAGGACTAATTGTAAATATACACAATTAGATCACTGCAAATTAGTAAATGTAATAAAATGTTGTTTCGAAAATCAACCGCCGAACAAATGTCCCTGAACAAATTTGAGAAATATAGAGGAGAAACATCTTTATTTAATAGAAGGATGAAGGCTATCAGAGTAAAAGAAATCTAGGAAAACAAGAAAATTTTAAATATGCCATCAATTTATCAGATTCAGATAATCAAAAAAAAAAAACAAAAAAAAAACGGAGATAAAGATTTAGATAAAGCCTACGTATCCGTATTTAAAAGGCAAATTAATTTATTTAGACACAACAAAATATTTCAAGAAAGTCCCACAAAATTCTATCTAGAAATTGAAAAACACAACAAAAGTAAAGGTAACCTCTTTGAAGAACTGAAAATATTTTGGTATAATATCTAGTATAAGAAATCACATGATAAAAAAATAAAATACACTTTAAAATGATTAATGGCTGATATACGAAGATATTACAGCAAATGAGATCATGAATTCAGAAAAATGTAATTCACCTGTAATAGATAAAGTAATAAATACCTGGCTCCAGTAAAGATCCTCCACACATCTAATGACGAAACTGATCGGAGAAGTAAAACTCGGTGTCGTGACCATTAACCCACCCGTATTTCTCGATTGTTTATATATATATATATATATATATATATATATATGGATTCTAAACGTTCTAAACATTTTTAAGTTATCTCCAGTTAAAATAATATAAGATATTCCACGATAAGGTGTGATGCTAACGTCAAACTTCTTCCTTTAAAAAATCATTCTCGAAACTAATAAACGAGATATTAACCATGTAATCTTCCACCGAGACTTACTTTCCCCTCTTGTTGATTCTTCTTTTTTTTTTTTTTTTTGTGTGTAACTCAAATGGGAATAGAAAACACAGATAAACATGGATATAAAACTATTACACCTTTAAATAAACCACCTATTCGATAGAGACAATTTAAAGTTATATGCAAAAGGTGATGATCATGATCTAGAAGGTCTACAAATCACAAAGAAAAGATGTCATAAGGACATTGGGATGCAGTTTAGTCTGGAAAAATGTGAGAAGCCCTGTTTAGGATAATCTCGTTTATAAAGTCTAAAAACATCCCTCTAGATATAAACTCCGAAACTAGCAAGTAAACTGTTATGGGACCGTTACCTACCCATTGATGGACTCTTCGAAATCCTATATTAATCGACAGTCAAGTACTCTTGTTGTTGGGATGAATGGTCAGCCAATCGGAGAGACTGGATATTTAATGGACAAGTAAGCCTACCTTACGCCACCAATTTTCTCTGTAACTTGTTACTTCAATATATTCTTAAACGTATACCATGTTCCGAGTTATCTTTTCGTGGTCCCAAATTGGGTCCACATAATAACCATACACATATTTAGGAATTAATGAAACGAATTGTATCAATTTTGCTTTAAAAAGAATTGTAAACGTGAATAAGAACCATATTATAAACAAAATAAATTAATGGCAATTAACTCCTAAGCGATACCAATTGTACCCTACAGCTTTAATAAAATAGACTGGAAGTTAGCTGAAATAATAAAAAAAAAAAGATGAATCGTAAAGTTAGAAACCTAATTACCATCCAGAGAATGTATAATCTAGATTAGATATAGAACGTCTCCACATCAAGAGAGAAAACGTCGGAAGAGGATTAATCTATCCAGAATAAACCTACAAATCAATCCCTGTAGGAGTAAAGAAATGCTTAGACACTACAGGGGTCTGTCCTTATGGTGTAATGGTTAAAGCGATGGACTGCGGAATCGTAGTAAGCGAGTTCGTACTCCAGTCTCGCTATTACGTTCACTTTCGGGCAAAACCCTTGGTAAAGGTATGAACCCCCTTATCCTCCCAACTATGGGTTCATAGTACCACTACTGTTCTTCTAGGAGAATAGCTTTGGCATTAAATAACCTACAAAAGTTGATATGCCATTAAACAAAGAAACCAAACCAAACGTAAGTACTTTCACTCCTATAATCTAAATTGGGCGGTATGCCACTTGTTCCCGAAACAGAGATGGCGGACGCAAGTAAATATTCAGTCTCGGGAAACCATTGGCCAGGAGAACCGAGTGATCACTGCTTAAAACTACGTTTTCATTTGAATTTCGTCACGCGTTTTTTGGAGCCGATTCCAACACACGTATTTTCTATAAATACTTCGTCTTCAAACACTGTATCTTTTTTTCACATTTTCACTCGCAGGGCTAACACACTCTCTCCAGAGTGACTTCCAGAGAGAATACAATCACAATCTCATATTCACCAACAGCCATCAAACGTCACAAAATGCATAGCCCATGCAAACATTCCTTTCCTCAGTATACCTTGTCTGTGAAACTTTTTCCAGCCTCGGAAACAGCAATTGCGTTGAACCACAGAAAGAAACGGACATTTAGAAATACGTAGTCAACATGCATAGGGCACTTTTATCATTTAGTCCTTTTTGTAGTTTTAGTTGTGTTAGTCACACACACACACACACACACACACACACACACACACACACACACACACACACACACAGAGAATATTTTCATGGACAGTAATAAAACCATTGTAATGTTTTAAATGCTTTCCTTGTATGTATTGTTTTGTTTATGCCGCCTTGTTTTGAATGTTCCTTTTGTCCGCGCCGTTTCATATCGTTTACACATCTTCCATATCATTACACCTTTACTACATTTGTCTCCATGTGTCTTTTTCCAAGTATAAACAAAAATAATATACCACTAAACATATACCAAACAACAACATACATTTTGGGGGACCAAAAATATATACCAAATAATATGTCCCCCTACAGACACTACAACATATTGGATGCTACAGTTAGTAAACACACACGAGAAACAAAAAGAAAAATATTCAATTAGCAAAGAAAGAAAGAAATATGCTTTACATGTAGACATCAAACGGAAATCAATAAACATAAAATATCAAACAAAAGAGACAGCGAACAATATAAAGAAAGAAGCGAAGGTACAATGATTAAATCAATTTTAAAATGACTGGGAAACTCTTGCCTTTGTACAATACACAAAAAATAAGAAATGCCGATATAGATATATTAAAAACTAATCAATGGCTCGAAAATGCTAGGCTAAAGGTGGATATTGATTGATATTAGCAGAACAAGATCAGTGCCGACAAGAAACTATAAATCAAACGTTATAAAAAACGAGTCACACTCATCATATAGATTGTATAAACAAAAAAAAAAAATCAATTGACCATTTAGTGGCCGGTTTCCCAATAAACACAAAAATGTAAAAAAGGGTATAAACATCAAGTAGAACTAATAACATAAACCAAAGTAGCGATTATTCCCTGATACTTTCCAATCCAAACTGATAAAAGATACAAGTACAAAGAGCTGGAAAAAGTGACACCTTAAAAGTACCACTGAACAAATAACAGTGGTAGACATGGGTATGATAAAGAAAGGAACAGAAAAATTCATTGACAAGATACATGATAGTGCTAGCCTATAAAAAAAAACAACAATCGCTAAGATACTGCTTATCTCCTTAGGAGTGTACAGTCGATATGAATGAAAAATATCAACCAAATTATATCGCAAAAATCATGAATACATAGAATACACACATCATAACTACCTTCGTTCTCGCAAGGTTTGGGTAAAGAACTTGTGAATGATTTTCAGAAACTGAAAGTAAATCAAATAATAATGATAATAATAATATCCCTTCATAAAATATGCGGGACCATTCTAAAAAAGGAACAAGAGAGGAAATCAGACAAATGGACCAGAGGTCAAGAAAGTCGATAAAGATTTACGGGGCTTCACATCCGAGAGATGATATACGAGGATCATTAAATAGGTTTCCAGACATTTTTTGTATGGACACTTTTATTGATATTACATACATGAAACTCTAGTCCTCTTCGAAGTAATCTCCTCCGGCTGCAATGCACTTGTTCTACCGTTCTAACAAATTCTGGAAGGCCCCATGTAGTCCTCTTGTGTGAGCGTGTCAATGACCTTCATCACAGCCTCTTTCATCTCCTCAATTGTCTCATAACGACAGCCTCTGAGCTTAGGGAATAAGCAAAAGTCACAGGAAACAAGGTTTAGACTATACGGAGGGTGACGAACTGTCTTGATGCCAATCAAATAGTCTGTGACAAGGATGGAGTTGTGGACTGGTGTATTGTCCTGGTGGAAATGCCACTGACCCGATTTAAAGAGTGCTGGCCTCTTCCGACGGAATCTCTTCCTGAACTCCCTTGAGACCTCAACATAGTAACCCTAACCCTTTGGCCAATCAACTCTGGTGTATTGACTTCCTTACTCCTCCTACACCTCTCATCATCCTCACAGACTCTCTGCCTTCCTTGAATCTCTTATGCCACTCAAAAACTGATGCTCGATTCATGCAATATGCTGCGAAAACAGTCGGAAACATTTTATACGTTTCTGTGGCATTTTGTCCAAGTTTAAAACATACTTTTATTGCATATAGTTCTTCTAAAGTGTGGTCACGTCCAGATTGCATTTTTGAACAATCAGGCTTTAGGAGGGTGTATTCCAATTGCTGCTGTAGCTGTTCATTTGAACCTGAAATTATAAAAATTGATCAGTCATCTCATAAGATGTATAGCAATATCATAGTGAATTTGCAAGTGTCTATGACGATTTTAAATGCCTGTACAAAAAAGTCTGGAAACTTATTGAATACACAACATACATAGACTTTATCTGTCAGAAAAAGAAGGAAGAGGACACGACACAACTCAAAATTGTGTGAATGCATCAATACGAGAACTCGAATATAACATTAAAGAGAGTAACGAAAGGCTAATTACAGCAACCAGTAATACCATTGATGACGTAAGGACAAGCAGAACAACAAAAACTAGGAAACTGAGATGGGAAAAAAAACAAGTGAAGTTGAAGAGATAAATTGGAGAAATCTCGCACGGGAAGATCTGAACACAGCAACAAAAGGGAAATCTTAAGAGAGAAACTGAATCTCTTCTAATTGCACCACAAAGCAACGCCATAAGGAACAATTATACAAAAGCCAAAATTAATAATACGCAACAGAGATTATAACGGAACAAAGGCGAAACGATTAATCATTTTATCAGTGAATGTAGCAAACTAGCTCAAAAAGAGTACAAGATTAAATACGGCAGGGCGGGAAAAATTTTCAATTGGGAATTGTGCAAGAAACTGAAACTTTACCATACTACCAAATGGTATATGCACAATCCAGAATCTGTCCTAGAAAAGAAGACGCATAAAATTGTCTAGGATTTTGAAATACAAACGGATCACATGTTCCCGGCCAGGAGGCCAATCCTAGCGAGAATTACACACAGAGTGAAAATCTTGAAAACGAAAACAGAGTAAGTACCTTGACCTTGAATTACACACAGAGTGAAAATCTTGAAAACGAAAACAGAGTAAGTACCTTGACCTTGCCAGAGAACCGAGAAAGTCATGGAACATGAGGGATACAATCTAGGATTGCCGATGTTGGGATAGTTCCCAAATGATCGGAAAGGGTAGTGGAAGATTTAGAAATCGGAGAATGAATCGAGATTATTTAGCTGACAACATTTTTAAGATTGGTTTGGACGCTGGGAAGAGTTGTGGAAACCCGAGGAGACTTGGTGTCTCTCAGACTTTTCTGAAATACCATCAGTTGGAGTGAAAAAAGCACAAGAAGTGAAATAATAATTATAATAGAAAAACAACTATATGTATATGCCAGGTGAAAACGTAGGCAGATTCCCCATGAAATTATATAGACATGCCTTAGAAGGATAGGTCTTAAGAGAGAAGTTAATTATCTTTGAATAGCAGCACAAGACAATGCCGAAAGGACCAGATATATGACGGGGAAAATTAAAAATACACAATAGAATATCTTTGAGCAAGAGACATTTAATCAATGTTTGTTTAATTATTATCATATCATATTTCAGGACATACACGCAATCTTTTTTGAGTTTCTAAGTCTCAGTAATAAATCATTATCATATAAAGGGATTGCTTCTATTTTGAGACAATTTTCAATGATTTTGTCCCCAAATAAGTAGGGACGCACATATCTTTTCCTCTCTTGTCCAAGGGATTGTGATCGAGGATTAATAGTTGTTATAGGATACTATTTTCAAATATAAGAATATAAAGTTATTACCAGTAATGTTATTAGCAATCCCATAGGTCGCATGTACTTTGAGATACCCGATATATCAATTAACAAGATGAAGCTAGTTAACTGACCTATACGAGTTCGATTCTCATGTGTTACTACACGTGTGTCAAACTAAGCAAAGGTTAGTAAATGACCACCCTGTATACTTACCTTAGATACTTACGTAATAAAGGATTTTGTGTTTTCAAGGATCCCTTACTTCCACAAATATGTTTTAAGTTTTGACGTAATTTTCTTTATTGTTCATAATATTTGTAGATATTACACGCACGAGTGCTATAGATAGTAATCAATATAAAGTAAAAACTTTCTTATCCTAAATATAAGCATTTAAGTGTAGGTTATGCAGAGATACTTTCGTGTCCTCTGAAAAGAGTACGGATGTAACTTGCAAAACATATTTAGGTTATTTGGCCGCGCAGTTATCATGACTAGTTGATTTGGCGTCACGTGAGTGTGATATGAACTGGTGGCTCAATTGTAGAGTTTCGGCACTGCAATCTGTGGTCGCTGGTTCGATCTCCAGTGGTAGATATTACGGTATACACTGCTGATGAGACCTAATAAAGTCAAAACAGCTGTCTAGTGTTCCCATATATCGTACGTAGAGGTTCGGTGGATTTTCTGGTTATGGTAATTCAATTCACAATATTAATTCTTCTACTTAAAAAATAAAAATATCTACTTTAATTAAGTTTCTTTGTCTAATGGCACATCAACCTATGTCGGTTATTTCTCAGAAGTGGTACTATTTAACTTGTAGCTTGGTGGGGTGGTGTCAAGTGTATTAATACGAAAGAAAACGTTAGAGCAGGATCAGAGTTTAAACTCGCTCACTACGATGATTTACTCCTGCACATTAACCACTTTGCCACGAGGATTCTCCAGAGACACTTTCGATCAAAGTTACAGCCAAGTTAGACTTAGAAATAGGAAAATTTCAACGTTTTAAAAAAAGAGGCCGTGTAAACAACGACACGTGTTTGAGGAGAAAAATTTGTCTTCAAAAATCTTCTGTCATACAGTAAAGGTACGTGGTGCATTCAATAAGTTTCCAGACTTCTGTATTTAAAAATTGTCGTAGAATCTTGAATATTGAGTATCCTATTGCTATACATCTTATGAGATGACTGACCAATTTTTATGATTTCAGCTTCTAATGAACAGCGACAGCAGCAATTGGAATACACCCGATTGTCACAGCTGGTGAATTTCAAAAATTCAATCTGGACGTGAGGACACTTTAGAAGAACGATATGCAATAATTATAAAATAATTGTGTTTTAAAAAAAAATGTGTTTTAAAAAATGACGCCGCAGAAACCTATGGAATGCTTCAGACTGTTTTTCGACCATCTTGCATGAATCGAGCATCAGTTTTTGAGTATAAGAGATTCAGAGAAGGCAGGGAGTCTGTGAGGGATGATGATAGGTGTGGGGGGAGTTAGCTAGTCAGTACACCTGAGTTGATTGGCCAAAGGGTTACGGTTAGGGTTAATATGTTGAGGTTTTAAGGGAACTCAGGAAGAGATTCTTTGGGAAGAGGCCAGCACTCTTCAAATCGGGTCAGTGGCATTTCCATCCTTGTCACAGACTATTTGACCAAGAAGGGCATCAAGACAGTTCCTCGCCGTCCCTATAGTCTAAACCTTGTTTCCTGTGACTTTTGCTTATTCCCTAAGCTCAGAGGCTATCGTTATGAGACAATTGAGGAGATGAAAGAGGCTGTGACGAAGGTCATTGACACGCTCACACAAGAGGACTTCCATGGGACCTTCCAGAAGTTGTTGGAACGGTAGAACATGTGCATTGCAGCCGGAGGAGATTACTTCGAAGGGGACTAGAGTTTCATGTGTGTACTATCAATAAAAGTGCCCTACGAAAAATGTCTGGAAACTTATTTAACGATCTTTGTATTCTTTTTTTTTTCGTTTCTTTTATCTGTTATTATATAAAAAACAGGATCGTTTTAAAGTATCGATGATGCATTTCTTAGACGATGTATAATTCTGGTAACTTATGACAGAGAGTAATGGCGAGCAACTATTTTTTAAAAATTCAATTTGATAATTTTGTACTTTCATTGTTGTATTTAAGAAAGTCAATTACGATTATGATCGCTCACTGTGATACTTTATACATATAACTAATTTATATTTAAAGTAGGAAGAAACATGAAAGATCTAAATGATCGTGACTGCAATAAGACACTGACAGTCAGGTCGATATAGAGTGTACAAGAAAACTCAGAGAAACTATTGTTAACCTCGTCATTGATTTCTTGCACAGAGGTTAGTGAGTGCGTTTCCATAAATAATCCTTTAATTCTCAGACGAAATTCTATTTCTAGACTAGAAACGATTTAAGCAAATGGATAGTTAGTCTGATTGATAGGTAGCATCTCATAAAAATTATATATATACATAATTTGAGTGAGATGTTAGATATATATATATATATATATATAGAGGTCGGTTAGTTGTGTTTCATAGCGTATCAACCTTCGTAGGTTACTAAATGCCAAATCCTGTATATACATATACATTAGATATAAGTAAAGTTGGCGACCATAGTAAAGGGTGATCCGAATGCTCCCTTTACGATAGCTACTACATCAAGGTGTAAGGGAGGTTGCTACTCCTTTCCCTTCATTGTTCCACTTTACCCTTGATCCTTACTTTATATTGCTGAGGGTTAAGCAAGAAGGCATCAAGTACCATTTTTTGAGGCTTTGGTATGGCTCGAACTGGGATTAAACCCAGGTCTCCCGGGCCATTGGCGAATACTCTAACCATTATGCCAATGTCCGGTAACAGTTGATATACAGGGCTTGTAAAGAAATAGTTAGTAGGTTATATTATTTTAATGTTTTGTTTGCATACAGTTAGAAGTTTTCAAGTATTGCCAGGAAACGCTGGTAGTTTTATTCGCACTGAATTAAAAAGGTCAAAGACTTTCTAGGTTATATTATTAACTCAATTTAACGTCAGTAATTTGGTTTCACACTGTTTAATGGTTTCAAGTTTAGAAAATGATTGCATATTTCTATATGACCCATAGATGGACACAAAAAGTACTGCCACACCTGTTGCCCAGTCGGTTGAGGCTGGAGAATACACTGACTGCATCTCTGCAGAGGGGTTCAACCCTCTACCAACGAATGTCCTGGATATTGCTCTAAATAATCTGATGGTCAGGTTCCATTAATGCTGGAGCTTTAGGGGATGCAGATCACTCCTTCATTGCTATTGCTCCTAGGTCCACTCAGGTCTGGAGTGGTAGCACCTGATAGGGTCCTATCTATGGGTCAAATACGTAGGACTAAACTGAGGATTTCCGCTAAGCCTTACTGCTTGAAATAGAATTATTTTGACATTTAAATTGCGTACAAATGCTAAACTCAATTGTTTAAAATAGAACTGTACTTACGCTAAACTGAATGCTTTGAAATAGAATTGTTTTGACATTTAACTGTGTGTGGAAAAAAACTATATATATATATATATATATATATATATATATTTGACTAAAGCTTGGAAATATATCCTAGGGTATGCAGTCCCGTTTGCTGTGGCTGTAGAACATGCCGATTGCATCTCTGCAGGGGCGTAAACCCTCACCAAGGAATATAAAAATAAATTACGAAAATTCACTGTAATATCCCCATATGTTATTCATTTTAAAACAAACCAAAACAAAAAAAAAGTGACTTGATAGATTTTTTTTTACTTTTAAAGGATCCTTCATGGTACTTATTTCAATGTTATATATATATATATATATATATATATATATATAATAGATATATATTAGATTTATATATTTAATGCCATGAAAATTTGTCTGCGACCCCTGGGTTTCCTGAAGATTTTACACAAACCACAAAGTGATTTCGTGACTGCCAACTCTGTTATACTATATATATATATATATATATATATATATATATATATATATATATATATATATATATATATATGTGTGTGTGTGTGTGTGTGCGTGTGTGTGTAGAGGGGATGTTAAAAGTACCGTACACTCCAAACGTAGAAATGTTGATTTGAAATCTGAAAGAGCAGAACTAACACTAATTCACTAATAACTAATCAAATAGTATCCAATACAAAAATATCGTTGAGACAATAAAACAAAAACAATAAAACAAAAATTTAATAAAATCACCAAACTGACAAGTTTAGATCTCGCAATTGGTTTATCATCAAGTAGGTGTTGGTACGCATGGTGTAATGGTTATCATCGTTGGAAACGGACACGGTGACACGAGTTCAAATTCAGGACGTAGCTGATTGCATTTCACATAGTACTAATACCCTTGGGAAAGGTATGAATCCAGTTATTTACCTTTCGGTTTGGACTGAGTGAGTTTTTTTAGCCTTGTTTCGGCAATTTATCTGGGAGAAGGAAACTCTAAATTCGAATCTATTAAACTCTTTTTAAAAATTGACCTTGTGTCACATCCTACTCTTGCATAGGGTTTGGTAAATGCATATCTTGCCTCCTACCAGGAAGTATGACAGAACGCCGGGGCTGTTGTCACACAAAGTGTTACATGATTTGGTAGGTCCAAGTTATAAAAAGAACGAGAGGCCAATTCCCGGGGAAGAAGAGAGAAAGAAAAAATACAAAGAAAAAAGGGCAGGTATAGAGTCTGCAGGAGCGCGCAACTGATCTCTGTGGGTCAGCCGGTCATGGGACAGTGACTACGTTAATGAAGAATGACTAGAATAAACCGGAGGTCCAAAATCTTCTGTGCAAGTGTGGAACCAGCGGAAACGGATAGGGTCCTTCGACCGACACCAGGCAGAAATCAGTGGGGGGAGTCGGTTTCGAAGGAGTTGGCTAGAAGATGTGACAGGTAAAAACAGGCAGTTGGACCCTAGCCGCGAAGATGTAAGAACAGACAAAAATTACGAGCTCATTTTTGCGGATCGGTTCCGAAAAGAAGTCTCGCACCTGGCGCAAACTAGTTTTCCAGATCCAAGTATAGATACCCTATCACTTGGGGCACCAGCAGAATCTGAGAGCATCGCTGTCCTCGGTTTCTTTCTCTGACGAACTGACTGCAGCATATTGTTCTGACCAAATCTACACTCAATGCTTTCCCCTCTTTTTTTTTTTGAATACGAGAAGTGCTGGGTCCTTTTCTTGTTTCTTTGTTTTCTTTCCCTGTGCGTTGTTTAAACCCACGTTTATGCAAGGTCGTTAAGTCACTTCTTTCAAATCAACGTTGATCTAGTAGACAGCCAGGCTGTCGGTGGGTAGGTAAACTGCTTCCCCCTTCCTCGACTTATCACATACCGCATGAATACATCTGCACACAAATATGCACACAGGTACACATGTGTATCTGTGTATATGTATCTACACTATGGTATGTATACGAACATGTCTAACTCCATAATACCTGCTAAAGATCCACTGTGTTACATCACTGCACTTAACCAAATGCTCAACATGATAGTAAGTCACGTAGCGAATATTTGGCATCATGTCTTGCTACAAGTTCCTATTTTTTCTTTCAAATAAACTACCTTTTTGGGAATCCGATCACCTTAATATACATAGTGTTATATATATATATATATATATATATGTATGTACACACACGCACAGACACACACACACATATGTATATATATGTGTGTGTGTGTGTGTGTGTGTGTGTCTATGTGTGTGTATTCATTTGGGCATGCTGACACCACAGTCTCCTTTGATCTTCTCTTGCCATCTGTCCCTATCTCCAATTATTCTTTGTAAGTCCTCATGAGGGTATTCAGAGTCTGCTCAGAGTTCATGAATGTAACATTTTGTCATTCAAAGTTGTTACTTAAGTTGCCAGTTTCTGACAGAGACCAGTTAGGGTATAAGGCATAATCTTTCACTTTCTATTCTCTGGTCAGTTTGGTAAAAGGCAATGTTCAATGGCTTTCATATTTGTTTTCTCACAGCGTCGTATTTTGGAAGGCTTTCTCACTTTTTATTCTCAGGGCAGTTTGGTACAATTTAATCTTCAATGTCAGTTATATTTGTTTTCTCAGAGTATCGTATTTTGGAAGGCTTTCTCACTTCTTGTTCCCAGGGCAGTTTGATAAAAAAACATTCTTCAATGATAGTTATATTTTTTTCCTCACAGCGTTGTATTTTAGAAGGCTTTTTCACATTCTATTCCTAGGTGAGTTTCGTACAAGGTAATCTTCAATGGCGGTTATATCTGTTTTCTCACCGCGTCGTATTTTGGAAGGCTTTCTCGCTTTCTACTCTCAGGGCAGTTTGGTACTAAACATTTTTCAATGGCGCTTATATTTGTTTTCTCACAGCGTCGTATTTTAGAAGGCTTTCTCACATTCTATTCTTAGGGGAGTTTAGTACAAAACATTCTTCAATGGCGGTTATCTTTGTTTTCTCAAAGCGTCGGAATTTGGAAGGCTTTCTCACTTTCTATTCTCAGGGTAGTTTGGTACAAAACATCCTTCAACGGTGCTTATATTTGTTTTCTCACAGTGTCGGATTTTAGAAGGCTTTCACACATTCTATTCTCTTGTCAGTTTTTACGAGGCAATCTTCAATGGCGATTATATTTGTTTTCTCACAGCGTCGTATTTTGGAAAGCCTTTTCTCTTTCTTTTCTCAAGTCAGTTCGATTGAAGCATTCTTCAATGGTGGTTATATTTGTTTTCTCAGAGTGTCGTATTTTGGACGGCTTTCTCACTTTCTCTATTCCGAGCAGTTTGATTCAAGGTCAAGAACTTTGAACTTTAGGAAAACAGCTTCACCGCCTTGCTTGCTTCTTGGCCTGCCTTGTCTGCTTATAACTGGTTTACTACTTCATACTTCTAAAGTAGTTAGTTTATGTAAATTCTCAACTGGGTTAGGGACGTGGATGCATTGTATTCAAAAGACATGTCAACCTTTCGACGATTGAATTGTTTAGGAATCGGTAAATTCTAAACCCGTATTACTAACTTAAAATTTAGAGAAAAAGTCGTTTTGAACACATGACAATTAACTTTAATGTACAACGCATTGTTTTCATAAATTACTTTATCATCGAAATTTAGTTTCAGTTTGATTTCTTATTAAAACAAATTCGTAAGTTCTTTTCTCATTAAAATAACCTAACTGTTAGGATAGTATTCTTTTTCATAAAGCCAAAAGATTTTTGCTAAATTACCCTTCAAAAACCCATTACGCCATTTAACATTCATAATATATTTCTCTATTCTTATAAATATAAATAGATTTCTTTTCCGTCTGTTTAATAAACCCCCTCTGACTGGTCTCAGAACCATACGGGTGCTACTGTACAGTAGTACTGGTACTGTCCCAGCTTGGGCATGTGTATATATTTATGTATGTATATATAAACTTATGTATGTATACGTGTGTGTGTGTGTGTGTGTGTGCTGTTTCCCTTCAAAGTCTTTGTGATCATGGCACTCAGCAGATTTATTTCTCTTGTTTAAACTATAAATGTTCACTTCAAATATTGTTGCCTTTTTATGAGTGGAGTTTGGAATAGCCTGACTGCATTCTTTGCTGAGTGGTAAGACTCCAACAAAATTCCCTTGGTATGATATTAAACTGCATCTTTTGTTGAGGCTATGAAACTAAGAAGAGTGGGAAATACTCTATTGCCATTATTTCCCTCTAAGCATGATAATACTTTTAAGGTCTCCATTATATATATATTAAGAGAGACACGCTAGCTCCATACCTGTTTATTATGTGTCTGGAATAAGTGCTTAGAACATCGATTTATAAAATCAGAGAAAAAGGCTTCGAGCTGACAAAGAAAAGAAACAAAAAACAATTATCGACGCCGATGACATAGCGATACTGGCAAATACACCCAACCAAGCCGAAACACTACTGCATAGTTTGGAACGAGCCGCCGCAGGCATTAGCCTCCATGTCAATGCACACAAAACGGAATATATGGGCTATAATCAAACTGGCAACATCTCCACACTAGACGGAACCTCTCTGAAACTAGTAGACACATTTACCTACCTAGGAAGCAACGTCTCATCAACCGAAAAGGACATCGACACGCGGCTAAGGAAGGCATGGGCAGCTATCGATAGGGTATCGATCATATGGAAATCAGACCTGGCAAATAAAATGAAACGCAGTTTCTTCCAGGGATCGGTCGTATCGATACTGCTGTATGGATGCACTACCTGGACGCTAACTAAACGGCAGGAGAAGAAGCTAGACGGCAATTACACAGGAATTCTACGAGCAATATTGAACAAGTCCTGGCGGCAACACCCCACAAGGCACCAACTATACGGCCACATGGCTCCCATCACGAAAACTATCCAAGTTAGACGAACCAGACATGCAGGAAACTGGTAGAGAAGCAGGGACGAGCTCATAACTTATGTACTCCTATTGATCCCCACATATAGCCGGGCAAAAGCAGGACGACCAGCTCGAACATACATTCAGCAGCTGTGTGAGGATACGGGATGTAGCCCTATTGACCTGCCAGAGGCGATGAACGATAGGGAGAAGTGGTGAGAGAGTGTCAGGGATATCCGTGCTGGCGGCATGACATGATGATGATGATGATGAAGACACCACCAAAATTCCCTTGGTATGATACTAAACAGCATCTTTTGTTGAGGCTATGAAACTAAGAGGAGTGGGAAATACTCTATTGCCATTATTTCCCTCTAACTCGGCAAGATCGTATTTACCAACCCCTCCGCTCGGGCAGGATATGACACAAGGTCAATTTTTAAGCGGAGTTTAACAGGTTGGAATTCAGAGTTTTCCTTCTCCTAAACTAGTTGCCTCACCAAGGCTGAAGAACCAATCTGTCCTACTATTTACCCATAGCTGGAGGGAAAATAATTGGATTCATACCTTTCCCAAGGGTATTAGTGCTATGTGAAATGCAATCAGCCTCATCCAGGTTTTGAACTTGTGTCCCCGTGTCCATTTCTTACGACGATAACCATTACACCACGGGCACCTCCACAAACTCGGCATGATAATACTTTGAAGGTCTTCATTATATATATATTAAGAATAATTACTTGAAGTTATAATTGTTTACTAAAATCAGCTACAGAGCTCAAACTCAAACAAAAACTACTAAGATGCAAACAAACAATACAGATAGCGACATTTAACGTGAGAACCCTAAATAGAATAGGTCAACTATCAGAGCTAACTGCATCAGCCGTAGAACATAAGATAGACATAATTTGCATACAAGAGCACCGATACACGCACACCGAAGATATCAAGTATCACGAAACTGGTAATGGATGGATGCTGGTGACTGTATCCGCATGGAAAAACTCTATCAATGCATCGGTAGGAGGGGTGGGAATGCTTCTAGGACCAAGAGCGTTAAAAACACTGAACAGCATTGAGAGAATACAACCTAGGATGATGGCCGCAACGTTTATTGGCAACCCTAAAGCAACAATTATCTCCTGCTACAGCCCTACCAATGTTAGCGAAGAAAACGAAATAGTCACCTTCTACGAAGATCTATCTTCCCTAGTACGTAGCATTCCGAAACACAACCTGCTAGTCATTGGCGGAGATATGAATGCACAAATCGGGAAAAACAGACACAACAAATACAGCCAACACAACGCATCAAACAGGAATGGACAACATCTTATAGATTTCATGATAGAAAATAGATTAACATGCCTCAATACAAATTTTCAAAAAAGGGAGGGGAAATTATGGACCTACACATACGCGAATAAGAGTAAAGCACAGATAGACTACGTCCTTATAAACGGAAAATGGAAAAACAGTGCGATGAATTGCGAGGCATACTCCTCTTTCGAGGTTGTGTCCTCCGATCATTGAATAGTTACGGCCAAAGTACGTCTAAGCCTACGAAAAAATGCCACACGTAAAGCGACAACCAAGCACTATGACTGGGCCCTACTCAACAACAGAGATATTAGAGATAAATATGCATTAGAATTAAGAAACAGATTCGAAGCACTACAAGAGAAGGCAGAAAAAGGTACCCCAAATGACGAATATGAAAATTTTGTAGAAGCACACCTTGAGGCGGCAGCAAAGTGTATTCCAACAAAACCTAGAACTAAATATAAAGCCCCTTGGGAAACGCCAGCGGTTAGAGAAAAACGTGCACTTGTAAAAACTGCCTCCAAAAGCTATCAAAAGAACCCAACAAAGACGAATGCACGAAAACTAGAAAAGGCTCAACATCAATTAACAGGAATATATCTAAAAGAACAGGCAGAATACATACAAAATCAGAGAGATAAGATTAGAGACTCGGTGGAAGATAGACAATCCAGGATAGCCTGGCAAACAATAAACGAAGTAAGTAGAAGGAAGAGCACAGCCAAAGCAAAATTGAAAGCTGCAAGCCAACAAGAAAGAGTAAAACTGTGGGAACAGCATTTCAAAAATCTACTAGGAAACCCACCGGAAATAACGGATGAACCGATCACCAGAATTATTAGTAAGCAATTAGATGTTAAACTAGGTCCTTTCACCAAATAAGAACTCGACTCAGTTCTCAGAAGAATTAAAAATAGGAAAGCAGCAGGGCTAGACGAGATTCCCTCAGAAGTGTGGAAGACTAGACAATTCGACGATATACTGCTCCGGCAATGCAACGCAGTCTATAGTCAAAATAGGATAGAAAGATGGACGAAGGGATGCATCCTTCCATTCCCTAAAAAAGGCGACCTCGGACTAGCCAAGAACTACCGAGGGATAACACTTACATCCATAGCAGCAAAAATCTACAATGCCCTACTACGAAACCGCATAGAACCCAAAATAGACAACATCCTTAGGAAAAACCAAAACGGCTTCCGGAGAAATAGATCCACAGCCTCACAAATACTGACCAAACGTAGAATGCTTGAAGGCGTTCGGGCAAAAAACTTACAGGCGACATTACTATTTGTCGACTTTACCAAGGCCTTCGATTCCATACACAGAGGGATGATGGAGCAAATCCTACTAGCATACGGCCTACCAAAAGAAATAGTAGCAGCGATAATGATTCTCTACAGAAACACCAAAGTGAAAGTACGTTCACCAGATGGAGACACGGAATACTTCGACATTGTTGCAGGAGTACTACAAGGAGACACACTAGCCCCGTACCTCTTTATCATCTGTCTAGACTATGTGCTTAGGACTTCGATCGACAAAATCAGAGAAAATGGCTTCGAGCTGACTAAGAGAAGAAGCAAAAGGTACCCCACAAAAACAATCACGGACGCCGACTACGCTGATGACTTAGCGTTACTAGCGAATACGCCTAATCAAGCAGGGACACTACTGCATAGTCTGGAACGAGCCGCAGCTGGCATTGGCCTCCATGTCAATGCAAACAAAACTGAATATATGTGTTACAACCAAACGGGCCACTGTTGGAGAAGCAAGGACGAGCTCATAAGCGATGTACTCCTATGGACCCCCACATATGGATGTGCAAAAGTAGGATGACCAGCACGAACTTACATACAGCAACTATGTGAGGACACAGGATGTAACCCTGAAGACCTGCCGGAGGCGATGAATGATAGGGAGAAATGGCGAGAGAGGGTCAGGGATATCCGCGCTGGCGGCGCGACATGATGATGATGATGATGACTTAGGATTATAATCATTATACACTTGAAACCATATAACTATGAGCAAACACATTATTAAATAGAAATAGTCACACCAAAACATAACGCCCTGTCGGCTGGGGCTGTACAATACACTGACTGTACGTCTGCAGAGGGTTATAAACCCCCCATCGAGTGTCCTGATATGACACTAAACAATCTGCTTCCTTCATAATACTGATTTTTGCATTTAAACTGCGTAATTATACTCAATTGAATTGTTTAAGATAAAACTGTTTTGACAACTAAAATACCGGCTAAACTGAATTGCTCGAAATAGAACTGTTTGGACGTTTAAACTGTGTACTAATGCAAAACTGAATTATCTGTGTTGATATTTAACTCTGTGTATTACCCAGTCGGCTGGTGCTGTAGTATACACTAACAGCAGGACGACCCCCCCATTCATGAGTGTCCTGGATGTGACATTAAACAATCTGATGGTGAGGTTCCAGTAATGCTGGGGCTTTCGGAAATGCAGAGCACCCATTAAATGCCATCGCTCCCAGGTCCACTCTGGCCTTGCACCTGATAGGGCCCTTTCTATAGGTTAAATAGAACTCTCTGCATACTTATGCTAAACTGAATTGTTGAATTCTAACTGTTTGACTAAACTGAATAGCTTGAAATAGAAATGTTTTTGACAATTAAACCGTACCTACTTTTAAACTGCATGTTTATGCTAAACTGAATTATTTTAAAATAGAACTGATTATTTACATTAAAATGACTTTGGCGTTAAATAACCTACAAAGGTTGATATCCCCAAAAATAAACCAACCAACCAACCCATATAATAGCGTATAAATCATTAATATTAGATAGGAATGCTTTGAACAATATAAGTGGGCCAAAACAATTAATTATTTTTGAATATGATAAATTAGTTTAAAACATTAAAATATAAATTAGTTTGCTATTCTTGAAACCGTGAAACTCAATGTATCGGAATATTTGATAATATATAACTGTATGCAAAGAAATAATTAAAGACAAATTGTTACGTTTTTAAGTACAATAAATAATGAATGTTTACAAATGGGTTAAACATGGCTTTTCCACTACGATAAAAAGTCCTCATCGCATCAGTCAGTAAAGAAGGTCATGCTGGCAGTTTTCAGGTACATGAAATGACTCATCGCTATTGGTCTTCGTTGAAAAATCTGCAGCGATAAACAATTCTTCCTATTACCAACTCTTTTGGCAAAATTCTCCTTATTTGCTGAATGCTTTGCATATTCTTATTGTCTGTGGAGTCTTCTAGTCGGTTATTTAACAGCCTGTAAAGCGGTTAAACGGAGGGTTATTATTTTATATCAACGCAGAGCAAAGCTAAAAGGTAAACCTACACTTAATACGTAAATTTTGTGAAACAGTATAAATTCATGTGTCATGGCATCCTTTTTCCTCCCTTGCATTCTTCTTGTTCCCACAATGCAACTGTCCTTAAGTGAGAGGTTACTTCCAGACCGCTCGCTCAAAGAAAGCAATCCTGGTTCTTTTAAAGGTTAATACCTAACATTAAAAATTGCAATATAAAAAGGTGATATTGGACATTGGGAATATAATTATAGCTATAATCAAACACTTTGAAAGGTCCATGCTATTTTTAACTTTCCTTTAGACTCCGCTTCCCACTTCACAACTATAGTAAGTAAAGTAAAGTTGGTGACCTTTGTTGGGGGTGATTAGAAGGCTCCCGTTTAATAGCTACTACACCAAAGTGTAGGTGATGGTTCTATTCGTTTCCCTGGATGGCTCCATTTTACCCTTGATCCCTACCTTATAATGCTGAGTGTTAAGCAAGCAGGTATCAAGTACCATTTTTAAAGTCTTTGATATGACTTGACCTGGGATTGAAGCCAGGTCGCCCGGACCATCAGCGAACACTCTACCCACTAGGCTAAATGAACGAGTATAAATAACCCATAAGAAGTTGATATGCCTTTAAAAATAAATCATATGAAACCAATATTGCTTTGCCTTCTGGATACTTCGTCTCTTCCTCTTTTTCTCTGTCTCTGTCTCTCAGTCATTTGTTAAAAATGTCATAAGTTTAATCACTGACTTTACGCCTGACATCTACTTCTCCTCTCCCCTTGATTGCTCCGCTACTTTTCTTTCCTTTTCCCCCAAACTCTACCTATCCCTTATTTGACTTGACTTGCAGCGGCTTTCACCCTGGTCGGGTTGAACCGGCTTCCTCCCGAGCAAGTACAGCATCTCGAACCATCGCAGCCCACGTTCGCTTATCCTGAATCAAGTCATACGAAATGGCAAACCAATCGCGATTCCATCGCCCAAGACCAACTACTTGGGGACATGATAGTGTTGCTTGGTCATTCTTGATTGTGCTGGCCCACGTCTTCAGCTGATCGCCGTATAGGAGCTGCAAAGTCTGCATTCGTTCATTTCAAGCGATCCTTATGTGGGTGGGGGAGATATCCACGGCTACGAAAGGGCGCATCTATCAAGCCATTGTCCGGACGATCCTCCTCTATGGCTGCGAAACGTGGCCACTTCGAGCAGTTGGCCTACGAAAGCTTGAAGTGTTCGACAACGATTGGCTTCGTTACATTCTACGATGCCGCCGAATCGATCGTGTGCCCACATCTACTCTGCGGTGACGCCTGAACCTCTGTCCTCTTCCACCCGTCCTGCTCCAGCGTCGTCTCCAATGGTTCGGGCACGCAGCCCGACGCCCAGAGGGAGGGCTCATCTGCAATGTACTTCCCCCCTTTTCCCTACATATCCCTTACATATTGTTAGCAAAAGTTTCTTTGTATAAGATTGGAACAAATATTTTAGATTTTACAGCATATATTATAAAAAAACAAAACTTAAGTCTATTGAAGTATTTATTTATTAAAATTATCCCCATTGCTTCTAAGAACCCTATTTAATCTATTATATATCTATTGTAGATGACATGCTCGTAAAAATATATTTTGATTAAAAATATGAAAAGACTTGTGTTCAACCTCTTTTCTTTGTGTCAAACTAAGACCATCCAAATAGTTCACTAATTGCTCGTGATTCATTGCTTGCATGAAACTGTCACGTGTCCTTTTTTCTTTAGACAGGCTTGATACTGGTGATGGGAATTGTATTCTTTATGATAACGTTAAACACCGTCGTCAGTTGATCAGTCAAGCAAACAGACCTGCTTAGCAACTGAGAGGTGGACTTCATCCAAAAATGCATATTTAAGGGATATTCAAGGAATTTTCCATTACGAACAATCATTAAACAATCACCTCTGATCTTCTCTACTCTCAACTTCGTCGTTTGTAAAGACATTAGATAAAAAAAAGTTCCTCTTTTGTCAACAGAAATAGAATAATCCTCAATAGCATTTATGCGGGTCCATTGCACGATTGGCTAAAGATCTCTTAGAGAAACACGATTGGGAAAAATTGCTTCATCCTTCAGATTTTTCTGATCTTACTTCTTTTTATAATCACTTATTTAGAGGATTACAGTATAAAAATACAAGAAAATAAGAATTACTCAAATTTCTACTTACACGGTTAGAATGATAGTAGGTGTTGAAAAAATCAACCTGCAAGAATTGGTTTTACATTCATTTCCTTTTTATAAAGAGATATTGCTAAAATCGGTTAGTCAGGAATATTTTTCCGGCCAAAGAAATATTTTTGTTCAATGATAAGTTGCAACGGAATTGAAATGTCAGATTTATCGAAACTCCGCGCAAAATGCTTCGACAAGGACCCTTAATTAACTAAACCCCTATGATGTGGCTTGAATGAGTAACCAGTAAGTATTCTGCTGCGAAGTTGCGTACCCTCCTCACAGGAAGATTGAAATACTGATTGGTTAACTAATCAAAAGTTGTTGTTTCTAGAGGAAGCCTCTATATAATGTTCAAGAGAGAGAGAGAGAGAGAGAGAGAGAGAGAGAGAGAGTAGTGAAATGACAAAAGAATTCTTCCCAGGACGCTAAATTGCCTCTTCAAGGAAACCAAAAATCTCAAAGTTACTGAATTCAACAATCACCAAATATAACTACAAAAAAAAAAAAAACAAAGCAAAAACAAAAACAACAAAAAAAACAAAACAAAAAAAACTGTCTTTTCACTTCAAAAACAAAAAGTGCTATACTTTTTGTTTCACAATTGTGTTTCAGTAAATATTTATTATTATCTGCAGAGATTTTTTCTTGTTTTTTGATTTGCCGACAACTGATAACCTGTTCCAACGAACAGGCACCAATCCAACAAGAAAGCTCCGACGAAGTTGTGCCGACTCCAAGTCGTGTAGATCTTTGAAAACACAACGTGGGTATAGATCCATTGGCAAAACAACAAACCAGAGATGCATGAAGTAGTCATGGAACTAAGTTATCTTATAAATTTCCCTGATTAACACAGGACCACATCATTGCAAATAAATATGAAGTGAACATTATTAGTTATTTTAAACTTTAATATTGCTTGTAAAATGTATTGTATTGTATTAATATTTTCATTGTATTAAAAAATGTTTAATGTCCTTGGTATGATACGAACCTGCATTTGGTGGTGAGACCCAAGGATCTTGAGTTTTTGCCGGGTGTGTTACTTTTACTTCAAGGTTTATTTTGCTCTGATTTGTATTACCAGTTCTGGTCACATGTAGAGAACAAATTGATCTGTTTATTTTATGTTTAAATTGATTTTGAACTTGATTAGTTTAATTGTTATACAGCCACATAATAAATATAACCATGATTAACTATACAAACACATAATACATATGCATTTTTACATGTACATGCGGATTCATGCAGAACACAACGACACAAGGAATAAAGACGAGCGAAGACTTCTTTACAAAAATATACCTCTCGCTTTATTGTTAGGTTTGCGTGTGAGAGGGAGTTGGAGACCGAATAGAACTGCAATATATTGCCCCCCACTCTTATGGCCATTAGCGTTGTGCCTTTCTCGTTCTCCAGGGCTGCTCAACCGGGGGCCTGGGGCCCAGCCTCTCTGGGACATGTTCTCATTCCAGCATCTTCTCACCAACTAGTCTGGTCTCCAAACTCACTGGGGGTCCCGAAGACCCCTTCTGCCGGGTGGTGGCTTTCTCTACCACAACTTGTCTCAAACTCATCTGAACTCCAACTCACTGACTTCCCGTCTCACCAAGTTATATAATAGTTCAATCGCTCACTCAATCTTTGGAATGGCATGTTTGATCGTCATCAAGCGGAAATAACTGTCATGCAGTTCACAAGTCACTCTCTTCCGGTGCATCACTCTATGAGTGTACCATGGGATTTAACCTTGTCCCATCTTTTCAGCCAAACCCGCCTACGCGATTTCTTCTCATAACTGCCATCGGAATGCGTCACTTCCTTCCGGGGCATCACTTTGGAATGACATGTTTGGCCGGGTCGAAGGTCAGTATACAACATAATGGCTGTTAAAAATTTGCGAACTCACTTTAAATCCTACAGTTTCTAGTAAATTATTTATATTAAATGAAAATGCTTGAAACCATACAACTGCACAAATTTTCAATATTAATATTAGTTCTCATATCGCTCATTTCTTGGTGAGAATAACGGGTAAACTTCGTCTTGATCATGAAAACCTTTTAAAATTGAAATGATTGTAAATATGAGGATCGGGGGGTGTCCTCGTGGTGTAATGGTTAAATCAATGGACTGCGGAATCGTAGTAAGCGAGTTCGTACTCCAGTCGTGCTATTATATTCACTTTCGGACAAATACCCTTGGGAAAGGTATGAATCCCCTTATCCTCCCAGCTATGGGTTAAATAGTACCACTACTGTTCTTCTAGAAGGATGGCCTTGGCATTAAATAACCTAATAAGGTTGATATGCCATTAAATAAAGAAACCAAACCAAATATGAGGATCGGCTGAAAACTTCATACACTGATCAAGGAATCTGATGGAATGTGACCAAAAAACGTTTTATCTTTCAACGTAGTCCCCCTTGCGGTTCTCTAACTTCATTCATCGGTGTTGCAGTGCTTGGATCTTAGAAGTCAAAAAGTTATCAATAGTCGAGATGAACTTTTCAGTTGATGAATTTTTTTGCCCACCTTTGTACATTTGTAAAATAGATAATGTTTTACCCCTTCTATGCGCTTTCCAGTTTTGCTTACTTGTGTTTTTTCCGCCCTATTAACAGGGTATAGAAAACACCGACAAAACCCTCTACAGAGGAGTAAAACCCTTCGCCCAAACCCAAAGGGTGTCCTGTTTATAATACTGCATCCAATAATGCAGCTTCAGGTCTGGATCCTAATGGAATACAGAGCCACTCCTTCCTTTCCATTACTTCCAGGCCTACTCTATGCCGGAGTTTGGGTCTCATCTACGAGAAAAAAGAGATATTTGAATTTTTTTTTTTAGTGGGCAGGAATGCTTGCAACCATATAATTATGTATGAATTACTTTTTTGTTGATAAGAATACTGGAGGCTGTATAAATCCTTGCAAACAAATGGTTATTATTCACAAATTGATGGCAATGGAACGATGAAAATATAAATAGTTATAAGCAATAGTTTAAAAGCAAATACTTATGAACGTATCAAGCGACGGCGTATGTGTAGTTTAATGGGGACAGTTTTCAAGCTTTTTCGAGATAGTGTCTACTTCTGCTACAATGTATCCCGTGTGTGTAAGACATTCGGAATTGCCTCTAATTGGGGCTTGCTCAGTCGGTCGGGGTTGTAGAATTCATCAACAGCATCTCTGCGGAGGGGAAAAACCCCTTCAACGAGTGTCCTATTATGACACTAAACAATCTGATGGTGAGGTTCTAGTGATGCTGGGCTTTGATGAATGCAGAGCTCCCCTTCATTGCCATTGCTCCCAGGTCCACTCTGTCTCGGAGTGGTAGCAACTGATAGGGTCCTATCTATAGGTCAAATAGAACTAAACTGTGTACTTATAGTAAACTGAATTGGTTAAGATGGGAATGTTTTGACATATTTTCTGCGAACTTATGCGAAAAACAATTGCTTGAAATAGAATTATTTTGACATTTAAACTTACTTAGACTAAACTGAATTATTTTAAATGAAACTGCTTTTGTATGCTTAGCTGAATTTTTTAAAATGAAATAGTTTTGACATTTAACGGTGTGTAACCAAAAACTATACTAATACTAAGCTGAATTGTTTGAAAGACAATTCATTATATGTTTAAAATGGATTTGACATTAATAACCCACAATTGTTGATATGCCATAAAACCGAACCAAACCAAACCAATACTTAAAACCATTTAACTTAGTTGACTGAACTGAATTGCTTCTAAGAGAAATGTTTTCGACATTTAAACTGTGTACTTTTGCCCAGTCGGCTGGGGCTGCTTCTCTGCAGAGGCTTAAGACCCACCCAATGAGTGTCGTGGATATGACATTAAACAATCTGATGGTGAGGTTCCAATGATGCTGGCGCTTTGAGGAATGCGGGGCACCACTTCATTGCCATTGCTCCCAGGTCCACTCTGACCCAGAGTGGTAGCACCTGCCAAGGGTCCTATCTATGGGTTAAATAGAAAAAAAAACTGCATACTTATGCTAAACTGAATTGTTTGAATTCGAACTGTTTGACTTAACTGAATAGCTTGAAATAGAAATGTTTTTGATAATTAAACTGTTACTTACATTTAAACTGCGTACTTATGCTAAACTGAATTGTTTGAAATTACATTGAAACTGTACTTACACTAAACTGAATTATTTAATATAGAACTGTTTTGACATTTAACTATGTGTAAAGAAAATCTATACTTATGCTAAGCTTAATTAGCTGAACTAGAACTGTTTGAAATAACTGAATTGATAGAAATAGAAATATTTTTGACAATTAAACGGTCTTCTCGTGCTAAACTGAATTGTTTGAAATAAAACTGATTTTTTGGCATTAAATTACCTAAAAAGGCTGATATACCATAAAACCCTAGCAACCAGCCAAACCAAAATGTGTACTTTTACTAAATTGAATTGTTTGAAATCGAACTGTTTATATGTATAAAAGTGGATTTGGCGTTAGATAACCCACAATAGTTGATATGCCATAAAATTAAACCCAACTAAACCAAACCAATCTCACCTAGTGACGGCCTTATGACGAGAATAAGTATCAATTTATTCTAGCTAATTCAGAGCACATCATAGAGAAATACAGCAGCATCAAGACCTTGCTAGAATACCTGACGTATGATGAATATGGATGGGACTACATCGGAGACTTCAAAATTGTAGCATTCCTGATGAGTCTCTACGTTATTTTTATTTAGTTACCCAGTTATCTTTGCCTTTGAAAAAAGAGGGTCATCACGGCACACTAACACAGGAAACACTGGAAGCAACAGATTCAATTTTGTTTGGGGAAGCACAGTATAAGTGTGATTCACTCTTACCTGCTAAAAAGACTTGTTCTGAAGAAACTGAATGCTATAAAAAAACAATGCTTGATAAGGTGTCGGTTACCTTCAATCACCTTTGAGAATTCCTCCTTAAGTTGTCTGAGGTGAAGTTGATGTTTTTGTTAGGTCACAAATAGAGAAGATCATACTGTGCACAGAATTTTTAAACATCTTAGATGAAAGAAAAAATAAACTAGACACATTTATCGCACTGATGAAGAGTATCTTAGGCAGTCACAAGGCCGAAAATCATATGGAATTGTTTGAGATTCTGGTGTAGAAGTAAAACAAAAAATGGGAAGCCTGATGACTTTGAAAGTTTATATCTTTGATGCTTACTTCATAAATTCCGTGAGAACATGGGTGTTTTGTCAGTGAAGTAAGGTGAGCGCTTTTACCATTAAATACTGGACTTTCAACGCAGCTATTGAGGAGCATATAACGAATACATGTTAGGAGACTGTATTTGAGGGCGAAAAAGAAAATATAACAAAAGAAACTACTCACTTCTAAACATTTTTGTTCTTTTTTGTACGTCTTTAATATAAATATGTAAACATTATGTTGTTTCGTTTGATTCTTTTTTCAAAGGAAAATGCGAAAATTTATTCGTTTTTCATAGAAAATTGGTTAATTTCTGAATCTCATAATGCAGAGTTCAAAATCAAAGTTTTGAAAGAATAATAGCTGGTTTCAATACTTTTGCGACATATTAAGAAATATCTCATGCTATTCAAGAACAGAGTCTATGTTGCATAATTTTATCCAGCGTAAAAAAGAAAAAAAATTGAAGGGAATAATGATCATTTTCTATACTCTTATTGTATGAGCTTTTAAAAAATGGCATAAGCTATACAAGAACAAAATTTGTATTTCGTTTTATAATTCAGGTTTGAAGGGGACTATGTCAATTTTCCATACTTTACAAGGAATAACACATGCTTTCTATAAAGAGAATTCGTCTGACATAGTTTTATTTACTGTACCAAAGTAAAGTTTAAAGAAAATATTAGTCATATTCTATAGTATTTCTGCAGAAGATTTTTTTAAATAACACATACTATCATATCTACCAACCCCTCCGGTCGGGCAGGATATGACACAAGGTCAATTTTTAAGCGGAGTTTAACAGGTTGGAATTCAGAGTTTTCCTTCTCGTAGACTAGTTGCCTCACCCAACTATTTATCCATAACTGGAGGGAGAATAATTGGATTCATACCTTTCCCAAAGGTATTAGTGCAATGTGAAATGCAATCAGTCTCGTCCAGGTTTTGAACTCGTATCGGCGTGTCCATTTCCTACGACGATAACAATTACTCCACGAGCACCTCTATATCTATCTAACACTAATAATCAATTTAACATTAATTATTTGTTTGTACGCAGTTGAATTGTTTTCGTATCTAACACAAATGAGCCTTTTTAATATTTATCACTTGTTTGCACATAATTAAATGTTGACAACTATTGCTATTTAGCATTAGAAATCCTATTCATACCTTATTAGGTATTAGTGCAAAGTGAAATGCAATCAGTCTCGTCCAGTATTTGAACTCGTGTGGCTGTGTCCATTTCCAGCGACAATAACCATTACACCATCATCCAGCAAAAATATAAATAATTTACATACTGGGCACACAGACGAAATTTGAAGCATATGTTGATCTTTTTCTACCCTTTTACAACATAAGCAATTAAGAAACAACGATGTAAGAAAAATTAATGCTATATGGTTTAGTCTATACATCGTCATTTTATATATTTTATTTCTTATTGTTTTCTTTGATGTTCAAAAGATTGTAAGTCTTCTATCCTCCCTTCTTTCTTCCTTTATAAATATTTTAACATTTTTTTGTCTTCTGTTCATCGTCATTTCAGCACGTTCTAGAATAACATGAAGTTTATTGCAGTCTATTTAATACAAAGACGATTTCACCTCTTTCTGACCATAGGAAGAAAAATGGTAAACTCTACCTCCCTAAGAAAAAAAAACGGCTGCAGAAAATTAAGTTATGTACTATTATTTGATTGTTAAAAATATGTTCGGGCACCGGGGAACATTTTTTTACATCCTTATGTTGCATACTCACAACAATAATACATAGCCATAATACATCTGCACGTGTACATATACAAATATACACTTACATGCTAAGACATCATTAACCGACTATGACGACAAAGACGAATACACTTCTTGATAAAAATATAAATCTCTCACACTTTATTTTCGAAAAGGTGATGTTTGTTGTGCGTGAGAAATGAGTGGAGACAAGAACGGACTGCTATAGTGACCCAAGTTCTTCCTCGCCCATAGAAGCACTTCTTTCGCATCTTGGCTTGGGTTGCTCAACCGTGGGTCACTGGGGGCCGCAAAGCCCTCAGTCTGCAAGCTGGTTCTCACTTCGGCATCCTGTCTCCAACTGATTCGAACCGCTCGGACACCTGGTTATATTATTTTCTAACATCCACCTGCTTCCGATGTTCTTTCGCTTATTTACACAGGTTCATCTCTTGACTGACGGCTCGGTCGAGGGTCAATATATAACACTTATGAATTAGGAATTCTTGGAAAATATATAAAAGTTAATTGTAAGTAAAGCAAATGTCGACATTCATACAGTTCTGGGTATTTAAAAAAGTTGATATAATTTGGAGATGTACAGGGTGTGTTATAAAGCACACGTATACATATGCAAATCACACAATACAAATTCATAGGCGGACCCCGTTGAGTTTGGTCCTTCGACACGAGGAGAGAGACACAATTCTTAAAAGTCATTCATATCATACTATACTAACAACACCCCACCACGTTCGGCACATCTCGTCGTGTTTTAGATCTCAGTTCATCTTCGCTGTTTGAGGCCCGAAAATCATAAGTTGTAGAAGTTTCGCGCAAAATACACGCCCACGATAGTCTACAAATGCACGAAAAGCTGAACAAAATCGTCACACAGAACTCCCTTTCTTGCGCTTGGAGCTGACCCAAGTCCATATTGTTCGTTTGTTCATCCTTCCATCGTCTCGGTTGTATTTTTTGTGGCCGTAAAGAAATGTGAAATACCCCGGCGGAAACACTAGATGAATCACTGGCCATGAATAGTATTGGTTTAAATAAGTTGATAAGTCGGGTTTGGCCGCTAGGGGTGTATTACAGTTGGACTCCAACTTCTCAACACCATAGTCGGACCTTAACTGAATCTTTTTCAAAATCTTCCAATTTCTCAGCCCATCTCTTCCGGGCATGACATCATCCACACTCTATCTTGGGTTTATTATGATTGTCATATCCTTTGCGCGCGAGCATAAACTGCATCAATTCACTGCACACCTGAACTCTAAACCCGAATAGTTCAAAGCCCAACCAAACTGAATGATAAAATATAATTAATGAAAATTGATTAAAATAAAAACAAAATTCCTTAATTAAGTTTGGGAAAATACCTTATAATTTCGTAATTTAATAATTTGACCGATTCTCGTTCAAATAATCTCAAATTTAAACTGCGTGTGTAGAAACAATTAAAAATTCCATGTTTAAAGTTCAAACACCTTTTCTTTTCTGAAAAAAGAAACAAGAAAAATCAAACACTGAATTTTGAGTTGTTACTACATGTGCGATTAATATTTGGTGTCATTTGAACAAGGATTGGTCAAGTTATAAGAAGATGAAATGATATCTATTTTTCTGAAACAGTCTATATTTCAACTAGTTAAAAGAATAAATAAAAAATAACTAGAGGATAAAATTGAGATATGAAAGGTTGATATGGAGAATAATAAGCTGAATTACTGAAATTACCTAGGTGTAAAAGCAAAACCAGAAATATTGGGCATCCAACAAATATCTGATTCACCATTGATAGCCTCGTTCCCTTGTCATTACGAAACACCCGGTGATGTAGTTATGTTCCCAGCTTAGTTTGGTTTCGTTTCGTTTCACAGCATATCAACCACCGTAAGTTATCTTATGCCAAATCCTCTTTATTCATGTACTCAGGATATGAATTCTAAACACATTCTGTAGATAACATTTCTGAACGAGCCTGTACGAATTTTTTTCACACTGTTAAATGGTTTCACTTATTTCCATCTAATACGAATAATGTATTCACAATTCATCATTTGTTCAGAGTCTAATGTTTTCAAGTATTGTTATGTATCATTAACAATCCAATTAAACAGCAGTATTTGTTAAATGATCAAACTGTTCTATTTCAGTTTAGCATGTCAACCCGTCTAGGTTTGGTTTGTTTTCTCTGTTTAATGGCATATCAACCTTTGTAGGCCATTTAATGCCAAAGCTATTTCCAAAGAAGGAGAGTAGGGGTGCTATGTAACCCATAGCTTAGAGGATAAAGGGATTCATACATTTCCCAATGGTATTTGCCCGAAAGTGAACATAATAGGGCGACTGGAGTACGAACTCACTTACTACGATTCCGCAATCCATCGCTTTAACCATTACACCTCGAGGACACCCCACTCAACAAAGTTGAATAGTTCTAAGTATTGTTACGTATTACAAACAATTTAATTAAACATCAGTTATTGATTCACATATAGTTAAATGATCAAACAGTTCTATTTCAAATAATTCAGTTGAGCATAAGATCACAGTTTTTTTTTTTGTTTACAGAGTTAAATGTAAAAACATTTCAATTTCGAACAATTCAGTTTAGCATAAGTCATAATATCATCATGACACTAGTACGGATATCCGTGACTCTCTCTCTCTCTCTCGCAACTAATCGCTGTCATACATCGCTCCCGGAAGGTCTTCCGTGTTACATCCTGTGTCAGTACAGAGCTGTTGTAGATAGGTTATAGTTGGTCGTCCAACCTTTGTTCGTCCGTGTGAAGGGGTCCACTGGAGTACATTGCTTATGAGTTTGTCCTTACTTCTCCAGCAGTTTCCCCACATGCCTTGTTTGTCTAATTTGGATGGATTTCGAAAATGGATGGTAGGTGGCCGTATAGCCGCTATTTTCTGGAATGTTGCATCCAGGATTCGTTCAATACAGCACGTAGTATTCTAGTGCAATTGCCGCCAAGCGTTTTCTCCATACACTTAGTCAGCGTCCATGTGATTCATGTATATATATATATAGTAGTATTGACACGACCGGTTCATAGAAATGTCAAACAGTTCTATTTAACCCATAGATAGGATCCTATTAGGTGCAGTCACTCCGGGCCAGTATGGACCTGGGAGCGATGACATAAAGGTGTTGTCTGCATTTCGTTAGCTTAGCTTAGCTGAAGCGTAATGACATGGGCGATAGACTGTGGGCTCGAAGTTAGCGAGTTCGAACTCCAGTCTCGCTATTACGTTCAATTTCGGACTAATACGCCAGGAAAAAGTATAAACCCTTGCATACCGAAGGCATTGGTTAAATATTACCACTACTGTTCTTTTACTAGGATGGCTTTCGCATAAAATAACCAACGAAGATTGACAAACAAAGAAGCCAATAAGCTGTGACATAAAATTAAAAGTATGGATTTGATAGTGAAAATCAACTGCAGTAATAATTATCTGCTAACTGAGCTCCTCATCATTACAATACACGTGACATTCTAAATATTGTCATACATTGCCAGATACACAAAACACTCTTTTAGAAAAAGATCACTGATAATGCTTTTCTTTTATACTCAATAATTATTGGGCTCTGACAGGCAACCGAAGTATTTATAAGGTGCGTACGATAAGTTTCCAGACTTTTTTCGTATGGGCATTCAAAATTGGTGTAGACTTATGAAAATTCAGTATCTTATTGCTATACATCTTATGAAATGACTGACAAATTAATATGATTTCAGGTTCAAATCAACAGCTACAGAAGGAATTGAAATATACCCTATTAAAGCCTAATTGTCACTGCTGGTGAATTTCAAAATGCAATCTGACACTTTAGAAGAAAGATATGCTATAAAATTCTGTTTTAAACATGGAAAGAATGCTACAGGAACGTATGGAATACTTCAGACTGCCTTTGAATTATCTTGCATGAATCGAGCATCAGTTTTTTGAGTAGCATAAGAGATTCAAGGAAGACAAGGAGTCTGTGAGGGATGATGATATGTGTGGGAGGAGTAAGGAAGTCAGTACACCAGAGTTGATTGGCCAAAGGGTTAGGGTTAGGGTTACTATGTTGAGGTTTTTCGAGAGTTCAGGAAGAGATTCCGTCGGAAGAGACCAGCACACTTCAAATCGGATCAGTAGCATTTCCACTAGGACAATGCACCATTCGACAATTGCATCCTTGCCACAGACTATTTGACCAAGATAGGAATCAAGACAGTTCCTTAGCCTTCTTATAGTCTAGACCTTGCTCCCTGTGACTTTTGGTTATTCCCCAAGCTCAGAGGCTGTGGTTATGAGATATTTGAGGAGATGAAAGAGGCTGTGACGAAGGTCATTGACACGCTCACACAAAAGGACTTCCATGGGGCGTTCCAGAATTTGTTACAACGGTACAACAAGTGCATTAAAGCCTGAGGATATTACTTCGAAGGGGACTAGAGTTTCACATGTGTACTATCAATAAAAGTGCCAAACGAAAAAGTCTGGAAACTTATCGTATGCTCCTCGTACTTAACTATATTACTTATAGCACAAGGTCAGATGCATAAGGCGCCCAATGAGGATTGAACTCACAATAAATATTTCATTAGACAAGCTTCTTAAATATTACATCACACTAGGCGCTTTTGGTTTGTTATGAGCTTGTTACGTTGAAGCACAGGGCCAGAGGTATAATTATTCAAATCAATACTGAACCCATTTGTAATATTTTGCTAATCTTGCACGCTTACCATTACAAGGCAGACAAAATTATTTACTTCGCTTAGAAGAAGCAATCAGTTCGGAATGAACTCACTAGTTGATGTCTATTAAAATAGCTCGCTAAACATTACTCTTGTTGAATTCTTACGCTTTGTATTTTTAGCATGAGATCGATTTTTACGGTTAATATTTCAAAATCCAAATCTGATTATTCTGTGTTGAAATCTCCTGCGGTGCTTGTTATTTTTCACTTGATATATTGCAAATGAGAGAAATTCCCAATACAGATTTAGTGAGGTTCATCGTGAAAATATCTATCAAATCAGAAAAAAAGAAAAGAAAAGAAAAAGGATATCGAGTTAGTTTCTGTACATCAATGCCATTTTGAGAGCAAGTCATCAATTCCTTCTGAACAAACCAATATTCAGAAATTCTTTTTTGTGTGTGTGTTAATGCCATACCAACACTAATGGAAGACATCATACATACATATATATATATATATATATATATATATATATATATATATATCCACAAATTATTCACTGAAATTGGAAAAATTTTAAACGAATTGTTCGAGCTCACTTATTTGAGCATAGTTAAATTGTTTCCATTTAGCAAGGATTTCTTTGTAGGGTTGGGTTGGGTTGGTTTTATGGCATATCAACTATTGTAACTTATTTAATGCAAAATCCTGTCTATACATATTGAATATATTTGATTTCTAAATGCATAGATGTAAATAAGATTTTTAAACGAACCAGAGTGAATTTGTTTGCATACACCTAAATGGTTGCAAGTGTTGCTATATCATCATCATCATCATCATCATGTCGTGCTTGTATCACGGATATCCCTGACCCTCTCTCGCCACTCCTCCTTATCGTTCATCGCCCTAGGCAGGTCTTCAGGACAACATCCCGTATCCTCACATAGCTGCTGAATGTATGTTCGTGCTGGTCGTCCTGCTTTTGCACGGCCATGTGTGGGGGTCCATAAGAGTACATCTCTTATGAGTTCGTCCCTGCTTCTCCAGCAGTGTCCTGCATGTCTGGTTCGTCTAACTTGAATAGTTTTCGTGATAGGAGGCAGGTGGCCGTGCAGTTGGTAAATCAATTTTTTGTTTGCTCACAGTGAAATAGATATACATATCTGATTTGCAAGGGAATAATTAGTAGGTAAGTCTATTTTGAGAATAAAAATAGAGAGCTAATTTGTTTTCATATCATTAGGTATTGCAACTGTTTGCGCATATCTAAATGGTTTCAATTATTACTAACCTTGATAATTCTTTTTAATATTAATATTTTGTTATCATACAATGAATTTTTTGTAAGTATTGCCCTTCATAATTCTTTTAAACACTGTTAATTTATTTGCACATAGTTCAATGGTTTCACGTATTGTTATGTAATAAAAACAGTTCAATGTGGGCGTGCAGTAAAAGGGCTTCAATAATTGCAATTCGACGCTAATAATTCTATTCAGTATTACTCGTTCGTTTGTTCACAGTTAAATGGTTCCAAATATTGCTGTGAAACCTTAATAATTCAATTCAACGTCTGTCATTTCATTGAACTCAGTTCAATGATCAAAAAATTTAATTTGCCTCCTAAATGGGACTCTAACACTCCGAGTAACAATAGACCTGGGAATAATAACAAAAAGGAGGACTCCACATACCCCCGTACTCACCATAAGATTTTTTCGTGTTATATCCAGGACAGTCATTGCGGTGAGTCTTATCACTCTGCAAAGATGCACTTGGTGTATATAACAGCCCCAACCAACTAGGCTGTATTTCTGTGTAATACAAATAATTTATACCCAGTTGTATAGTTTCAACTATCAACTTATAACAAACATTTTAAAGTGATTGAACAGTTCTATTTGACGTCGTCATCTTCTGATTAATTCTGATTAAAGTTCTTATCTTACGAGATACTTACTATAATCAGAAAGTCCATGGAGCTAAATATAAGTTGGCCTTTACTTTATATGCGGAGGTGCCCCTGTAGCGTAGTGGATTACATGGTGAACTTTGATAGTGTAGTAAATGTAATCCCAGTTTTTAAAAAGTAACTCATTTCTGTTCAAATTTCTTTCTGATTATCCCGTTAACTAGTTGATGAAATAAATTTTAATGGTTTGTATCTTATGAAATTTATTGATATTAATGATATATATATATATATATATATATGATTTTTCTTCCGTGGTTTCCCCCAGATGTACAAACCAGTGTCAACTGATCAGAAAAATATTTCATTCATCAGCTCTGCGCGGACTGTCGTTGCCGTCTCTAGAGCGATGTACAATAAGAGACGAATAACAAGAAAGCGTCAAGGAAATTATTACTACCAACATAGCTTGATGATGATTTATAGATGCATAAATGCAGGAAGACACACACGCACACACACACACACACACACACACACACACATATATATATATATATATGTCTTTTTCGAACCCCACTTGTGTTAGGGACTCTTTCAGATTTATACAGTTGGGAAAGTTTCGTTTGATTTGAGATTTATGGAAAATCAACTATTTTAGGTTATTTAATGTTAAATCCCCTTTACTTATTAAGGGGATTTGACAGGTAGTGACCGTAGTCGAGCGCAACCCAAAGGCTTCCCTTTCAATAGCTACTACACAGAGGTGTAGGAGAGGGCGCTACTCTTTTTCCTGGATTGCTCCACTTTACCCTTCATCCATACCTTATAGTGCTGACTGTTAAACAAAGTGGCATCAAGTACAATTTTTTAAGTCTTTGGTATGACTCGACCTGGGATTGAACCCTGGTATTCCGGACCATTGGCAAACACTATGATGAGTAAACACATTTTGTAGATAACATTCTTAAAAGAACCATGGCTCTTTTCTAAAAATAGTTAAATGGTTTCAAGTATTGCTATATAACAATCACAAAGTTTATTTTATTTGAACCATTGATAAAACCCTATTAGGTTCTACTTCTCCGGGTCAGAGTGGAACTGAGAGTAATGGCAATAAGGAGTTCTCTGCATCCCCCAAATCCCTAAGGCTGGAGCCACGCTATCAGA
This sequence comes from Sepioteuthis lessoniana, assembly GCA_963585895.1. Classification (NCBI taxonomy): domain Eukaryota; kingdom Metazoa; phylum Mollusca; class Cephalopoda; order Myopsida; family Loliginidae; genus Sepioteuthis; species Sepioteuthis lessoniana. The sequence continues at coordinate 135,907,226 of OY757906.1, forward strand.
TGGTTAAATGTCATATCTGGACACTTGTTAGGGAGGATATTTTACCCGTCTTCAGAGATGTCGTCGGAGTATTTATAGCCCGAGCTGATTGGGTTCAGTTGGGAAATTATTAATCCCTTATCACACCAGTTCTGAGTAAAACAGTTGCATTAATTTTCTTAAAAAAGGATGGCTTTGGCATTAAATAACCCATGAAGGTTGATGTGCCATTAAACAAAGGAACTTAACTCTCTATTTTTGTACTATAATATTTTTATGTATGGGTCACTATAAAATTTTCTGCTCCAGAGATCTTAGATTTAGGTGCAATGATGCATTTGTATGCAGGTGTAGACATGCATGTCTTTAGTATATATACGTATTGGTGTTGCATATATGTAAATATGTGCTTGCTTCTAGGGCTGAGCGTATCCTTACATGTGTGCGCGGGCATAGGTAGCGTATGTGTATGTACATTCATGTGTGTATATCATCATCATCATCATCCTCATCATGTCGTGCCGCTAGCACAGATTTTCATGATTTACTCTCTTGCTATTCGTCTCCATCATCCATCGCATTCAGCAGGTCCTCTAGACTACATCCTATGTTTGCACAGAGCTGTTGTAGATAAGTTCTAGCTGGTTGTACATTACTTGTTTGCCCGTGTGAAGGGGTCCACTGGAGAATGACACTTATGAGTTCACCCTTACTTCTCCAGCAGTGTCCCACATATCATTTTCGTCTAACTTCGATAGTTTTCGTGATGGGTAGTAGGTGGTCGTACAGCTGCTGTTTTGTGGGGTGTTGCCTCCAGGATTTGTACAATATTGCTTGCAATATTCTGGTGTGATTGCCGTCAAGCTTTTTCACCATACATTTTGTTAGCATCCATGTGGTACATCCATACAGCAGTATCGACACTACTGCTACTTGGAAAAAAATGCGTTTTATTTTATGCCTTGGAGAAGTCGACGAATAATATTGTTGCCTTGATGTTTTTGCACGTACACCTTGAATTCGACGGATAGTCAAAATTTGTGAGGTCGTGGATTGATTTCACCGAAAGCTGTTTTGGTTCTTCCTAAGTATTTTCTCAATTTTCGGTTCTATAAGGTTGCGTAGCTATTCCGAGGTCACCCTTATAAAGGAAAAGGAGGATGCATCCCTTTTTCCATCTGTCTATTGTGTTTTGGTTAGATACATTGTCGAAGCAGTATGTTATCAAATTGCCTGGTCTTCCATACTTCTGGGGGTATTTCTTCAAGTCTTGCTGCTTCCCTGTTTTTAATTTTTATCAGCACTGAGTCGGGTTTTCTTGTGTAAACTGTCCTAGTTTGATGTTGATTTGGTTACTGATAGTTTTTGTGATTGTTTCATGCGTAACTTTCGGAGGTTTTCCGAATAGATTCTCAAAATGTTGTTTCCATAGGTATATTCGTTTTTCTTGGTTGGCGGTTTTTATTTTAGCTCTCAAAGTACTCTTCCTTCTGCTTACTTCGTTTACCGTCGGTCATGCTTTCCTAGATTGTCTATCTTCAACCGAGTCTCTAATCTCATTGATCTGATTTCGTATTTAATCTGTTTTTTTCTTTTAGGTATACATTAGTTAATTCATTTTGTGCCTTCTTAAGTTTCCGTATATTGATATTGATTGAATTCCTCCTATAGCGTAGGGAGGCGATTTTCTCGTCTGCATACTTTTGTCAAATCACTAATCTCTCTCATGGGACCATAGTTTAGCTCTTTGTTTAGTTAGTATATATTCTGCTGCCGTTTCTAAGAGGACATTGACAAAGTTCTCCTATTCGTCATTCACCGTAGGTGTTTCTGATATCTCCTGAAGTGCATCCAATTTGTTTCTTAATGTTAACGCATATTTATCTCTAATATCCCTGTTGTTTAGTAGGGATCTGTCATAGTGTACCGTTGTGGTTATTCGGGCCATATTCCTTCGTCGGTTCAGTCTTATCTTTGCCATGACAATTCTGTGATCGGATGACACACCCTAAAAAGAGATATATGCCTACCAATTCAATGCGCTATTATTCCATTTCTTCCTTATAAGGATGTAGTCTATATATATTTGTCCTCGCACACACACACACACACACACACATATATATATATATATATATAGGTCTCCATATAAACATAGCTATTTACATGTACTTGCACATGTGATCATGGGCACAGGATACTTTCTATCCTCTATTTCTCTTTTGCTTCTTCTCTCATTGTCTATCTACCTGTTTCTTTCTTTTTATATCTTCATAGACAAGTATGATTGAAACATACTGGCACACACACAGACATGTATACACTAAAATTTATATATATATATATATATATATATATATATATATATATGTGTGTGTGTGTGTGTGTGTGTGTGTGTGTGTTTTCGCATAGAAAAAAAATTTAAAATACAATATTAGATACGAAAAAAGGAAAATACAAAAACAATTTTATTTCTGTCAATACGCATAGACTGCAATTTTTTTTAATCGATTATCCGTTTCTTTAACAATTTCTGACCATCACCGTGGGACTGAATTCCGCTCGACAATAATTTGGTGATACTCAGACTTTGCATAGCTCAATAATTATTTCCGATTTAGCCAAAGAGAATTAATTATGATTTTATTTAAAACACAATTTTGGAATACAATAATTCTTTGAATCATGAAGCCACAGAAGAAGAGAATTAATCATCAGACATTATTTAAAAAAAATCTGATTCATTAGGTTTTTAGCCTTTCAATCTTTTTTAACCCTAAATTTATCACTTTTGACTTTACTCTGCTTTGTTTGATTTACTTTATTTTGCTGATAAATAGTCATGGTTACAATTTGTTGGGATATTAAATCACTAAAATTAATCTTCGCTATTTTTTATGTACGTAAATCGTGGTCCCTTAGGGTTGAGTTCATAAAAATGAGACGCCGTTAACGAGAGTAATATATCCATCTATCATATCTTTGACCGATTGTTATATTTGCTTCTCCCTGTCGACTGAGGCTGTAGAATACGCCGACTGCAGAGGGTTAATATGCTCTCTGCCTCAGCAACGAGTGTCTTGGGTATTACTCAAAATTCATTCTAATGATGAGGCTCTAATCTACTTGGAAAATATAGAGTACCTTTTCATAGCCATTACTCCCAGGTCTCCTCTGACGCGAATAGAACTGCTAAATTATTTACTAAGGATAATTATTTGTTATTTTGAATCATATAGCTGGATGCAAATATTTTGTATTATATAGAAATACTCGCTAAATAGAATTGCTAATATTAAATAGCAATACTTAAAACAATTTAACAGTTTAAACGAACGATTGATATTAAACAGAATAATAAATATAATACAGGAATACTTGTGGCAACTGTGTGCAAACAAACGAACCTTATAACTTTGTTTAAGAAATAAAGTTACTTAGAAACTGTTCGCTTCTAAATTATATATGTAAATATATATACATGAAGTAGTATTGGCATTAAATAACCCACAAGGGTTGATATGCCATAATGCATCAACCACCAACGTTTTTAATTTCAAGTTATTTCCTTTTTTTATTTCAGTATCTGTTATACATTAAAAGAGATCCATAATGGGTTTCTTTTACCCTCCGGTGACACCCAGGGAGGCATCCATAAGAAAATACCCATTCTGTAAGGGAAATAATTATTCATAATCTCTCCACAGCGCCATTTTCTCGTTTCGTGAGTGATTCTCAGACAGACGATGGGCACAGAAATCTTAATATATACATGCGGAACCGAATACTGAAAGCATATTCCCATTAGCATTAGGAGTGAGGATTCAGAGAATTTAATCTCCCTTTTTCTCTTTAGATGAATGATTAAGAAGTGTCTTTCTTTGAGGAACCTCTAACGCGTATTTATTACTAAATGTATATACCTTCCTCGCGTCGATGGTAAGACGTTTAAAGGGAATGGATTAAAGCTGGATCTCCTCTGCAGAAAATGATTCTATCTTTAAAGTGGAGACTCAGGCGTTGATCAATAAACTTAACACTTGCCCCTTTTAGATGATGGGTGCCGGCATTACCTGATGATACGAACTCTCGAGCATCAGAAATATTTCGACAACACGAGCAGCTATAACCTGGTGATATGAAACCTCGGGATTAGAAATATTTTGACAATGGAAGCATACGAAGTGCATCCGATAAGTTTCCAGACTTTGCTCCCTGTGACTTTTGCTTATTCCCTAAGCATAGAGGCCGTCGCTATGAGACAATTGAGGAAATGAAAGAGGCTGTGACGAAGGACATTGACACGCTCACACAAGAGGACTTCCATGGAGCCTTCCAGAAGTTGTTAGTACGGTACAAAAAGTGCATTGCAGGCGGAAGAGATTACTTCGGAGGGGACTAGAGTTTCATGTGTGTACTATGAATAAATGTGCCCATACGAAAAAAGTCTGGAAACTTTATGTATGCACCACGGATATATAACCTTGTGATAAGGACCCTCTTGGACGAGAACTATTTAGACACTCGGACAATGTGTAACCTGGTGATACCGAATCTTTGGTATTAAAGATATTTAGAGAATACGATCAAAGAACCTGGTGATACGAAATTCTTCAAATTAGACATATTTTTTACATTGGGAGCAGATACAAACTGATGATACGGACCCCGTAGGAGTAGAAATATTTACACAATGAATGAAGGTGTGACCTAGTCATACTGATATTTATTTTAAAGTATAAAACGTAAAATATATTTTGGGATATATTACTGAAAGCATAACTGATACATAATAGGAAATTAGGTAGTCACCAACACGTGTTTTAATAGATAAAACCTCTGGTTGACGTTTTACAATTCTCTCACAAACATTGACTCCAGTTTCGACACAATTTTCATTTCTTTTGTTGTAGATTTTTCTATTTTCATTGCATATGGCTTTGATTTTTTTAATATCCTGACACTTTGTGATAATACCCGCTTCTGCAGTTTGCATAAGTTATTGAGTCCTCGTCTGAATACTTATGTGGGCCGGATCAAGCGAGAAGCAGGTTCACAGAGAAAAGAACAAGACAAAACAACAACTTGTGGTTAAAACGTCAAGGGATGTTGAGAAGCGTGTAACACTTAGTGGATGATTAATTCTAGTTTGAGTTTCGGCTGGCAAAAGATTATCTTAACTAACTGGGTCCGGCTGGTAATGTCGCTGTTCGTTATTTCTTTGTCCCGGTCTAATCAACTCCCTTCGAACCCAAACTAAGTCTGTCTCTCGGACCCAAAATGCACCTGTATATATACAGAATGTCTCATTATTATTTCCGGCTAATGGAACACCCACGAATAAACCCATAACTTTTTGGGGAGCCAATTCTCTCTTAAAAAAACTGGACATAAAATTAGTTCCTAGACTTGCCGTCTCCGATACAGGGACATTAAATTCAGACCCTTTTAAGTTCTGACAAGTACTTAACACGTCCGCAACTATATGTATAAACATTTTCTTATCTAGATTTCCTTAATCTAGTTAATGGGTTTTCCTAACATTTGAAATTCGATACCCAGGCCGAATCTAATTCATCTCGCCACATATATATGTGTGCATATGTGCGCGTGCGCGTGCATGCATGCAGGCGCGTGTGGGCGTGGGCACACACACACACACATATATATATATATATATATACATACACACACACGCACACTGGTATGGGTGCACACACACACGTGTGTATACATAAATGTGCATATATCCAACTCATAGTGTCACAACTTTAATCTCTTTCGTACACTATTTGTATGTTCTCTTTTTTTAAAACCCTTTAATGCTTTTATATTTGTACCAACATCTTAGTACAGCATCACTCACCTTTTCAATGAGTTTTATGGTCTTTCCATTGTTTTGATTGTCACTTGTTTTATTGGAGTTATGTATTCTTCTGTTATAAATGTCCAACCTCTTGTTGAGGTATGAAATAACTGTTGTTTAATTGTAAACCGATTTGCATATCTAGTTTTTTTGCGGTTATTTGTTTTAGGCAAGCAGATTGCAAGGTCATTTCATAATTAGTTGTCTAAATTTCTGAGACGAAGCTTGATGATTTTTATCATTAAGGGTTTTTGGACTATTGTCTTCATCTTTATTGTTATTTCCACAACGTTTCGGTCAATATGTCTTCTTGCCATCTTCAGCTGTTTATTGGTCTCGGGAAACTACACGGAATTTCGAACTACGTCCTTTATTGAATTCACAGTCGTCACCTGTTCTGATTCCGTTAGCCATAACCGGGTACAAGTGTTAAGCATTCCCGTATTGTTACTCGCCTGCAGTCAGGATTGAACCTGCAACCTCCTGATGATTGTCTCCTTAGAAGCTTAGGGAACCAACGCTTATAACCGTTACGCAATAATGATAGTAGTAATCCTAGTCAAATGAGAACATTAAATTTATAAGTTCCAAAAAGTCACTCTGAACTGTCCAGTAGAACACTTAGCGTAACGGTTATAATCTGAAAACCCTTTATGATAAAATCATTCCATAATTCTTTCGTAAATATTGGATTATCACATAATAATTTCCTCTGCGTAATCTAGGAACGTGTATATTCATCTAAATGATTAAATCTAAATTGTTCTAAGAATATTTTATGAAACCAGAATAATCAGCTATTAAATAAAAATCTAATGTAATTTGTGTGTTATTTTATTTACTACTGAATAAAAAAGAAGTTGAAGATTAAATAAGCCGGCTGATTCCATAATTTTTAGCCATGGTTAATAGTTCGCTTTATATCTTGTGGTGTTGAATTGGTATCAATAAAATCTCTTTATACTTTTATAAAGTCCGTATGAGTTTTGTGTCTATGTATGTAATAGTAATCAATAAAAAGAGGAATTTTGTTCAATTTGCAAAGGCATGATAAATCAATTAGATCTAATTCACAATGAAGTCCGTTTTTAATTCTAAAATTTCTTGATATAATATAAATTGCCATAACACTTTCCCTTATTCTGATGTTTCTTATTTCCCAGAAGTGGAAGCGTGTTTCCTTTCTCTTTTCATACGTGATCTTTTTAGTTTTATCATTTCAATTTGGTTTAGGGGTTTTCTCGTATTCATCAATACTAATTTTTCAGGAAGATTGGCAGATTTCTTTATCATAATTTCTATTATAACTTCACAGCATCTTGTACGTAGTCAGGCATTAGTCTTTTACTCTATTCATGGAAATAGGCAACAGGGAGACTTCATGATATATGTATTTACCCACCAGCTCAGCACGATTAGAATATGACACAAAGCAATTTTTAACGGAGTTTGATAGGATTAAATTCAGAGTTTTCCGTCTACAAGATTAGTCTCCAAATCAAAGTTAAAAAGCTCTAATTTCCTAACTTTTTTCTAGAAGGAGAATATTTGGATGCATATCTTTCTCAAGAGAAATAGCACAATGTGAAATACAAACTTTTGCACGAAGATAATCGTTGCATCTCGAGTGACTCCATAAGATTTCATGATGTAGTTTAGTCTACGATTATAATTTATTGGTACACATCGAATAATTGGTAGAAATTTTGTCTCGCAGAGAAATTTGTTCGACTCTCACTAAATACCCGATAACTACAGTAATACACCAAATCTAACCTGTGCTTAGTTCCAGAGATGGTTTAGAATATGAGTTAGATAAAATATCTGTCATCAGTGCTTTCTAAACACACTTCTGAACTTAAGTCCATAAAATATTTTGTTCATAAATTTTGAAACATACAAATAATCAATTTTTATTGTTTAAGATCGCAGGGTTATCAAATGTTTTGTACTGGTAAGAATCCAGGTCACACAAATACCTAGGTGAATTCTTTTAAGTTAATAAAATGTATTTATGTTTGAAAGGTATACAAATTGCTTTTATTCTCATTAAAGATAAAATACTTTAGAAAAACTATCAAAATAAAAATGTTTAGCATCTTATTTGAAATATATTCATTTACAGCAAAAACAAATAAAAGAAAGTGAACACCCTATAAGTCAGCTAATTTCCATAGATTTAGTCAGGAACTGTTAGTATTACACTCAGCCACCTACATCAATGATCCTATTTACCCAACCCCTCCGCTCGGGCAGGATATGACACAAGGTCAATTTTTAAGCGGAGTTTAACAGGTTTGAATTCAGAGTTTTCCTTCTCCTAGACTAGTTACCTCACCAAGGCTGAAGAACCTAGTCTGTCCTACTATTTACCCATAGCTGGAGGGAGAATAATTGGATTCATACCTTTCCCAAGGGTATTAGTGCTATGTGAAATGTAATCAGTCAGGTCCAGGGGTAAATAATAGGGCAGACTGGGCTCTTTAGCCTTGGTAAGGAAACTAGTCTAGGAGAAGGAAATCTCTGAATTCCAACCTGTTAAACTCCGCTTAAAAATTGACATTGTGTCATATCCTGCCCGAGCTGAGAGGTTGGTAAATATGATTAGTGTTAGATAGAAATGCTTTAACCATTTATCTGTGGGCAAACGAATGAGCTAAAGAAACTTGTTTAAAAAATAAAGAGTTAATTCACTCACTCTCACACACACACACACACACACACACACACACATATATATATATATATATATAAGATTTGACATTAAATAAACAAAAGAGTTGATCTACCATAAATAAACACCAATAAACCATTTAAACAACTTTATTGTATACTAAACTCAATGCATGGGATATAGCGTTTTCAGATTGGTAGACAATCTAATATCGATAATTGCAAAACAACAACAACAACAAAAAAACAACAACAACAAAAAAAGAAAGGATAAAAAAAAATTAAATTCGAATGATATTTTCTTATTTGTTTTCAGGAGAATAGTAAAGATGTAATTTTCGTCCCACAAGATAAAAATGTAATTTGTTAAAGAAAATCATATTCTTTCTGGTTTCTGAAAAGAATTAAACATCCGCTCATAAACACTCATGCGTGCGAATATACACATAATTTTTATATCGGAATGAAAGGCGGTATTTTCGGATTTTATCAGTTTTCAACCCGCCAGCAATAACATACTTGGAAATTTATATTGGCAGGAAAATTATTCTTACAAAAAGTCTATGAATAAAAATGAAACCAGAAAAAAACCATGGTCAGAACACTTATACAAACACACAGTCTATATATAAGGAGGTAGTCATTGTATAAGTGTTTTCGTCGGAACCTGGACGAAGCTGTTTGCTTTTCACATTGTACTAATAACTTTTGGAAAGGTCTGTATCTAGCTATTCTACTTCCAGCTATGGGTCACTATTAGGATAGACTGCAGTCTATAAGTTTGATATGGCAACCAGTCAAGGAGGAAAACTCTGAATTTAAGTCGGTTGAACTCTCCTTAAAATATGTATATTGTGTCACAGCCTGCTCGTTTAGAGGGGTTAGGTATATATATATATATATATATATCTTTAAGAAAAAGCAAAAACCGGTCACATTAGGTTTATAAATTCATTTCTATCCTGTTATGGGTTTTTGATCTAAATCACCCCCCCAAAAAAAAATTAACAGGAATAAAATAAAAAAAACAGAAGTGGGTTAAATGAGGAAAAAACTCTTCACCCCTCTTCTATCCCCCCAACCCTTCATTCTTGTGTCTATTCTGAATTATTTTATCCATAAAATCTGAAGAAGACCTGTTAATTTTTTTAGTGTTTTTGATTTATATCAAAAACCAATAACAGGATGGAAATAAGTTTATATTCCTAATGTGACCGGTTTTTGTTTTTTCTTAAAGAAATTATTGCTTTGTAATATCAGTTACATTGAGCTCTTTACCAGGAAATTTTAAAGGTTCACTGTTGAATGCTTTTTGGGTCCTGATGGAATTACTCCCAACTCCTGTTTAACTGGACCGAATAATACCTATATATATATATATATATATATATATATATATATATAAAAGGTGCATACAAGAAGTTTTCTGACTTTTTTGGTATGGACACTTTTAGTGATAGTACACATGAAACTTTAGTCCCATTCGAAGTAATCTCCTCCGACTGCAATGCACTTTTTGTACCGTTCCAGCTACTTCTGGAAGGCCCCATGGAAGTCCTCTTGTGTGAGCTCGTCAATGACCTTTGTCACAGCCTCTTTCATCTACTCAATTGTCTCATAACAGCAGCCTCTGAGCTTAGGGAATAACCAAAATCACAGGGAGCAAGGTCTGGAGTATAGGGAGGGTGAGGAACTGTGTTGATGCCCATCTTACTCAAATAGTCTCTGAAAAGGATGGAGTCGTGGACTGGTGCATTGCCCTGCTGGAAATGCCACTGACACTTCACTTTAAAAAATCGATATTGTGTCACACTCTGCTCGTCGCGGAAGGATTTTGTAAATACACACACACACACACACACGTATATATATATATATATATATATATATATATATATATATATATATATATATATAAGCCTGTTTGATAAAATAATAAAGACATATTTTGTTAACATAATTTTATTAAGTTCCTTTCAAGTTTTTTAACAAGCGTCTTGGTTTTATGTTGGAATTGGTTGAGGAATAAACACTCTTTATACATGAAAATAACCCCTAATGATGGCTTATGAGAGGTCCGAAAGCATTCGGAATTATTTTGGTTTATTCATCAACCAATTCCAACGTAAAACCAAGACACTTGTTAAAAAACTTGAAAGGACCTTAATAAAATTGTGTAGACAAAATCTGTCTTTATCATTTAATAAAATAGGCTTAAATGACAGACAGCTGCCTGACTACACACACACATACATATATATATATATATATATATATATATATATATAAACACACACACACACACACACACACACACACACATATATATATATATATATATATATATATATATATATATATCATGTCACACTACTTGACTTTAACTAAGTTAAAACTTCACGAATGTAAAAGGGAGTTTTTAACCCCTAGCTAAACTGCAGAAGCCATAGCAAGTAGTATAGTGGATGTGAAGTAAGTTGAATGAATCCAATGCCGGGTAAACAGTGAGTTTTATCGAATGCTTCGCGGAATAACCCATCTGATCAACGGCCAGGATCAAATAGTTTAGTCAGGAAACTACTGCTCTTCTATATAAGTGGGGTATGATGATATGAAAAATACAGCCTTCGGAAGATTACCATGATATATATATATATATATATATATATATATATATATATATATATATATTATGATTTCACAAATTCAAAATACTGATATAAGTAAAGCAAGAAGTTTTCCGAACAAAGACTGAGTATAATTCACCTAAAGTGAGGTACAATTTGGTAGCTCTGGATGGTTTTACCATATTCATGATGTTCCAATATTCCATATTGATACTCTCCGAGAGTAACTCGCAACATGAACATCCATAGCTCGTAGCCCGACTTCAGAATTGACGAGAGTGATGGCAATGAAGAGGTGCCTCGCATTCCCCAAAGCCTCAGCATCACTGGAACGTCAACACCATGCTCATTTTTATTCATCTTATATATATATATATATATGTGTGTGTGTGTGTGTGTGTGTGTGTGGTTAGGTGGCAGTCTTTCATTTAAGCATGATTGATTAAATAATAAAGACACATTATATCTATATAATTTAATTAAGTTCCTTTCAAGTTTCCTGACAAGTGTCTTTGTTTCAGGTTGGAATACATTTACCAAAATTGTCTCCTGCTATCGGACCTTTCATAGGCCATCATCGGGTGTTGATTGCACGAGTAAAGAATGTTTTTAAAGAGTTTTGAAAAGTTTTTGGTTTATGTAACGCAACAAAACTGCGCAAACGCAGGATTGGATAAAACTGAAAGGCTGATGGATTTAAAAAACAGAACGCTACCAACGGAAATAGAATATTATTATGAAATAGGGAATATTAAAAAAAAAGTATATATACACAAGAATGTTGCGAGCTATATGGAACAACTCCTGGCGGCAACACCCCACAAGGCACCAACTATACGGCCACCTGCCTTCCATCACGAAAACTATCCAAGTTAGACGAACCAGACACGCAGGACATGCTGGAGAAACAAGGACGAACTCATCAGGGATGTACTCCTATGGACCCCCGCATATGGCCAAGCAAAAGCAGGACGACCAGCTCAAACATACATACAGCAGCTATGTGAGGATACGAGATGCCAGAGGCAATGAACGATAGGGAGAAGTGGCAAGAGAGGGTCAGGGATATCCGTGCTAGCAGCACGACATGATGATGATGATGATATACAGAAGTTCAATAACAGTTTGGATTTACCAAACCTATGTTCTACGGACAAGATGGGCTATAAGTTCAATTTTTAAGCGGAGTATTGCAGGTTAGAATTTAATATTCCTTCTCCTAGACTGGTTGACATAACATTCCTAATGAACAAGGCTATAGCCCAATTATCTACCTATCCCTGGAGGAAGAATATTGTGATTCATGATTATTCCAAGGGAATTAGTACGAAATGAAGTGCAAACAGAATCCAAGATTCTAAAAAGTACCCGTTTAGATTTAATTCCTATAACAGTGGACTTTTAGTCAGATATTGAAAACAAAATGAAAAAATACTCAGTCGGATCCCATATACTCTAAGTGAAATGGAATAGATCCAACGATAAACGGTTTCTCGGTGAGGAAAAGACACTGTTTAGAGATTCGTACATTTTGGGGTGTTAGAAAGTCAAAAAGAAAAGAAAAGTAGAATATCATATAGAAAATCTTGTTACGACATGAGATCAGGTAAACAGCTTTTTAGCATTGTGATTTGCATGTTATTTAAAGCTCTGTGAAAATGAATACATGTACCATTGTCTTTTGTCTAACGATCTTTCTTTATTTAGTTTAATTATGTTTTTCAGACAACATAATACATATATAAAATACAGTATCACACATAAGTAAAAGGGTGTGTTAAAAGTTTTGAAATATTTTAATACATGATAGTTTCCGGCACGTCTCTAAAGAGACCGATGCAGATAAAACAATCTTAGTTACCCATTGTGTTTGTTATTATAGTGGTAGTTTGTGTGCTGACATGTTATGCATAGCTTCGCACCGTGTGTGATTTGAAAGTCATACAGATGAATCAGCACCTTGGGACCTTATGGTTTACAAGTTCGAACTCGGCCATAACGCAGCGAAATCAATCAAAAACATCAAAAACATTTCTTGAACAATTAGTAAAAATGCATTTTATAATACTCCAGTAACCAAATGGTTGAAAACATTTTACTCATGTTACAAGAACTTTGACGATTAGGCAAGTCCAAGTAGGCCGAAAACCATGAATTCAGAAGCTGTACTCCTTGCTATTGAGGGAAATCCGCTGAGTAACCCTCATATAATCTTTGCATTTTACAGTCCTGTGGGTTTCAACACCTTCGCGACCACGACAAAAGCCCCCTGAACTGTCGAATTGCGCTTCCCTTTGCTGGAATATTTCAAAACTTTTGACTCACCATAGTAATAAAACTTACTATTTTTTTTAAATGAGAAAGCTTTCTTCTAAACAAAAGATACCATATTTTTATTAATCCTGGTTTAAGATTATACCATCTAAACGAATATTATTTGACATCATATACGTTAAACAATGACATCATTCTGTTCTGACATTATGCAATCTTTCAATTCTGTCAGGTTACATGGTCTTTTGAGAGATTGTACTGCATGAAAAATCTTGGTATTAAGCTTAATGAGAAATTAGACTTGACGAGACATATAAACCTGTCAATTTCAATCAAATGATAAGTTAAAACTTTTTTAGAACGAAGAACGTATTAAATGATTAATCCCAATTGAATCAAATTTAAACTTAATTTCTCCTTAAATCAAATAATGATAAAAATATAACTGTAAAACTACAAGAGAAAATTCAAAAGTTTCAAAACTGATGAGCTCGTTTTACTTTCAGATTTATGTGAATATAAAAGATATAAGTCTATGAACCCAAACCTCTTCCACAAATAGATACACACATACATCGATGTACAAATCCTCCACAGAAATGCTGTCTTCACCAGATAGTTACAACCGAACCCATCTAACTCTACCGAACATTCAATTACCAACAGAAGCGTTGCCTTAAACTATATACAAATAATGTATAAGTAACAATCATATCCCACGGTGAACAAATAAAACAAAAATGTCTTCGGTATGAAATAACCTAAGGTTTTTTTCTACTGTTTACTCCAGCCAACCAACTAACATATAATCATTTACATGCAATTTTGTAAAGAAAAAGAATATTTTAAATATCAATAATAGGTTGGTTGGTTGGTTAGTTTTTATGGCTTATCAACCCTTGAAGGTTATTTAACGCCAAATTCCTTTTTATGAAAATAGATCTATTTCAAACAATTCAGTTTCGTATAAGTACGCAATTTAAATGTAAGTAAAGTTTAATTTTGAAAAACATTTCTATTTCAAGCAATTCACTTTAGTCAAGCAGTTCTAATTCAGCTAATTCAGTTTAGTGTGAGTACATATTTTGTTTACAAACACTTAAATGTAAAAGCAGTTCTATATTAAACAATTCAGTTTAGTGTAAGAACAGTATCAAAGTCAAAAACTAGTTCCATTTCAAATAATTCAGTTTAACATAAGTTTAGATGTAAGTACATAGTTTATTTTTTAGTCAAGCAGTTCTAATTCAGATGATTCAGTTTAATGTAAGTACAGGTTTTGTTTACACACACTTAAATGTCAAAACACTTCAAAATTAAACAAATCAGTTTAGTGTAAATACATTTTCAATATCGAAAACAGTTCCATTTCAAACAATTCAGTTTAGCATCAGCACGCAGTTTAAATGTAAGTACGGTTTAATTGTCGGAAACATTTCTATTTCAAGCTATTCAGTATAGTCAAACAATTCAGTTTAGCATAAGTAAGCCGTTTGTTCTATTTGACTCATAGATAGGGTCCTATCAGGTGCTACCATTCTAGATTAAAGTGGACCTGGGAGTAATGGCAATGAAGGAGACTGACTCAGAACGTTAGTTTAATATTTTTAAAAAATAAGAAAGCACCTATTTATGTGTTTAATCATATGAGAACTCGTTACAAATTTCAGATTTCTTTCATTAGAAATATATTTGATATAGATCTGTGTTTTGCTTGACCTAAATTAAAGAATTTGTCATTTGATTTGTATATGACAAAATTTAATGAAATTTGAAGAATCCTAATATGAACTATTTTTCTGTATTGCTTCTGACGAAAATCTAAAAAATAAAATAAACTGCCAGTAGACTAATTGGATATATATCGATGTTTTATTGGGGAAGAGCTTACTATCTCTATTATAATTAGGAAATTAGCTCACTTGCAGAATGTACACTTTAAAAAAAAATTGTCTGTATATTAACTAAATAAGACATAAGACTCAGAAATGTATCCAAAAAGATATTCTTTAAGTACACAAAATTAAACTATTTGAATTAATGGAAATTTTTTCCAAAACCTGTTGAGGAATATATCATCGATTAATCAAATGTCGACGAAAACATGAAATTCATTTACAAAGAAATTATATTATTTAACATTTCTGCTGCTAGTTGCATTTTCCCGCTAATCAATCAAACTGGTTTATCGGCCACTCTAATTTTATGTTTTTGAAACGTTATAACACGCATTGAAGTGTGTTGCTTTGGGGTTATTTTGTTGGTTTCCCGTCTTTCTTTGCAATTCTTGTTTCTGTATCTTGTTGCTTGTTTTTAGAAGTCTTGTATCCAGAGGAATTAGAGGAAATCATATCTTTGAAGGTAAGATCATACTCTTCTTAAATATTGTATTTCATTTATGGTAAAAAAAAAAGTTTTCATCTTTTAGATACAGGAATTTCAGTTTAGATTGATTTTTGTTTGTTTTTTTTTTTATTTTGATACTGAATAAAGTGTCAAAAATCGGATTAACGTTCATAATTTTTCCAAGATAAATTCGTTGATATTATCATTATCAGAGTGAATATATATATATATATATATATATATAGGTTGGAACGATAAAATTGTAACCCTAGAAAAACATGATTCACTTTCCGTTTAATGAAAACCGGTTTTCGTTTTCTGTTCCAGACCATATACTAGTTGGCCAGTTGTGTACAAATTCCAAGAGCGATAGGAGCCTTCTATCATGTCTGAAAGTAACACAATGTTCAATGAGCGAGATCGGAGATGCGCCGCTGTACAACTTATGCACTCTACCGATCCAAGTTATGACAACAGGACCATTGCCAGCATCCTCAAAAGGCAAATGTGGATCGCCACGAATAACAGAGACTTGCCCAGGGTGATGAAAACAAAGTTTTCCGGCAACGGTTATGGTCTTTGGTGTGGTTTCAGGTGAGGGCCACATCATGCCACCTCACATCTTCGAAGTCGGCTTGAAAGTCAACACCAAAGTGTACCTGGATGCGCTGAAGAGTGTGGTGATCCCGGCGTGCAATCAGGTGGCCAGTGGCAGACCCTGGGTGTGGCAGCAGCCCACAAGTCCAAAGAGACCCCGGCTTGGCTTCAGAAGGAGTGCGACGACTTTGTACCCTTCTCTCACT
The DNA here is from genome assembly GCA_963585895.1 of Sepioteuthis lessoniana. Lineage (NCBI taxonomy): Eukaryota > Metazoa > Mollusca > Cephalopoda > Myopsida > Loliginidae > Sepioteuthis > Sepioteuthis lessoniana. The sequence goes on from OY757906.1 coordinate 135,923,794, forward strand.
GGCCCTCCTCCTCCCCGACCTGTACGGCCACCTGCTTCCTATCACGAAAACTATACAAGTTAGACGAACCAGAAATGCAGGACACTGCTGGAGAAGCAGGGACGAACTCATAAGTCATGTACTCTTATATGACCCCCACATATGGCCGAACAAAAGCAGGACGACCAGCTCGAACATATATATATATATATATATATATATGATGTAGACCCAAAGTCGGTACACAGAAGGAGAACACGGAACACGGTTTAGAGGTAAGAAATATACATGAACAAAAGTTTCAAAGGATAGTGTCCAATATTGGTAGTCGTACTTCTAGTCGTACTTCTAGTACTTCTAGTACTTCTAGTACTCTTGTAATACTCCTACCACTACAACTGGTATTAGGATATTACTACGCTAGTAATATAGTGCTGGAAGAGTCCATGATACAGGTAAGTTTCGATCTCACCACCCTGTTGCTCTCTATCTCTCTTCCCCCAAGATAAGCATCCAAGAATTTTATGGCAATTTCATGTCAAAACCAAAAACAAAAAAAAGGGATAGATTTTAAAATTCTAATAAAGAGTCAATTACAAGTGTGAACTTATATAAGTTGTTGGCGATCTTAGTCGAGGGCGACCCGAAGACTCCCTTTTTAATAGCTACTACACCGAGGTCTTGGCGAGGGCGCTACTCTATTCTCGGGATTACTCCGCTTTACTCTTGATCCTTACCTTATAGTGCTGAGTGCTAAACAAAGCAGCACCAAGTACCATTTTTTGAGTCCTTGGTATGACTCGACCTGGGATTGAACCCCAGTATCCTGGACCATTGGCTAACACTCTACTCATTAGACCAATGGCCCAGACATAAGCATTACACTAAACTGCATTTCATGGTGAGGTTCGTATTCTGTAGAAATGAAGAAAGTAGAGTACCACTTAATTGCTGTTACTCCCATGTCCACTTTTAACCGGAATGATAGTACCTGTTAGGGTCCCATCTATCAGTCAAAAAAATCTGTTTATCATATTTAGATCGGACTGTGTATAAAACGAAGAAAAAACGGGTAGATATGCCTTTAAAATCAATCAATCAATCAACCAATCAAATATTGAAAATTTTACTATGGTTACCCAGCAGAACATATTTACCAACCCCTCCGCTCAGGCAGGATATGACACAAGGTCAATTTTTAAGCGGAGTTGAACAGGTTTGAATTCAAAGTATTTCTTCTCCTAGACTAGTTGCCTCACCAAGGCTGAGAACCTAGTCTGTCGACTATTTAGCCATAGCTGGAGGGAGAATAATTGGATTCATACCTTTCCCAAGGGTATTAGTGCTATGTGAAATGCAATTAGCCTGGTCCAGGATTTGAACTCGTGTCGCCATATCCATTTCCAACGACGATAACCATAACACCACGGGCACCTCCACTAGCGTCTAGTGACCCAGCTGTAGATCAATAAAAGTAATGCAAATATCAATTTTTATCGTTAATTGTTGCAGCGATATTAATTAATTTTGTCGTTCTAAACATATACTATCATCATGATTTTTTTCATTCACAAGTAACTCATTATTTAGTTTCAGTGTTTAGATTCTAGACTGATATCTCATATATTTTGTATTAAAGAAAAAATATATATGCACCGTGTACAAAAAATTAAAAAAAAGGAAATAAAAATCTTATGAAATAACTACACAAAAATATAAATAATGAACACTACTCCTTAAATTTTAAATATAGAATAACCCAAGACAGTTTGATATGCTTTGAGAATCAATCAATTGATCAAACAAATTTATTTCCAAAAGTTAACTACGACTACAGTGACCCAGTTAAGATTTCATTTTAAAATATTTTTACTTAATTAATCAAAACACTTGAAAAATTAGGTGTGGATAAATTTCCGCTGTTTTGTGTGTATCATTATTTTTACATCGTCTTCGAAAGAAAATATAATTTATTGATGAAAATTTCAATTAAAAGATTCTGTAAAATAGAAATTAACTAATTTAAGCGTTTCTGGAACTTACTATATAGTTTTAGAATATTCTTGAAGCTTCTTAACAATTCTGAAAATCATATTATCTCGATATAAAAGGCTTCAGACTTTTATCAGTCCACAATAAATTTTGATGGTTAAGCAGTTAGAATTTCGTTCCACTGTCATTCGCTGATTCAAGGGTTTTGGTATAAAGCCCCAAAAGTTGATTTGAAGTTCAATTTTCGATGTCAAACTGTAGACGACTTGGTTACGAAGTGGAAAGACATTGGATTTATCACACTGAATAAAAGTTCTGGGAGGCTTAAAAAGTTTACAAAATCAACGATGCGTATCGTTTGTCGGAGTCTGAAATAATATTTGGTTTAAGAAGCCAAGAATTGACAAATGAGAATGAACGTAAATAGTTCTGGAGTAAACACGAAAACCATTCACCAGTTCAGCTTTCTGTGACATTAACCATTATTCTATCGGATAATGACGGATTAAAAACAAAAAAATGAATACTTAAATTATAGTTCTTGCAGCAACATGGTTTCCGGTTGAATATTCTTTTCAGACTTTCCATTTTTTAGATTATTTTGGTTAGAAATCCCCTCTGGATATGAACCTTATCGACAACGCCTAACTAACTAAAGGATCTGTTTAAAATTATTCGATAGGACCAATGCAATCCTCTCAAAAATACCTCTTAAGAATCAACTGCACGAGGAATATATAAATATGAATGTACAATGAACACGATTAACTAGCCTCAAGGCATAAAATATCCCTACACCAGTTGACAAGCTGTTAAAATGAAGGAATAAACCTTTTGATATGATCCTCCATTTATTAATCTCTGCTTGGTAAAAAGCAGATGTATAGGGCACTCAATGCGAGCCAAATTCATTAATCATTGTAAACTAGTCAAACCAGTTTACAATTACACAGCGCAAGATGCACAATAATTAAAAACGAGACATAAGTAAAATGTGTTGAGGATTGCATTAATAATTGAAAAAAAAAGATTAATTTATAATGTATTTCTCAATCTCAATCTAACTCTTACTGTTAAACCAAAGATTAACTCAAACATAGTATCACAGGGAAAAAAAAGTTAAGATAGCAGACACCATGAAAACAAATGAGCCGAGACTTTCTTTGAAGTAAGTATTTTCTATTACATTCCCAGCTGTCTGTGTTCAAAGTACAAAGGGATATAAATAAATAAAAATATTCAGTCTTTTGAGTGGATATTCAGAAAAGCTATTCTATCTATGATAATAACGAATTAATTTTCTTGAACTTTATATATATATATATATATATATATATATATATATATATATATATATATATAAAGTTTGTCTCTAGTGACTTGAAATGCATTTCTTACACTGAGGGTTCCTATATCTTCCCTCCTACACGCAATATATTCGGTAGCTATGATGACTTATTTTCTCTTTTTGCATTTTTCAGGCTCACTACATGTTGAATATGGCTGATAAGGTTTGGGAATTGTTTAGATAGAAGCATGTAGCTCTAATAGATAACAAATATTCTGAACACTAAAGATCAATGATTTGCATCGGCAGTTGTCTTCACGGTCAACATCAAAAAACGAAGAAAAAATTTTGAAAGTCTGGAGAAGTGCAACAGGGAAAGGCTTCGGGAGCTACATGTGGATCGAAGACCGTGAGTTTGCGATGCCTGCCATGAAGAATTAAAGGAATTGAAACTTTCTTTGATATCATCTGGACAAAAAAAAGCTTTGCAATGTCTGTTTTGTCCTTTTGCACAACACTAAGTTGTCCATTTCTTCATCCATTTTTGACATGCGAAAAAACTTTCATGTGTCTTAATCAATAGGGTGCCGTATCCTCATTAAGTGGCAAACCACTGAAATTAGTAGACCAATAAACATAACTTGGTAGCAATATCCCAGCAACTGTAAGCAATGTCAACATACTTATAGGTAAAACATGTACTGCACTTGTCAGATTATTATCCGTATAGAAATCAGATCATTCAGATAAAATAAAAACAAAATTCTCCCAAGCTGAGCCGAGTAAGCACTACTGTACAGTATCACCATCTTGACTTTAACAAAATGCTTGGTGACAAAACTAGATTTGAGCTAAACATGGATTCTGCATGCTGTTTTAGACAAATCCTGTAGAAAGCAACGAAAAAATAAACATTAACCTACTATCTGGCAAAAAATTGAAGAAAAATGAAAAAGAGACAATGGGTTTTATTCGTAAATTAAGGACGAACTCATAATCCCCAACGTACGAATACATCAGCAGAAAATTACCTTCATCTTTTCTGTGCTAACACTGGATACTGTTTAGAGGACCTACCAAGTGTAATGATCTATTGGAACGGATGGCGAGTAAGACTCATACTAAGGAATCTATCCGGTCAATATCTTTTGATTATCATGGAGAGAGGCAGGACCAAGATTATTGATCCATGAAAAATCGTTAGTTTTTAAACCAACTCAGAAGCAGAAAATTACATTTTACCGTGAGACACATGTATGAGTTAATAAAACAAATAAGAATCGTTATCAAAAAAAAATATTTGCCCAAGTCCAGAGGAAATATTAGATTGTGACGGGAACTTTAAAAACACCGTCTAAATAATCGATGTTTTAAAGGGTCAAAATTCAGAAAATTTATATCACATATTACAGCTTATAACATGCGACAGGTTATGGCGATTATCGTTGCGGTCTGTTTTATCACACCGGCTTACCGATGTCTCTTCCATCATTCTGTATTCGTTTTGAAAAAAGAATCTTTCGGCCGTCGGGTTTTGGTCAAAACTATGAAATCTACTGTTAAGCTCTAAAAAAAAAAAAAAAAAAAAATAAAAAGCAATAACGAATTTCAAAATACATACGTTAATTTGATTGAAGACAATTTTTTTTCCTGATTTATCCTGGTCAGGACGCGTGTGACACTTCACAATAAGGACTTGTCTGACCTCTTACTGTCGTGATATATTCGACGGACGAAAAATTAGTCAGTTTCCAATCCCATTCTGTCTAATAGCAAGTACTTACCTCTGCTTTTTTCAGCTTGTAACCAACTATGGTGTACAGGGTAGGGTCGCCAAGATGGCCCTGCCGTACTTTTACTCTTTAGTCCATTGTTTGGTACCAACGTGGATAGTGGACGGGAAAAGGACACCAACACATCGGTCAAACCAAACGTTAGTGGTTGGGTTGCCTCTCATATGCCTTGAATATATGAGGCCTGGTTTTCCGGAATGAAATTTCCTCTCGTGTTGACTTCTCAGTATTAAAGTATTTTATGAAATGATATTTCTGGCTACTGACCACTGATCCTTCTAGCACTAAATACTCCCGTTTATAATAGCATTAAAAATTAACCCTTTATCCCCCATTAAAAATCATTCTCTTTCTATTTTATCATCTATAAAAAAAAACATACATCAAACACGACATACATCAAACACGCTCTTACGTTCACTCTTGGACTAATACCCTGGGGAAAGTTAAAAAAAACCCTTATACCTACAAATATTGGTTAAATAGTATCAAGACTTTTCTTTTGTTAGGATGGCTTTGGCATTGAGTTACTCACAAAGTTTGATATGCCTTTAAACAAAGTCACCAAAATAAGGCAATGTAATTAACTGAGTGCACAAGTAGTTAATGCTGATTCTTACAAATTGTGAGGTGAACTGAATAATACGAACTCAGAGGCGATACCATAGCTGATGATCTTCCGATGCGTTGTTATTGCCCGTAAGCGCGGCTCGGCAGCCTGGTATTCGTGCCGGGGGGCAAAAATACCAATATAGATTCACATTGCACGAATCCTTCTCATCAAGTAAATCTATGACGAACAAAATCACCTTGCTTCATGCCCGGAGACTTAGCAATGGCTTGCATAGTTTCATATTACCCCCTAGTGATCCTACAGCCAGCAGAGACCATTAACACACTCGTGTGCCACCTTTTAATCCCAAATATCAATTATAAAAAGACGCTTGTTAGGAAGTTAACTACGAATGCAAAGAAAATACATAACAAGCGCCTCCCTTAAGGTAGTTATTTTTATTGTTGATTCTCTTCACAACCAATTCCCTTCTTTTTCATGTAGTTCTTCAATAACAGGACAGTCATCTTTGCATATGTCAGAAGTATGCACCGTAGCAATTCTGATTTTTATCCTGGGCTCAAAACATAGAAATCTGGTGTTGATTGGACGCTTGACGCCATCTCATACATAAAGACGGATATTACAATAACATTGTTTTCTTCTCATAGGGAGACGTCAGCAATAGAGAATGCATGAAATCAAAGTAACATTTTTTTTTTAAATATAAAAACAAAGATAAACATGTTTCTTCGTTTGATCTCGTAGACTCCAACATCAGTATAAGCAGTAGAATATACCTATTCAGACAGAATAATTCATGCGAGAAATGTTTGAGGATTCGGTGACTTCTATGATTATTATGTAGATAATATCTTGATAATTATCAGAGAGACAGACAGACAGACAGACTGAGACAGAGAGAGAGATCAGTTTGAATTGCGTAGACACAGAGTAAACAGTGTTTGGTGACTGATATTTTCTCCCCTATGTTAACATCAGTAATTTAAAATTAGTTCTACGTATGATCTGACATCTATACTGAGCATCCTTTATTCATAAATGTACCACACCATTAATATATTTGTACGAGGGTCTACACAAGAATGTTGAGAGCAGTATTGAACAAGTCCTAGCGACAACACCCCACGAGACACCAACTATACGGACACTTGCCCCCCATCACGAAAACTATACAAGTTAGACGAACCAGACACGCGCGACACTGCTGGAGACGCAAGGACGAGCTCATAAGTGATGTACTCCTATGGACCCCCACATATGGCCGTGCAAAAGCAGGACGACCAGCTGGAACTTACATGCAGCAACTATGTGAGGACACAGGATGTAACCCTGAAGACCTGCCGGAGGCGATGAATGATAGGGAGAAGTGGCGAGAGAGGGTCAGGGATATCCGTGCTGGCGGCACGACATGATGATTATGATGAAGCCTTACCCAGAAAGAAGAGCATAGGTAAACTCTTTTTTTAGCAGCGAACTATCAGTCCTTATTAAACAAGAAAAATTCAATTTAATTTTTTAAGTTTTATAAGACATGGTTATGTATTGCCACAACAAAAATATGCTCTTCTTCCTAAGCTTGGCTTAGAAGATTTTTACAGGCATCACACACACACACACACACACACACACACACATATATATATACACTGAGTAGTTTCTAAATTGATATATATTTTTGAAAAAAAAATTTTCACCATGAATACTAAACAAAATTATCATTTAATTGCAACTTTGGTTGTAAATAACTTCATTCGTTTTTTATCATTAAGGGTTTTCAGACTATTGTGTTCATCTTTAGTGTTATTTCCACAACGTTTCGGTCGATATATCCTCCGGCCTTCTTCAGGTGTTTGTCGAACTCGGAAACCTTCACGGAACTTTGAACTACTTCCTTTATTGAATCCACGGGGTTCGCCTGTTCTGATTCCGTTATCCATAACCAGGTACATTCATTTTATGTGTACTGCTCAAATTGGCATCACTCTGTAACGTGCTGTTTTGGCAAAATTAATTTCGCAGAAAGTATAGTCGTAATTTTAGAAATATATTAATACCACTGGAATGTTGTAATTCGGCCAGTCTCACCTAATGTGTTACTATCATATATTTGCCTTGAATGGTTGTAAGTGATTAGCATTTCTTTAAAAATTCCATGATTCATTACACTGATTTCAAGCAGTGAATAAATAACATTTCTGCTCAACACTTTTGCAAAATCTTTCAGTAATCTGGTTAGTCTCATCTGTTGATTGATTGTTACAACTCAAATCTCATTACAGTTAATTTCTGCTTTAGTAATCGATTGATTGTAATGGCATGTCAAACCCTCTGGAGTTATTTTATAATAAGAGGTTAGGGAATCTCGTTAAGTATACGTTCATATTTACATGTTTTTTTTTAGTTGTTTCATAAGAATTTTTCATCAGGTTCTATCATATACGAATAGTATTTCACACACAATTTCTTTAAACATAGATGGAAACCCAATAGGTAGTATACTTTAGTTCAGAGTGGACCTGGGAATAATAGTAATGAACTTGTACCCCACACTCCCCAGACCTTCAGAATTGGAACCTCTCCATCATATACAGTTTAATGCCATGGCATGTCACATTGGTTTGGTTTGGATTTTCGTTTAATGGCACATCAACCTTTTTGGGTCATTTGATACCAAAGCCATTCTTGCAAAATAACGTTAGCAGTACTATTTAACTTGTATCTGTGGGAATAAGGAAGTTCATGCCTTTCCCATGTCTTTTTATCCGAAAGTGAACGTAATAACCTGGTGAGAGTTCGAACTTGCTTACTACGATGTCAGATCAGCATTTTAGTCATTACGAGAAGAAAACCCTCCCAGAATCAGTGTAAGTGTCGATGTACCAAGTTTTGCCCTCCTTTTCACAAAAAAAATGATAAAACACATTTTTCAATGAAAGATGGAAAAAAATTAGCTTTGTTTTAAACAATTTTTTTAAGTTGGTTCACTTGCTTGCTTACGCATTTCATACAAAAAACTACATTATCTTTCTGGAATATGATTGAATGGACAAAGCTGTTTACAAATGCGTGAAACACGAACTTATTGTCCTCGTGTGTGTGCATAAACATACACTAGGTATATATTTTCGATTTTTAAGTTGAGGATTTAAGATTGTGACATACGGAAACACTAGACAGCTGTTATTAGCTCTCATCAACAGTGCATACCATGATCTCTACCACTGGAGATCGAACCACCAACCACAGATTGCAGAGCCGAAACTCTATAACTGACCTATCATTTCATATCGCCCTGAAACGACGCCAAATCAACTAGTTATGGTAATTGCACAGCCAATTAACCCAAATATGTCTTCCAAGTTACATCCGTACTCTTTACAGAGGAGTCAATCACCTCCAGGGCCACGTATTCCCAAGATGTTTAGAAATACGAATCCACGTAATTGTTATGACCTCAAAGGCAGGGATATAGATCTATATTTTCTTTTTCTTTTTTTTTTAATTGAGGAATTATATTGTGAATTGAATTACCATGACCAGAAAATCCGGCGAACACCTACGCATGACATTCGGAAACACTGAGCAGCTGTTTCTATCTTATTAGCTCTCATCAACAGTGTATACGGTGATATCCACCACTGGAGATCGAATCACAAACCAGAGATTGCAGATCTGAAACTCTACAATTGAGCAGTTCATATCGCACACAAGTGACGACAAATCAACAAGTCATGAAAATATAATCATTCTGCATCCTGTGGTCGCTGGTTCGATCTCCAGTGGTGGCGATCACGGTATACACTGCTGATGAAACCTAATATAGTCGAAACAGCTGTCCAGTGGTTCCATATGTAGTGCATAGGTGTTCGTCGAATTTTCTGGTCATGGTAATTCAATTCACATACGCAAAGTGTTTAATTGGTAATATCTTATTTGTTAAGTTTTTTTTTTTTACTGTGATACTCAGGACTGTGTTTGCTTATAGTACAAACTGATAGTAAACGGTCACCTTCTTGAGAGTTGAACATGCGAATGGAACCAATAATTTATGTGTGATTTGATAGGAAATCACGATTAAAGAATTCTTAGTAGTAAAATTATTCAAATAGGTACTATTTACCAACCCCTCCGCTCGGGCAGGATATGACACAAGGTCAATTTTAAGCGGAGTTTAACAGGTTTTGAATTCAGAGTTTTCCTTCTCCTAGACTAGTTGCCTCACCAAGGCAGAAGAACCTAGTCCGTCCTACTATTTACCCATAGCTGGAGGGGGAATAAGGGGGTTCATACCTTTCCCAAGGGTATTTGCCCGAAAGTGAACGTAATAGCGCGACTGGAGTACGAACTCGCGTACTACGATTCCGCAGTTCATCGCTTTAACCATTACACCACGAGGACACCCCCTTATTATTCAAATAGGTGATAGCTCTTAGAATACGCCAGTTGTATTTCCTGCTGAAGGCTTAGCCTCCAAGTAGTGTCCATAGATCTGAGAAGTATAGAGAACCCCTTCACTGAAATTACCTCGATGCTCAATCTGACTTTGAGTGGCTGTACCTGCTAACATGTCTTCCATGAATCCACTTGTTTGAAAATAATTAACAACGGATAGGAATCTCTGAAACCATTTGACACTATGCAAACAATTAATTATTACATCGTAACAACTGCTTGGAACTGTAAGGTTGATTATAAATCATTAATCTTTGAAGTACTTAAAACCATGCAACTGCGTGCTAATTAGTTGTATAAACAACAACGATAGAGTGATTAACTTTATCGGCATGTCAATCCGTCTAGGTTTATTTTATGCCTTGGAGTTTGGGAATCCCTTTCATTGTATTTTTTTTATTTACATATTCTGTGTCCTTATTTTTTAAAAGTTTTTTTGGCACATGGTCCTATCGAATACAGATAATTTGTAAACCGATCTTTTGGCCTATAGATGGACACTATCAAGTATTGCCACTCCTGGTCAAAGTGAAGCTCGATGTAATGTCAATAAAGGAGTACTCCTTACTGTACAAATTTGCAGAACTGGTGTATCACAATCATAGGCAGTTTAGTGTCATACTCAGATAATACTTATGGGGGAGATTTATCCCCTTTACAGGATGCAGTTATTGTATTCTAAGGTCCACCGACGGGGTGAAAATTACTTATATTAAAGAGGAATATTTGATATACCTGTGTGTGAACGAATAAATAAAAGCAAAAAAATGCAATTAAATAATGCAATGGAACATTGAAGATATAATTATTATAATAATTTAAAACGAAAGAAATTTTGGCATTATACAGTCTACGAAGAGTTGATAAACATTTAAAGAAATAAACCAAATTAGACCCAAAGATGAAATAATCATCATCATCATCATCATGTCGTGCCGCTAGCACGGATTTCTCTGACCCTCTCTCGCCACTTCTCCCTATCGTTCATCGCCTCTGGCTGGTCTTCAGGGGTACATCCCGTATCCTCACATAGCTGCTGTATGTATGTTCGAGCTGCTCGAACTGACTTATAGTTACAATAAAAAAATTATTTATTCTGCTGTTTAACTTAACTAATTCACTTTTCTTTGTTATCTTATTCCGTGAAAACATTTTGACTGTACGCATTAAGACTTACACAGGATTTTTCTTTTGTTTTAAAACGTCGAAACTTGCTTACTTAGGGCAGGCACTTCTCTCAAGCAAATTACATTTGGTGGGCTTTTGGAGATATGCCTTCTTTTTTATCAATGCTCTGAACTCTGACCTTTCGATGCACCTATTGAACTTTATCAGAGACAACTTGCGTTTTATTACTCGGACCTCAGATTCATCAGTTGTAACTTCCTTATTAGTGTTTCCAGCAAATTCTAATATCGGGAGTGATTTTAGATACGGAGTCATTTAAAAGTAGCTAATTAGACTGGGATATAGATGCGATCCAAAGAATTCATTCAAAAGAATTATGCTGGTATTGGTAGCACTTTTCAGAAGAATACACCTGGATGACAACATTTAAGAAGTCTACACCTCATTCGACACACTCCCCATTTAAATTTAAAAACCGTAAAAAACATCAGTATTCCTACTTTTCTTCGTATTTATACTCAAGTCTTACAATCAGAAGTGTTCTTTTAATTACATTGTATAGATACAGTATAAATCATAATTCAAGTATAGCTGAACAGAAGATTGAATCATGAGAAACTTACAGACCCTGACGAAGTAATGTTTCCAATCCATTAAGAAAAGCCCGGATGAAAAACATATATATTGAACTAAAAATTACCGCCTGAAATATATAAAAAGTTGTAAAAAAAACGTATTTGCCGGACTCGATTCCACTTACTTTCAAAGAATAAAGGCTACAACGCAACATCGCATTTTTTCTTCTTTCATTTCAGCATTATAAAAAGGAAATCTAATGACATCTTGAGGCTTTTTCATTTAATCTACTTGGCCGGGAGATTGAATTCCTTTTAAAAGGCGTAATTAGAAGAATGTCTCCCTAGACAAGTGCATTAAATATTTTGAAAATGAACCTGATGACTTGCAATGACACAAGTTGATCATTGCTCGGAGAAGATTATTTCAGAAGGAGAAAATTGCATCAAAATTGAAAAAAATACTAGCGGGAATTTTACTAGATTCAAACATACAACAAGTGCAAATTACATTTTGTCGTAATATGTCGCATGTCTGAAAATTTACAAACTCATCTTATGTAAAGCGTAGACATTGTCTCTTAATAACAAGAGTCGATGGATTTGGCATCGAAAAGTGCATTTCTTTCTAAGGAGGAATCCTTTCAGCTATGTATATGGAATCACTTGAAATTTCATTTGGCTTGAGGGTTGATTAAAATGGGAAAATGTAAGTAATACTATATATATATGTGTGTGTGTGTGTGTTTGTGTGTGTGTGTGTGTGTGCGTATAATACAGTTTGCTGTATCTATTAAAAATAATGTGTCCAATTTCGGTGATAGATCAATAATCCATCCGATGATCACATATGCTTGAAATTAACTGTCGCCAAGCACGGTGCTCACACACACACACACACACACATATATATATATATATATATATGTATGTGTGTGTGTGTGTGTGTGTTGGTTTGGTTTAGTTTTTTCGTTTAATGGCATATCAACTTCCCTGGATAATAGTTTCGTGGAGATGCCAAAGCCAGCCTTGTAGCGAAAAGCAGTGATATCATTCATCCCATAGCTGAGGTGATAATATGATTCATACCTCTCCCAAATATATTTGTCCGAAAAGGAACCTAAAACCGTGAATGGTGTTCGAACTCACTAAGATGTGACTGTCTAGCATTTTAGCCACTACGACACGAAGATTCCTTGCATATATGTATATAAGACAGCCAGCCAGGCAGAAAGACAGGGACAGCGACAACGACAGTGAAAGGAATTCGACCCAACCAAGAAGGCCTTGGTCAAGTTTCGGAAATCTTATTAGGAAATAGAGAATTTTTTTTGTAATTGCAAACGGTTAAGAAAATAGATTTTTAAAAGAATTATTTCAAACTTCTTCGTTGATGACAGAGAAGAGAATAAAATAAGGCAATGATTTGTCCGTCATTGACTGAGAGCATAGCTCCTTAAAGTTGTTCATAAATAAAAAGAATAATCGCTGGGTGAATAATTTTTTTTGATTTTTAGGGGAATATAATTTACCCGCTTGCATTTATAAGTCCCTTTATAACAGAAGAGAAAAGTCTTTGGATCATGTTGATTAGTTGTCAGCTTTCATACACTTAGCCTGATAGACCGCAATTTATTTTTCATTTACATAAGTCCCGCTTAAAAAATATGGGTCCGTTAGATGAACGAGCGATCTGGGTCAGGCCGAAAAGGAACTTCTATTTTTGGCATAGTTATCGACGTATTTAAACTTATTTTTCCGAAAGGTAACAATTTTTGAAAATTATATCTCAAAAAATTGTTTTATAAAAATACTGAATTCTAAAATACCCCTTTATGAAATGTCTTTACAAAAGATTATTAAATAATAAAAAGAATGAAAGTGTAAATTGAATAGAAAAAAAAATACTCAAATAGACCAACTAAATTACAATCAGAAATTTTAATTCTTATCTGTGGTAACTGATTTTACTAAATATAATTGAAACTAAATTATGATTAACGAAAAGTCCCACTCAGACCGAAGAGGTCTGTTTGACTAAACTGAATAGATCGAAAAAGAAAATGTTTTTGATAATTAAACTGTTACTTTCATTTAAACTGCGTACTTATGCTAAACTAAATTGTTTGAAATAGAACTATTTTTGACATTGAAACTGTACTTAAGCTAAACTGAATTGTTTAATTTAGAACTGTTTTGACATTGAACTGTGTGTAAGCAAAATCTGTACTTATAATAAACTGGATTGGCTGAATTACAACTGTTTGAAGAAACTGAATAGCTTAAAATAGAAATGTTTTTGACAATTAAACTGTGTACCCATGCTAAACTGAATAGTTTAAAATAGAACTGATAATTTGTATAAAAATCGATTTGGCATTAAATAACCAACAAAGGTTGACATGCCATAAAACCCAAACAACCAACCAACAAATATTGCAGCTAATGTATTCTAATATAGATTTTAGTGGATATGTAATCTAAAAAGATCTAAAACCATTGGAGAAACTTAATGATACTTTCATGTAAGACGTTTGCTGACATATTGAAACCAATTTAATAGATTTCAGTATTATTCTTGGGGTTTACTTGTACTTTACAAGTCATAAGTAGCAGTAAATCTAAGAAATATTCGTTATGGAAGTGTGCCAACTTTTTAAGAAGATTTTCACCCCTCTTTCACGTAATCTTTGAATGTAATCTTCTAAGTTATTTAAAAAATGCGCTCGTAAATAAACATTTATAGGTTATAAATACTTTGAAAAAAATTTGACTTATTTCTTTTTGTTCCATAATTTTTATATGATTCTCAAAAACTCATTTTATCTCTCAAACGACTTCGATATCTGAAAAATGTTAAGATCAACGAAGATCAAAACAAAATTAAAAAAAAAAAAGATAAACTAATTAAGATCTATTTAAAAAAATCGAGGTGCTTACGATAAGTTTCCAGACTTTTTTGTTTGGGAATTTAAAATTGTCGTAGACCAAGTTTTATGATTTTAGGTTCAAATTAACAGCTACAGTAGCAATTGGAATACACCTTACTAAAGCCTGATTGTCACAGCTGGTGAATTTCAGAAATGCAATCTGGATGTGAGGACACTTTAAAAGAACGATATGCTCTAAATTGTTGCTTTAAACTTGGAAAAAAATACCACAGAAACGTATGGAATGCTTCAGACTGCTTTTAGAGCATCTTTCATGAATCGAGCATCTGTTTTTAAGTGGCATAAGAGATTCAAGGAAGTCAGGGAGACTGTGAGGTATGATGAGAGGTGTGGGAGGAGTAAGGAATCAATATACCAGAGTTGATTGGCCAAAGAGTTAGAGTTAGGGTTACTATGTTGAGGTTTTAAGGGAGTTCAGGAAGAGATTCCTTGGGAAGAAGCTAGCAATCTTCAAATTGGGTCAGTGGCATTTCCACCAGGACAATGCACCATTCCACAACTCCATCCTTGTTACAGACTATTTGATCAAAATGGGCATCAAACTGTTCCTCAGCCTCCCTATGGTCCAGACCTTTGTCCCTGTGACTTTTGGTTGTGTCCTAAGCTCAGAGGGTGTCTTTACGAGACAACTGAAAAGATGAAAGAGGCTGTGACGAAAGTCATTGACACGTTCACACAAGAGGACTTTCATGAGGCCTTCCAGAAGTTGTCGTAACAGTACAACAAGTGCATTACAGCCGGAGGAGATTACTTCGAAGGGGACTAGAGTTTCATGTGTGTACTAGCAATAAAAGTGTCCATAAGAAAAAATGTCGGGAAACTTATCGTATGCTCCTTGGACGTTTGAATAAGACTTCAAATATAGAACTTTGAAATCAATGGATCAAGAAAAAAAAAAAAAAACATGGAGAGATAATAAAACAACTTAATTTTCTAATCCTATCTAAGTCCTTTGATAAATGATCACAGGAAAAATATTGAAGGTTATATAATCATAACCAACTAATTCTTACGACTTTTTCACGGCATTTATTATAAAATATGCTGAGTCAAATAAAAGAATTATAATTGAGGTAACTTTTCATTGAACCCTCTTAAATCTTCTCAAGAAGTCAGGTTTAATAAGAAGCTTCGAGGACCAACAAGGGTATAATAAACACTGTCTTACAATCATAAAACAAATTTACTAAACCTGGCAAAAGTAATATAGAATTAACACACATTATTGAGGTTATTTTCTGTTTAGCAGTAAATAAATGAATAAGAGACAAAATGCAAAACGTCGTATTGAATAGCTTGACATTCTGGCTTCATAAGTTATTCTTTAAAGAATCTGTATAATTATTTTGAAATTAATGTTATATTTTTTGCCAAGGCACTCAGGGAAAAAATCTTCGATTTTGAAGATAGAATTATTGAACAATTTGACGTAAAATTACAATCAATACAGTCAAACGCTGAAAAGATGATAATCCATATCGAGCAAGAACAATTCACCAGATATGTAAATTCGAATAGAATTTGAATTTACAACGAGATCTTATCTCGTTGACAAATCAAAATAATAAAAAGACAGAAGGGGATTTAATTAAGAATTCTCAAAATTAAAAGCGAAATACACTGCTCAAGACGTTATAACAATAATATAATATTTTATTCAAACATCGAAATAAAAGGGTAAAAAAGCAAAAAAAAAGGAAAACTAATCAAGTCAAATTTAAAACAATGATGGGGTGTGACAATACTCCGCTGGCCAACCCCCACTATCTCAACCTCCTAAACCACTTATGGTCATCAGATCGTCTAGTTGTTTCGCTCATCTCCGGCAAAGGGTATTTCACATTTCTTTACGGACACACAAAACATTACATACACAACCGAGAGGGTGGAAGAAAAGAGAACAAACGCGGACTTTGGTTAGCTCCAAGCGCAAGAAAGGAAAAGTTTGTGACACTTTCCTAGCATTATGTGCATCTGTGGGCTAGCGCGAGAGTGTATTCGAGCGAAATTCCCACAAAGTCACCAGGAATGCTGATTCATCTTCTCCCGTGGGCCAATCCAGGCTCTGGGTCCACAGGTCCTAGCAGTCGGCTTTCTCCGACTTCTGTCGACTGTCCTGTTCTGTTCTGCTCTCTGCTTTCTTCTGTTCGGCTCTTCTCCTCTGCTTTCTGAAACCTTCCTTCCCTCGTCTTCTTCCGGTGTCGTGGGAAATCGCACACGCAGCCCTTTGTGTGGGTTTCGCGCCAAAACAGACAAAGGAATCCTCTGACTGGCACTTACCCACACCTACACCCACATAATGAATGCCCAACATGGTGCCACAGGAATAAGGCTCATGTATCAAGAAAGAATCGTGGATTTCGATTCATAACAACTCTTTCTTATTTGTTCCTTTTTTTCTTTCTTTCATCTTCACAATTCCTTTCTTTCTTTTCTTTGTGTCGGAAGGAAGTAAGCTGATAAAATGTTCAGATCAAAAGTTCATTTCAAATTTCAACAATCCAATGAGAGAGAGACAGAGAGGGGGGGGGGGGTAATGTAGTTAGCTTCTTCAGTCCTTTTTCATTTCTTATCTTTGATATCGACCGATTTACGAATTTGTTCTCTGAATCTGATCTCCATTTCTTCCGTTCAAGTTTGTTTCGAGGCCTTAAGTTCTTTTCACTTGGGCATCGTATTTTTGAGCGAACACGATAGACGTCTACAATGCCGAGCTCTCGGCCGTCTGTGTTTTGAAACTCATCATTTTTTGCACCAAGCGGATGTCACGTGATCAGTCCTAGCCAATCATGACGTGACTCTGTGCCGCTGGGCGCTCCAAGGGCATTTACACTTGTCTTGACCTCAATCCACGTCTATATTACATCCAGTCTTCTGTCTTGATCATCAAAAGGGGAAGGTACATTTAACAATACTTATTTGCCCTCATGATGTAATGACTTCCTTGATCCTTTCAGGCATTTATTTCATTCATTTAAAGCAATAGCGTGGACTGAAATAGAAAGAAACACCCAAAAATATAAAAGGAGCTGGTCCGACTAGTACAAAGAAAGACCCATATATCTATCCCACACATTTCCATATATCTTCCCATTTGAGGTGAGTAGTGTTTTTGTGTTTCTTTTATATTCCAGATGATCGCCATCACTGATAAAGCTGTCGTTGCTCACAATGTTTCACTAATCTACGTATTTTTCTTTTTAATAATGACCTCTTTTATAATATGATAGGAGAGTCGTTGCATACATTTTCTGAACGAGTTAGCAATAGAAAGTATTATTTACAGTTGCACCTTTTCCAAGGAAATATATATGATGGGTCCTTTTATGTCGCAGAATAATGTCAGTATATCTTTCTTTACTGACCACTACGGCCAGAACTTTTTCTTTAGCTGAGAGTCAGTGTGTTTTCACTCAATGTATTGACTTTTCGACACACGCACGTAATGACAAAGCCATGTTTATCCCATTTGTATACTTGTTTTTTTACCGAAACACGTTTCTCTGTACACATCACTCAATCTTCTGTAAATTTCACATTGTTCGCACTTCTCAACTACTAAAAAGTCATGAGGACACTTATTTGATTGGTTGTTATTTTAAATAGCCTCAACATTTTTTTTCGAGATCAAAACATGTTTTGGTATAAACCAGTGACAAACAAAATAGAAAAAATTCTGAAAAAATATTATCTTGCCTAAAAAATTGTTCCATATTCGATGAATGGCAATCGTAAGTATTTTTAAAAAGGATCAATGAATAAATTACAGGGAATTTTATCTGGTTTTGATTAGTTATTCAGTTTATGTATCGTTTCAGTTTAATGAAGATCCTCTCACTTAAACTGCTTAATATTTTCATCAAAAAACGAATACTGCATGTAATTGCACTCATTTGGGAACGACTTAATGTATTATAACCCATTTTTTATTTTCCATTTTATTATGACATTAGTGTAAAGAAATACATAAAAATGGATAGAAAACACAGTGAACTTCCATTTAAGCTTTCTCTCCAAATGGCATATTAACTTTGATGAGTTATTTAATTCCAAAGCCATCATTATAGAAGAGAAGAAATGGTACTTTTTAACTTATAGAGGTGGGATAAAGTGAATCCTACCTTTCCTATTGTAAGACAATGTAATAGCGTCAGTGAATTTTGAACTCGCTACTTTACGGCTGCAGATGGGTACTTCAGCTTTCTTCTTGTAAGAGTACGTATAAATCTTATTATTGGAAAGAATTCATTGAATAAACCAAATGTAATTTTTTAATTAGATTTTCGTATTAAATTTAGGGTAATCCCGTGGTGGAATGGTTGAAGTACTGGATTGCAGCCTTGAAGTAAAGGATTTCGAACTGCTGGTTTCGGCTATGAGCTTCCATATTTCTCCAGCAATGGGTTAAAAAGTTATTCTAAGAGGATGGTTTTAGCATTAGATAACCCGCGAAGTTTTATATGCCTTTATCTTTACTGTCCTCAAACGAGAACAGTGGGTCATAATAAAAAGTAAAATAAATTTGGCGACCGTAGTCGAGAGTAACCCGAAGACTCTCTTTTCGATAGCTACTACACTAACGTATAGGGGAGGGCGCAACTCCTTTCCCTGGCTTGCTCCACTTTACCCTTGATCCTTACCTTATAATGCTGAGTATTAAACAAGATATCATCAAGTACCATTTTTTGAGTCTTTGGTAAGACTTGACCTGGGATTGACGAACACTCAAATCACAGTTACTGTCTACTATAGCATAAAAGTAGTTACAGATAAGAAAAAAACTTCAATGAAAATTATTATGGAAATGTAATTTCATACAATCACGCCAAGCAATTGAAAAGAAAGAAGTACAATTTGCAAAATGCTTAAATTCTTTTATTCAAACTCATTAAGCTATATAGTTTTAAGATCGTTTTTGGACAAAGGAGAGAAATATACGAATATGCAATATAAAACATGAAACGCATTTCACACAATATATATATTAGAATAACTATTCTAACATCTTTAACCACAATATATATATATATATTCAAGTAAATCTGGAATAGGGAATAATTCCAGCCAGGACAAATAAAATATTCAAAAGTAGAATATGAAATTTAAATATTCCTGGTAAAGACCTCAATGTAAATAAAATCCACACAGTAAATTTTTTTTTTCAAAAAAAAAAACAAAAAACAACAACAATCGGTCACATTGCAATTTAATAACAGGAATATAATTCATTTCCATCCTGTTAAAAGCATTGATAAAAATTATGGCTCTAAATTTCTTATCTTAATGTGAGAGATTGTAGATTTTTTGGAATATATATATATATATATATGCAAATTTCATTAAACATAATAGACATTTTATGCCTACATATTCTCTTTTGGATCCGTTCGAATTCCCGTATTACTTTTATCGTATTCGGGGGGATTTGATTTAGGTATTGTCCATAGTTGTATGTATCCCTAGTACTTTCTGCCCGACTTTGGGCCATCATCAGGGGAGAATCTGTTACAAAAGTGATGTAACTTTTGTTTTAGCAAATTACTACTGTGTAAGGACGTCTTTGCTGTTATATATATATATATATATATATATATATATATATATATCATGAGTTTGTTGGTCGTCAGTAAATCGCTTTGTGGTTATGAGTCGACCAAAGTGCAATATAATATGAAGAGTGCTCAATATATAGGATAGAGCTAATATAATAATGATAATATATATATATATCATCATCATCATGTCGTGCCGCCTGCGCGGATATCCCTGACCGTCTCTCGCCATTTCTCCCTATCATTCATTGCCTCCGGCAGGTCTTCAGGGTTACATCCCGTGTCCTCACACAGCTGCTGTATGTAGGTTCGTGCTGGTCGTCCCACTCTTGCACATCCATGTGCGGGGGTCCACAGGAGTACATCGCTTATGAGCTCGTCCTTGCTTCTCCAGCAGTGTCCTGCGTGTCTGGTTCGTCGAACTTGTATAGTTTTTGTGATGGGGGGCAAGTGTCCGTATAGTTGGAGTCTCGTGGGGTGTTGTCGCCAGGACTTGTTTAATACTGCTCTCAACATTCTTGTATAATTTTCGTCCAGCCTCCTCTCCAGCCGCTTCGTAAGCGTCCATGTGGTGCATCCATACAGCAGTATCGACACAACCGCTGCCTGGAAGAAACTGCGTTTCATTTTATCAGTTAGGTCCGACTTCCATATGATCGAGAGCCTATCGATAGCTGTCCATGCCTTCGCCAGTCGTGTGTCGATGTCTTTCTCGGTTGATGAGACGCTGCTTCCTAGGTAGGTGAATTTGTCGACTAGTTTCAGAGGGGCTCCGTCTAGTGTGGCAATGTTGCCCGTTTGGTTGTAACACATATATTCGGTTTTGTTTGCATTGACATGGAGGCCAATGCCAGCTGCGGCTCGTTCCAGACTATGCAGTAGTGTCTCTGCTTGATTAGGCGTATTCGCTAGTAACGCCAAGTCATCAGCGTAGTCGGCGTCCGTGATTGTTTTTGCGGGGTACCTTTTGCTTCTTCTCTTAGTCAGCTCGAAGCCATTTTCTCTGATTTTGTCGATCGAAGTCCTAAGCACATAGTCTAGACAGATGATAAAGAGGTACGGGGCTAGTGTGTCTCCTTGTAGTACTCCTGCAACAATGTCGAAGTATTCCGTGTCTCCATCCGGTGAACGTACTTTCACTTTGGTGTTTCTGTAGAGAATCATTATCGCTGCTACGGTTTCTTTTGGTAGGCCGTATGCTAGTAGGATTTGCTCCATCTTCCCTCTGTGTATGGAATCGAATGCCTTGGTAAAGTCGACAAATTGTAATGTCGCCTGTAAGTTTTTTGCCCGAACGCTTTCCAGGATTCTACGGATGGTCAGTATTTGGGAGGTCGTGGATCTATTTCTCCGGAAGCCATTTTGGTTTTTCCTAAGGATGTTGTCTATTTTGGGTTCTATGCGGTTTCGTAGTAGGGCATTGTAGATTTTGGCTGCTATGGATGTAAGTGTTATCCCTCGGTAGTTCTTGGCTAGTCCGAGGTCGCCTTTTTT